>CM072863.1:21907500-21975000 GCA_036937835.1 Pampus argenteus | reverse complement strand
AGGAGGCAGCGGTGATCGGTGCCAGTGTTGCATTATTATTATTATATATTATTATACTCACCCTACTTTCAGTCACGCTATCTGTACTCATGTTTCAATGTAACTAAGCCGGCAACAATTAAAACGGCTGCGTTTGGGTAATAAGGGAACTAAAGACAAGGTTGATAAAGATGAAATATCGTCACCGGCCAAAAAATGAACATCCAATCCTTTGATAAAGGCAAATATATATATAATCACTCAGAAACTTTATTCAACAGTGTGAAAGAGATTACATTTATTTACTTTGCAACTGGTGAAATACACCAGATTTGTCCCGGTTGCGGCTGTTGTCAGGATTTTCTCATATAGAACCTGTTTGGGGAGGATGAAGCTTACACACACACACACACACACACAAAATCATGTTTTACATGACCTTAGCTGAAGTAGTTTACTTATTTTGCACATTAAATGTGTACATTTTTTATAAAGTACCGTATGAATGTGCTAGTGGGCCATCACAATAAAAGCAGGAATACTAATATGTTAATTCCACTACAGCAGACAGTATAATTTGTTGGAAAATATCAGCATATCAGATATCGGCTGAATCATGGTGACAGCGAGAGGTGACGCAGTTCAGCACCCCCGGAAAACAGAGGAATGAACCAAATTAAATTCAGCTGTGTGTGAGTGTGTGTGCGCGAGCGTGTATGTGTGTGTGTGTTTATTATGAGTGGGCCAAAATGACACTGTGCTGGACGGGGAAGGGAAACCCGCGGTGAGAGCGAGGCCCGGCAGGCTGGAGCTGTCGGTTGTTGTTGTTTTCACACTGGTGCTGCGGTTAATGCCTGGAATACTTGGACAAACCTTTCGCAGCTGAAGGCAACTATCTGATTTCCTGTCCGCTGTAGAAATGGCTCTGATGAAGTAGGCGAACACACCCCGAGGACCCGGACCTCTCAACACGTTGACACGTACACTTACCATCCAATATGCTCCTTATCGCCCTCGACGACGGCATGGGGCACCGCCGTCCACGTGCCAGGTGGGGGAATTGAAACTTTCAACGCTGACACACGGGCCTCACAAACATAGTTTAATCTCACTTTCCACCCGCCAGTGAGGAAACCGTCCGCTGCTGAGTGAGGCTGAGGAATAAACACATACATAGTTGTGGCTTCTGTCACTAAAAACAGAGGAAGTCACAGCCAGTAAATGTGGGGAAAGAGAGGGCAAACCGACGCTACAGCCAGCACCTCTGTAGTCGACGCCTCTTACTTGTTTTCTGTCATTGTTGAATAACCAGTGTGTGTGTGTGCGTGTGTGTGTGTGTGTGTGTGTGTGTGACCCAGGCAGGACAGTGAAAGGCTATTCTGGGATCACTGGGACCAGGACAGGGTCAGAGATGTGAAGCTGCATGCACATTCCACTGTGGTTCTCATTTAATCATTAGTGACCCTCGTCAACAATGCTGTAGCGGTAAATAAATAGGAAACTAACCCTCATTAGTATCCTTATCGATCATTATCTGTTATCACTTTGATACTGAACTTGTGTTTTCTGTGAAGGTTAACAGCACAGAATACATAGCAGGTACATATGAAGGGTCATAAGATAAAAAAAAATGTTTTGATGTTCCAAATAATGTTTATTTATATTCTTTGCTTTGTTTGGTGCATTACTGAATATATAGGATATATATATAGGATCTTTAATGCTGGCGAGTCTGATGGGATCAGCTCATCATCACCTTTAGAAGGTAACTCAGAGTACAACTTCGCCAAATGTTTCGGATGCCGTGATTATATACTGTTAAGCAAAAGCTTATTTGATGGAATATTGCTAAAGTGCCAGTGACACGGTGAAGATTAGAGGCTGAAAAACTGCAAATTCGAGTAAGCGTTGTAGCTAAGCTAATGCAAAAAGGCTAACAAGTGAGAGAGAGTACAGTTTCAGAGCTCATACCCTGTAAAAAAACAAAAAACGCTGAAGTTGTCATTATCCACACATTTCCCGGCCAGAACATCTCCAGATGTTCATCGCGCTTCATAATTCCAAACGAGAGAAAAGGCATTTTCAAGGCCTAATTATAATTTGATCAAATTCCACCCGACCTAGCAGGACTGTGTTTTGATTATTTCCGTGTCAGATGTCTGAGCGGAGACATCATTGCAGTTGTGGTGTGGGAGAATTGTTTCTCCAAAGTCTATAAAAGCTGCAGTGAAACTTGCCTCGCCCTGTCTGCAAATCATAACTCTTTCACTTTCACCAGTCTGACTTTCAGAGAAGAGTTTTAGTGTCCCTTCATGGTGAAAAACCCCCTGTTCCGGTGGCATTTCCACCCCGACCAGAAGAGCACTCTGCGGCATCTGATTTTTCCAGCCTTTATGCCAACTTGAGTGTGTGCATGTCGTGTCGAAGTTGTGTGGTCAGTGCTGGCTTTTTTTTTTTTTGCTGAAAGCCAAAGCTCTTCCAAAGCCACAGACAAAGCCACAGCAGGTGGATGGGTAGCTGGGTGGAGGAGAAGGGGATCAGGGTAAGGGGGAGGTGAGAGGGTTTACAGAGGGCTCAATGCCTCTCCTCATCACGGTCCTCGACTCCGAAGAAAAGGCTGATTAATCGGAGCCTAATAGGATGGAGGGGCCACACTCGTCCTTTTACTGCGGCCGGACAGGCCTGCAGGACGCCGGCTGACTGACGAGACGAGAAAAAGCTTCTGAGTGTTTGTGGAAAGAATGTCTGTCGTCAGCAGCGGGGTGTACAACAAACATGATGTCATCTAAATTATGAGCCTGAAGATGAAATACCGCAGGAGAGCTATAATTATCCTCAGCACTGTCTCCTTTCTGATAACGTAGTTATTATTCTGATGAGAAGATGTAAAAAAGAAATAAATAAACCTGTTCTTTTTTTATTATCTTTCCTAACAACCCATGCGACCACTTTAGGAATAACCAACATTGATATATTATCAATATGTTTTTTGCTTAATTGCACATCGTTTAGCTCGTCCAAGCTGTCCCCCGATGCCGCTGAAAGCCACTGAACCAAAACCAAAACAGCAAAACAATGAGTTGAAAAATGTTAAAATGCTCTGATGAGTTTAGGGAATATGAAACTATGGAATCGGGTGATTTCATATAAAAATATTGATTAGTGCAGCTTTGACTGCGGTCATGGTTAAAAGTGACCACCTCTGACTGCCGACAGGTGATGGGATCTGTGGTCTTCAGTGTCTGACGGCCCTGATGTTTTCCAAAGCAGACAGCATGGCGGACCGCTGATTCCAGCCATGGTTCTGTTTATGATATATTGGATGTTTGTGTATGTAGACGGTGTGTACAGTTATGAATTATGGGCTGCACATAGACGTCAACACAGAGGTGTGTTTGGACACATACACTCTGGCAGATTGTAGGAAGATGATTAAAAACTGACCCTCAAAGCTACACTAATGCAGAAAGTAGACTCTTCCCAAAGCTTAAGATATTTGCTGATGAGGCATCAACTCTGATGCTGCCTCAGGGTGCCAGTGACGGGGCCCATGGGTGATAGGCTTTCCCCATCGCCTTCTGTGGTCCTGTGACGACTGCCAGGCTTTGTAATGGATGCCTCTTAGGTCCTTTCAACCAAGCCCAGTCTGGCCAATGGACCCTTGCAACGCCTCTGGGAGCCCTCTGTTGTCTCCTCATTGTCTGTGTAAGTGTGTATGTGTGTGTGTATGTGTGTGTGTGTGTGTGTGCGTGTGCAAAGGGGTCTTTGGAGGCCTCCTGGGGGCCGATGACTCCTCTTTGTCTCCGCTTGGCCTGCTGTCAGAGTGTCTTTGTTATGACAGTTGGGCTCCTTTTATACAGACTAAATCACTGTTCTCAGCTGTTCATTTACTGGCCTAACCCCTGACAGCCCTCGTGACACCTAACACACACACACATACACACACACACACACACACACACACCTCCGACATCATCTTCTACTTCATTGCACCCTTCTACCTCCTCTACTAGAGAACATCCACTCTGTGAAAATCTCCATGGGTTGAGATAAAGAGGATGAAACGAAAAGGAGGATGAGGAGGAAGGGTAACAAAGCGACGGGGAGGAGGGGGTGGAGGCCAAAGGGTGTTTGACCTCTGACCTCTGTGTTGTGGCTGGGGCACTGGTGGGGTCAGAGGACACAACAACCCTGGTTAATCAGTAACTAGACGCTAGATACGACACACATACACACAGAAAAGAGGCAGAGAAACACACAACAAGATTCTGTCCAATTTAAATCTGATTTAATTGCACGACAGGAAATGAACCTTTGTTGTCGAAGCAGTAAAGTAGCAATTATAGTTATATTGTAGGCATAGCAATTAAAAAACACAGACTTAATAGATTCCCTCTGGGGGCAATTTAGTTACTACAGCAGTGAAAGTAAAGTAATGATTGGGTTCATTAGGAAGAAAAACACAATTTAAGCTTGCTAGTAAAATGCCATCGACAGATCACAAGTTATTTTATCCCTGCCTCTGCTCAGCTGCACGGCAAATGAAAAACATATCAGGCTCCTGTTACACTGTTGCACTGTTACACTGGGGGAAAGTCAGGCTTCAACATCCATCACATTAAATAGCTTTACTCATGTATTGTACTTGAGGTACATTTTTATGCTACTGTATTCTTCCACTAAATGTCAGAGGGAAATATTGTACGTTTTACTCCACATTTATTTGACAGCTGTAGTTATTTTCCAGATGAAGATAATATAACATGCTTTTTAACAACACATTGTTAAAGATGACACCGCTTGCATTAATCACGACCCATCGGATTTACAACGGTGCGCGCTTTACACGCCTGTGCTTCAATATTGACGATCGTATGATGAAAATGAGTACTTTTACTTTAATACTTTTAAGTGCATTTTGCTGCTAATATTCAAGATATTTTACTCGAGCAGGATTTTGTAATGGAGCGTGTTTTTGGATTGTTCTATTGGTACTTTTACTTGAGTAACCACTGATAGCTCGTAGGGTTAGCGTGCTCAGAGAGCGAGAGCATGATATCTACAGCTAATATTGAACAGCATCGACCTGGCTGGTGTGTGTTGATGTATGTTTGAAGAGAGGAGACAGGAAATGCACACATCTAGTGTGTGTGTGTGTGTGTGTGTGTGTGCCTATGTCTGAACATGCACACTAGCAAACTGGTTGTTACGATTATCCTGCTTTTTAAATCATTTTCAGGAGAGAGTATATTATAATTTTAACACCAGTAGTTCATATGGTAAAAATCACACGTAGTTGCTTTTTAGTTATGGTCCACTTCATGTTCATCTTATTATAAACAAACCCAGAGGAGTAAACATGATATGCAGACTGACAGATTGACTGTGACTGTCACCCTGCATCATCAGCACTACATGATGGGGAAAAATGTAATTCTGGACACCAACAGCAGATGAGGAGCTGCCAATATATATTCCATAGGATGCAAGCAGGTTCCTTTCACTTTCTGTTTGATCAGTGAAAATACCTGCACCAATGTCCTGATGTGCACCTGGCTCCTGGAGCCATTTAGCTCAAACCTGCAGACTATGCCTGGTAGTTGAGTCAGATGGAGGACGGATCGGTTTCCACCACAAATGAAACACAATTAATCAAATTCAAAGGTTTTCATAAAGCCTTTACCTAGATTCCTGAAAGCTTGATATGATTTTCACATCATATGTGTAATGTACAAACATAACATATGCATATCTCTAAAACTCTAATCATAGCTGGGACACACTTTCCTGCTCCTTCGTCCCTCTTTCCCTCCATGTGTGTCCCCCCACGTCCTCTCCTCTGTGTTTTCAGGCAGCAGGATGTATGAGGTCCATCTTCAGAAAGAGAGACAGAGAGAGGAAGAAACTTGTCAGAATTGTCATAACTCTTCCGGGGGTCGCGCATTGTGTGTGTGTGTGTGTGTGTGTGTGTGTGTGTTGCCCGAGAGTAAATGTTTGAGTAAATGCAGCATTAGTGTTACCGGGGTGATGGCACAGGAGTGTAAAGCCAGCAGCAATATAAAACCTGTGCTTTCCCAGAATGCCTTTGTGCCGGGCGTGTGTGCCAGCTCCCGTTGCCATGGGGATTGGGGGGTCGTTAGGGTAACACGTCCTGACTCAGACTTTTTCTCTCATGACCCTTTCACTATGTTTCATGGGTCCAGAAAGAACACACACCGTCCATGCCTGTCCATCTCACTGTCTTTATCTGTCACACACATTCATGCGCAGATGTGTGTGTGTGTGTGTGTGTGTGGGCTGACTCCATGCTGTGTGTAGCGAGCCCAGATGTCTGGGTCTCCGTAGGGGATAATGGTTTCTTTCACAGGCAATAGTGTGTGTGTGTGTGTGTGTGTGTGTGTGAGCTTGTGTCAGCAGTGGTACAATGTACATGCACAAAGTGTATGCAAGTTAAAAAAATTGATTTGATTTATTTGACATATCAGAACAAACTGTCATACACAAATACATATTCATTGAAGATGTTGAGGATAACACAACACATTTAAAGGATAACCATTGTGGTCCTCTGAAGACACCCCACACACACACACACACACAGGAGAGGAAGCGGTGGGTTGAATGTGTGGACTGTTGGCACGAGCGCTCGCATGCTTGTGTGTTTGCAGATCAGATTTGATCCTAATTGTGAGCAGCAGAGGACACTTCAGGACACTTCAGGACACTTCAGGACACAGCAGGCGTTCAGCTGAGAGCGGCATCGACAAACTCTGAAATACATAAACAATAAAGAAAGTAAATGACTTCAATAGTAATCAGAAAGCTATAAGAGAAGCTCATAACTCATGTTTAAAACTGCGTTTGAATATGATTCATGCTACACTGAGGATGGTTTAATGTCACTAAGTTCTGTAGCAGTGGAAAACTCAAAACATCTGTTTCAATTTAATCACTCGTTTGTCTTCAAGTGAAATATGAATTTTAAATGGATTCATTTTCAATAAATTACAAAGCTGAGGCATTAAATATTTCCACTCATACTGATCCTTAAAGTGATGTCTTAAGTGAAAAACTGTGACATTAATCATTTAGAAAGCTTCCAGTGCAGAATATGGAATATATAGTACAACAACTATAGCTAGCAATAACTTTAACAATAACAATACATCCGATAAAACATATATGTAATACTACAGTTCCATTTTTTCTAACTATATACTGAATATTTCCTCACATTTGAGAAAGAAATTCACGTAAAAGAATCAACGTATAACATATATCCAAATATTAAATCTAAAAATTAAATGTTATGTTGAATCCAAATCTAAATGCTGAATCTATTTTTTTTTATATAATTTTTTACATTAGGCACCCCGTACGTTTCACTGTAACTGATAATAAAGTGAGAGTTTTACTTCCTTACAGGCCGTAAACGTCTCTCTCTGCTGCACTTCATTTCACTTGGGTTTGGCTGCTGCTGTTTTATGTTGTCTGCATGTTGTATCCATTAACGGGGTATTTAGTTTTGGGTTTTTGACATTGCAGGTTTCATAAGTGTCTCTCCTGCAGCTCTATTGATTTTGGAATCCCTCTAACGGTGTCGTTTTAGCTCTTTGGCAGCACGCGTCGCTTGTTTCGAGAGAAATACGATGTGTTCAATATTGAGCGACTTATTGCAGTCGATAATAATTGTAGAAAAGCTTGACTTTATACTAGAATCAAAGTTTTACTTGCATTAAAACGTGGATACAATGGTATGTTCTGCAGCAGATGAATTAAAATGTTTATTTTGGATTTAATATGCACAACATGTTATATGTCTCCGTTATGGATAAGTATTTTTCAGTGTCTGTGGTATAAAATAGTGGTGGAGATAATAATGTAGTTCATTTATGTAAGACAAGCCTAAGAATTGTTGATTTTTCTGCTGATCATTGACAGGCTGCTTTACTCACTTCCCCCCTCTGTTGGCCAATCAGCAGCAGAGCGGATGCAGGTGACCTCTGGGAAAACACCTGAATGTACTCGGGTGTGTGTTTTGTTTTTTTTAATTTATTTCACCATTGAACACTGAAAGCTTCGCCAGCAGCAGACTACGGCTCTCACTGTAACACGCGGCGTGTTTGACACGTCTCCCCTCAGCTCAGTGCAGGTGGCATCGGGCTCGCTGAGGAGCAGAAACGGGTTCAGTGGGAGCTGAAGTTTGGAAGACACCGTCAGCCCTGAATGTAGGTCAGCAGGTTCCCACACCAGCTCCGCTCTGCTGTCCAGGAGCGGCTGACTCTGTGGCTTTCTCTGAGGGACCTGCAGACTTTCCTCTCAGATATAAAGACAGCTTTCGAGCCTCTTGTCAGATACTGTTTTCAGAGTTTGAGTGATACTCATTTTCTTTTTGGCTTTTATTCTACTAGTTTGGCTGCTGCAGAAAAGTCTCCCTACACAGATAAATGTACATCTTATCTTTAAGTAACCAAAATCGGATACATGGCTTGTCTTACTCAACACTACTGTGTGTGTGTGTGTGTGTGTGTGTGTGTGCGTGTGCGTGTGCGTGTGCGCGCGCGTGTGTGTCTGGCAGCCAGGAGCCACACTGCACACAGCTGGTGGCGCGGCTGCAGCGTCTCGTCCCAGCAGGGTGTATTCTTAGCTCCCTAAAACCCAATAAGTGAAATGAGATTAGACGACACACACACACACATAAACCCAAACCACAACCACCATCCACACATGAACACATACACACACACACACACACACACACGAGTTTAAGACTTGGCCCATGTGTGAAGAGAGGCTGCAGCCTGTATTTTCTTTACTTGGTTTGTCCACATCTGTGTGTTGATAGAGCTGAAGGTTGGGACTGAATCAGTGTGTGTATATATGTGTGTATACATACATATATGTTCATTTTCCTCCACTTGACAAATAATTGTATGTTTTTATTTCTCTCTTAATTATCTAGCATGTCCCAGCTTTCCATTTAAGAATATGATGTATATGATATTTACACTCAGTGAAATATTCAAATGCATCTTCATGGCTGCAGGATTCCATCAAACAGAAATACTTCAATGTATTCTGTATGTTTAGAAAGCTTTTCCCACTACAATCCATTTAGGTTTTGTGAGTTTAAACTACTCACCCATCAGCAGTTAGTCTATTTATTTTTCTGTTTTTTCCTTAAATATATTCATTTATTTTTCATCGTTATTATTATTATTATTTTTTTTTTGTGCATCCATATTATTACAGGTTTAAAGCTGCAGTAACTTAGGTTTTTTTTATCATCTACTTATCTGTATCTTATTCCTATATACTGCCTGGTTTTCTTTTGCTGTTGTAATGCTAAATTCCTCTCCCGTGATTAATGATTCTAATTTTAATAATCTTATATAGTATATTAATATGTGTGTATATATATACATATATATATATATATAAAAGCATGTATGTATTTATTTCCATGTCAATCATGATTTCCACAGGTCGTATGACATTATATCAGATAATCTTCAGGTTCCCTTCATAAGGTCAAAGGTACAACTCCACGCTGTATAATATCTCATCTCTATCCTGTATCTGCTTTATTGTTTTATTGTATTGAATGAACCTTTAAAGCTATAACCTAGTCTCATGTTTCTAATAGCTGCGGCATCTTGGAAAACATCCTACATGTGTGTGCATGTTTTTTACATGATTCACTCTGACATGTTTCTCACTGGTGTCAGAAATAAAATCTCGTAGCGATGGACTGATGGATGATTCTTGCACAATAATAATAATAAAATAATAATTATCGGGTATCATCTTGCAGTGTTGCATCCTCGACCTCTCTCTTCTTCCTGGACAGGACCAGGTGAGTCAGGCTGAGTCCAGCGTGGCTGCCTCACCTTATTATCCTCCTGCAACGTCTTCATCCATCAATAGCGTGTAGCTGACATTTGTCATATTATATTATTATATTATTGGGATTTGATGGTTTCAAATTCAGACATTTTGCAGCCAAGCTTTAAATAGCCTGTTGACCACAGAATATTTGGTTGAGTGTGTGACAGGGAGAGTGAGGTCCTGCCAAGAAGTGTGTGTGTGTGTGTGTGTGTGTGTGTTTGTCTTTTGTGAAAGAGAGAGTGTTTATGTGTGTGTTGGAGAGGACTGGAGGGTGGCTGGGGAGGGCATTAGTGAATGGCTGTGCTATTGCATCCTCCCAGGAGACCTCTAAAACACACACATAGTCCCGTCTACACACACACACACACACTACCTTAGCAGCGCACTAAACCCGCCTCCTTCATCCCCAAAAAACTCCCATCTCGCTGCCATACCTCTATATCCTCGCACCGCCCCTCAACTAAAGTCAGCACACACACTCTCCCCTCTGCCAGTCGCACCGAGAGACGGTGGTGTGTGAGGAGGTGCCGTGCGTATTTACGCTCAGTGTGTGTGCGTGTGTGTGTGTGTGTGCGTGCGTGCATGTGTTGTAGGAGAGTTGGGGAGCCTGCTGCTCGCTGCTTGTGTGACAGTGGGACCCGGCAGCGGGTGATAAACCATCCGAGAGAAGAAAGAACCGCTTAAGAGCTCGTAAATTTGGCTTTTTATTTGACTGCTTCTCTGCGCGCTCTCCCGGCTGGCATTAACGCGCAGCGCAGAAAGCAAAGCAAACAAGTTGATTAAGAAGAAGGGTCCGATTCAGAGGTTTGACCGTATTTATAGCATCCCTCTCTTCCCCCTCTCCCCGTCCCTTCTGAGCGCGGAGTGGCAGAGGGAGGGACGGGAGAACCGGGCGGACGGACCGTGAAGCTGCGCGCCTCCCCGGTGGATGGACCCACTGGATGCGGGGACGATGGATTAACAGCCTTCACCGGACCCTGCCGCCGCCGCCGCCGCTTCTCTTTCCACCGCCCAGCCTCCTGTCCACCTCGGGATTATTTCAACTCTCACCGACCTCTCCTGCCTCCTTCTCGAGATGACCGAGGAATATGTCCTGCGGTGCGTCCTGATGCTCTGCTGTGCGCTCCTCTCGGCCAACGCGAGTAACTGGCTGTAAGTTAGTAACACCGGTCCTGATTTCACACAGTGGACCACGGGCCACATGTCTTACTGTCTTCTTATTTATTTATTTATTCATTTATTTATTTGTTTACCTCCACTGTTGTCATTCACCTGTCCTTCTTCTTCATGCTCATCTTCATCTGTCCTCTTTCCCTGCAGCTCAGTGGCCAGCTCAGGTTAATTATCAACCATCCACACACACACACACACACACACGCACGCACACACGCACGCACACTTTCTCTCGCTCCCCCTCTCAGACTTAATAACTTACCAACCCCACTACATCCCCTCTCACAGACCCTTACACAAATGATTTTTTTTTTTTGGAAAAGTGCAGGTTTCCATAAGTTAAGATTTCATATTCTTTACTGAAAATGACAAAACATTTTGCATGTCAATATATATATATGTTATATATATGAAACGTGATATATTTAATGACAGGTGGAAACGTGACAATCATATTTAAATACAGCTGGTAGGGAAAAAAAAGTTGGTCAGTTAGTCAGATGGGATTTCTTCCATCCTCATAACCCTCATGTTGAGAGGTTTACTCTTCTTATGAATCCTGGATCATAATATTTCAGTAAGGTAAATTAAATTGTTTTAGTGCAATCTGTATAAATTAATGCGCAGATGTTCTTATGAATAGAAACTGAGCTGTTATTCACCTCAGAAATCCTTCAAGGAACTGCTGAGGAGTTCACTGACCCCTCGTTGACCCGCATCACTGCCTTAAATTCATATATTTGTCATCATCAACGGGCGAAATACATATCAGTAGACAGACAGTGATATTAGGCAGGTGTGGGACGCTTTGGTTGCATTCAAGTTTACTATAAAATTGTCAGTGCCTGAACATCACAGGACTATTACAGTGATGCTAAAAAAAAGACCACTGTCAGCTCAATTCTGCAGTGTGTTTATGAATGTAACAAATACAAATATCTACAGAGATATGGAACAATGAAAAAGATCTAAGACAAATGTCCAAATGTAGACATATATTCAAGCTAAAGTGACGCGTCCCTCTGTTATTGTGTGTCATCTGGGAGGATGTTACACAGTCAGAGCTCCAACACACGCTGTGTCGTTGAGCTGCACGGTGCCACCTCTTCCTGGGGCCGGTCGGTCGGGTCGCGTGTGTGTGCCTGCTCTCCCGGCAGCCTGTGGGAGGTGGTTAGGTGGGTTTCTGCATTCCTCCGCAGGCTCCGCTCCATTTTCTGCTGCCATTCATTCCTCTTCAGCAAAAAAAAAAAAAATTACGAGCAGAGCTGATCATTCAGAGAGAGAGAGAGGAACCTTCCAGTTCTTTTACCAGAGAATCAACCTAAGGTGATATGATGTATCCCTGACATTGATAGTTATCATACACACACACACATATATAAATCACTGCTATGTTCTTTACAGTATGGCTTCTAAGGTAATAACTGTGTTCCTGTTGCTCTTGTATGATCTCTAATAGTATTACAGCCCTGTGTGTGTTCATATCAGCGTAGTGCAGCAGACTGCCCAGCTGATACTGCTGACTGATTTATCCAGAACAAGTTGAAGCCTTTACCAAACAGCACTGGCTGCCTTGAACTCTGTCACTGAGTGCAGGGTAATTGTGCTGGTTTGGGGCTGAAGGCGTGGTGACAGCAGCACAGAGCAGGCATGTACAGGCACGTTTGCGGAGCTGCCAGTCTGTTCAGCGGGATTACACTGTTGTGAGGGCTGTACGGACTGCATGCGAGTCCTCGACACCTCGACGAAGCCCGGAGCTTCAGTTACGCCTCCAGCACAGCGGCAGGTACACGCAGGGGTCAGAGGATGGGGAGCCATTAGGCAGGTGGTGGGAGCTCGGATCACAGCACATGATTGGTTGATTCAGGGCATCAGGAGTGTGTATTATAGATTATTAAAGAATCTTTCTGTTGCTGTTTGTCTTAAAGATGGTGAAAAGTTGACTATTTAGGCTGTTGAATCACATGTCATATCTTTATTACGTCATGTGTTTTGGCTTACTGCAAATCAAATATTTTAAAGTAATGAGGTAGTCTCAGCATCACATAATAATAAAACATTATTATTATTATTATTAGCATTACATAGTTGCTGGAGTCAAAGAGAGAGATTTTAAGATATACCTTTTGTCGCTGCTTCTTACATTTCCCATAATGCCATTTTATAGCGTCTTTTCATTAGCCCCTCCCCTCGTGACATCACTGGTTATTTTCTCAGGTCCCTTTGAGTCAAGTCAACCAGTTTTGAGAAGGTTGTCTTGTTTGTTTTTTTGCAACCTGATTTGGATTTGGTTCATTTTTCAATGAAGTCGATTAGATTTTACATAATTATTCGTATATGTCATAAAGTGTTTGAATTATCGTGAGTTTGCCGCCTTTAGTTCTGTGTGCTGAGTCATATTCCTAAACGGCTACTGCAGATCTGTCACCGCCACGTTGTCTATGACATGAGAATGTGTGAATATGACTATGTTGTTTTCTCTTTGTGTTTTATGATTATGCTTTCTATTAGTGAAGACCAACACCATTGGGTTTTGGGTTGTCAGCTGGTCCAAACGAACAATGTGAATGTTTGGAAAACAAAAAGATCTGCAGATGAATCAATAACAGGAAATAACCGTGAGGGAATTTCTGTTCGTTAACTGTATTACAGGCAGACTAAAACATATATTATATATTATATTAAACACATAACATTTCTTAAAATCTGCCTCCGCTGATTTAGAACAGCTCAAATGTTTCCAAATCTCTGTGCTGCTGAGTCATGTTTAGTGCATCCAATAGGGACTTGAATGCTACTTTTCATTAGTTTGTCAGTCATCACCCTCCTCCTCCTCCTCCTCTTCTTCCTCTTCTTTCCTGGTTCTGCTGCACCTGCACACTGCTTCAGGTCCTCTGTGTGTGTGTGTGTGTGTGTGTGTGTGTGTGCGTGTGTGTTTGTGTTTCTGTGTGTGTGATTTTGTGATGTAAACTGGTATCTCTCTCAACAGTGGCACACACTCAGTAATTAACACACTGATTACAGAGGAATGGTAGCCACACACACACACACACACACACACACACACACGTGCAGCTGACCACACTGTTAAAGAGCAAGCAGGGAAGTTGTGAGATTTCAGGAATGTACTGGAAAAAGTCATTTAAATATAGAAGCATATTCAGGGCTTCACTTTAGTGGACATTGGACACATTCAGAGTCTCGGGGGTTAAAACGCTGATCATGATTTGCATCTCGTTCTGCTTTCTTTCTGTCATCTTTCTGTTGCTTGTAATAAACGCATAAAAATGCCCCAAATACATTTTTTTTTTAAATTAATAAAGTCATTACGGTTCATTTAGAGGTCGACATGAACATTTACTGAATGTCGTTATAATCCATCCCATAATTCAATAAAAACAGAAAATGTCAAACCCTTGATGATAAGTCAGATGGCTGTAGGATTGATTTTCTGGAGAATATGAATATCATATTACAAATTTCATGAAAGTCCATTTAATTGGCTGGTTGTGAGATATTTAATGATGGACCAGATTGGTGCCACTAGCACGGTTACAACTTAGTTAATTATTTCTAACATAACTCATTTTTTCTGCCATATTCCCTTTTTTTTTAAACTATATCACAAATATTTGTAAGTCATATTTATTTCAATATTAATACTGAACCCTTGTGTCAAAATGTTTTCAAAGGTTGCTTAAAACATTAAAAAACACCTTAAACACCAACCTTAGAAACCAGTGACCAGAGTGGCTGTGAATAATTACTGTCAGCACTGCTGTGGCACAAGAAGCTTTACATCTGGCACCAGGAAGGACAAAAGCATGTCAGCGGCTGTCAGTTTCACCTTTTATTTATTTATTTATTTATTTTTTAAAAAAAGGATTATATCATGAAGCATTTTTATAATCCTTCGTTTATTTGCTTATCATAGCACGGCCCCTTAAAAAGCCTACGAAGAGCTGAGCTGCTTGACTTACTAGCGTGCTGCTGTCAAGAGAACGATACAAATGATACGGTGTTCTTCGCACGTGTGTGTGTCTGTGTGCGTGCGTGTGCAGGGCTGTGTGCAAATATTTTGGAGGGCAGGTGCTCAAGCTGGAGAAAAAGGCACCCCTCTCATAATTATTTATTTAAAAAAATAAAGTGAATAAGGTTTAAATACGGTAGCACATCTTTGACCCACTTACATATTCATTTCACACACACTCATTTCAATACACATACACACATGCAGATGTTTAATACTCAGTTCACACAGATGCGGTGGGTTTAGCAGCCAACAGCGTATTCTGTCCTCTTCACCTGATTCAGTCTTTCTTTTATTCCACTGCAAACGTCCCTATATCTGCTTTATGTTACTATCTAACTCTATCTACACTGTTACTAATGAAATGATACGTCAAATAACAATACAAATCATTACACACACACACACACAGTCACTGTTCCCTCTGTTCCCTACGCACAGTGTGTGTGTGTGTGTGTGTGTGTGTGTGCTTTGGTGTGAACATACATGCTGGATAACCATGGTGAGGTGCTAAAGAGATGGCAGCTGATGGGTAACCAGAGAAAGCAGAGACCTTGGCATTGCGGTACACGCTGGCGCCTCACACTTCTTTCACACACACACACACACACACACTCTCTCCCACACACGAGTGTGGTGACGCTGCGGCATGTTATTTCGAGCCCTGTTGTCACCAGAGTGTGTACAATTATCGTGACACACTCGGAGCTCGGGGTGAGCGGCTCGAGCTGACGAGGAAACACCGTTCTTGCTGAAAGACGGGAGAGAGTTCTGGCAGATCCACAGAGGTGCACGAGGCTTACGGGAGACATTACGCACCCTCTGGCGGCCGTGCCGGAAGGCTCGTGCTCCCAGGCAACAACGGCTGTGAACAGCTGATTGCATTTCTGAACGTACACTACAGCTTCTGTTTAGATGCATTGACCACTGAGCAAATTTAATCAAGACAGGAACAGTGACTTTCCAGAGAAATGTTTGCAGATGTCTTGATAGTATGTACATACCGTTACGTAAGGGTCCTTTAAATCCAGTCCCTGTCCTGGATGAGCACATTTGGGATCATAAGGATACTTGAGGTAACATACAGTGCTTGACTTTGGTTTATAGGTCATTTGATCCCAATGTTTTCAGCAGTGTTACGAGGTGGGAACCGTGCTGAAAATGTATTCTAACCTTGTACACAGAGAGTTCTTTATACATGCAAACATGTGTGTAGAACACGCAGTTCACACACGTGTGTTAACTGTGTAAATAGTAAGCCTCGAGTGTAAACGGTGCGTGTCCAAACCTGTCCGCTACGCATGAATGATGTTAATTTTACAAGCGAGCTTGTCTTTTTTTTATCTCTGTGAACTGAATGTAAAAATACAAAAAAAAAACAAAAAAACAAAAACAAAAACAAACAAACATTTGTCTTTGACGGAGTAGAAAAGCTCTGTTTACTGCGAACATAATATGGAAGAAAAATCAGGTTAGAGATGAAATCCTTTGCCAGCAGTATTTTAATGAGTTGTCTAATATCTCTGCCAGTCTATTATTGTAAAGCCTTCCAGTTCACTGCCTCGGTTCGCTCATGTGTCATTACACACTCAAACATCAATTTGCATATTAGAATCTGTTCCAACTAAAGTTCCTCGTGGGAACTGGCACCTTCCGCTGAGTCTTTTCAGCTTTTCACTTCCACTTTAAATGAGCCATAGCAAAAAAAATTAAATATATATAAATATAGTATATCTTCAATATAGATGTGCATTAACTACTGATACATTTCTAATCTCCCATTTCCTTCTGAGTGAAGTGACATCTCAGTGCAGCTTTCAGCGTCTTGAAGCTTTTGGTTATTGATCCCGCTGGTTGAGTCTCACTGCTCTCATAAATGTGAAAACATTGGCCGCCGTTTCCAGCGAACAAGCTCAGACAAGATACCCGAAGTAAACAAGTGGCTGGAAGTTCTAGGAAGCGGATCCTTTTTCTCAGGAGTTGCTGGAGACAAAAAACCCAAGCGGTAAAAAAGGACTTGTGTCAGGTGTTCAGAGACTTGGACAGGATGATAGTGTTGCTAACCTGATGTGACGCTACATCACGACTGTGCTGCTGTGAGCTTGTTCTGTCTCTTTGGTGGTCAAAAATGCAGTTTAAGAAATGTTTATTCACACGGTTTTACAAATGTGGTCGTGCATTTACATCAATTCAATCACAATATCACAATATCACAATGGCCTTTCTTGTTTTGGAATAGATGTTGCCATCTAATGATTTCAAACTGGTGGAAAACCTGTTAAGGTAAGAGTTACTGTGATACGTTACGGTTACATTTCAGCTAATACATTTGATTGATCTGAGGGATCATGGGATGACTGGAATCTGATTAGCCACACATTTGTTGAGGGGAAAACTCATGAGATTTTTCAAGCTAGCTGCTGGCTAAAGCCCTGAATATACTCGTAAGCGGACGTGTCGTAGTTCTGTTTTTTCTGGACGTATTCGTGCGCGGTAGATCGCCATCTATCGATGTAGCACAGTGGCTGCATAGACATACTAAACTGGAGGTACGGGGATGCGGACGTGTCACATAGAGCCTACACGTAAGCCATACGTCACGCGGAACCTCGCCCAACCTTCGTGTACTCACGGATGCTGAAGCTAGAACCTAACTACTTCTACTTCTTCACAAAACTACTTCTTTCTTTCTCTAAATCAGTTGAAATGACTGGACGCTCACATTATTAGACGTTTTACAGAGATGTAAAGACTTACTTGCTCAAAACCGATGTGACCGTACATGTCTATCTATCTGTGCATGACCACCACACCTGACAGCACCGTTACGTCACTCTGGTGCACTCTGGTGACACTCTTTGTCCCGGCTCGCTTTACTTAAACACAGATACGGTCACAGGTACACGGCACAGAAATCAGCTGCAGTCAAGTCCTGCATTTAGAAACAATCAGCTGTTCACAGCTATTGTTTCCCCAAGAGCAGACCTCCAACATGGCCGCCAGAGTGTATGTTACATCACCTGAGAGACCCTTATTGTTGGATGACATAACACACACGGCCTTTTGGGGCCGTGGCACTACACACCAAGCAGGAGGTTAATATCATGACTTTTATTGCCACTTTTTCCCAAATATGTGTAAAATGTTAGTGTGTGTGTGTGTGTGTGTGTGTGTGTGGGCCAGATTTAATTCATGTTGTGGGGACATGCCTTCCCTATAGGGACGTAAATCATTAGGTTTAGGTTGAAGACTTGGTTTAAAGTTCCGGTAAGTCTAGGGTTGATCAGGTTGTTAAGGTTAGGGTTCGGATAAGTCTCCAGGAAATGAATGTAAGTGAAAGTAATGTCCTCTGAAGTGATGGAAACACGACTGTGCATGTGTGTGTGTGTGTGTGTGTGTGAAGGTTGTGGTGTTGGCAGAGCATGTTATTTTTAGGGGGAAATGAGCTCTAGTGGAGCCAGCAGCATATAAATACACCCAGACACATGCAGGACACACACACACACACAATGCCATAGCAGCGCGAGCCGCTCACTCTGCAGTGACTTTGTTAATTGAACTCAGTCATCATGTGTTTAAATGTCCTCATGATGCTGTTCACGCTCCTCTCATCACTTCACCGTCTCTCTCTGCTTCGCATCCACGTTGTTGTCCTCTCGTCCAGCTTTACGTCCTCCCTTCTTTCTTATGTTTCGTTCTTTCCATTAAAGCTACTGTCGCCTTCATTCATTTTATGTCTGTGTCAAAAAAAGACACCATGTAGTCCTCATCAACAACCCTCATAGCCACATTACTAGTCAGTCTGAGTCAGCTACTGAATATCTGCGGTGCTTTGTTCATATGAGGACTTTGATTACGCAGATATTCATTCGTGCTTTTGTGACACCTGAGAAAGAATTAGAGATTGCATATTAAATATAAATATTTCTGTCAGATCGCTATATATGTTTGTTTTGTTTATTATAAGCTTTGATTTAACGGCATTCAAAACGTTGCATCTCAGTACCTCCTGCACCGATGCAAAATGCTCACATTCAGCTCATGATGATCATGTGAAATGGATGTTTTGTGCAAGCCGATTTCAATTTACCAAAAACGATAAATGTTTTACGTTTTAAGTTCATTTCTCTTTAAAACTTGCCTCCAACCTTTTCAACACTAAACACCAGCAGCTCAGCCGTCGCCTCCCTCTGTGTTGACGTCTGAGAGTTGCGGATTTCGTTTCGGACTCGGTGATCTGAGTTGCTGACAGGTTCAGAGGTCATTATATGGTTAACAGGGTTCGGTACAGACGACACGTGCGGATCTCGGAAAATACAAAAGATCCAAAATGTCAAATCCCAATTTTGTTTACAGCATAAGCATTTTATTATGTTCTGTAATTATATCCTAAGATTAGTTTTATGAATGTTGAAAAACTATATACATATGTTTATTATTCCCCTTTCTGTTTTTCCACGTATATGTATTTTAGGCACTTTTAACTGTTGTTTATTCAGAGCAAATGCAACGACGAGACACAGGATCATCTCTCTTCGGGACAGTGTTCAGGAGGCAGAGAGGTGAGCTCAGTGCTGTGTTGTACTTTAGTGAGGTGTAAGCTGGGAGAACAGTGCCCTCTACAGGTCCTGCTGTGTCTTATCATACCGTAGGTGTCCACAGCAGAGGGGACAGAGAGGGTTAGCTCAGGTCACACCACAGTTCCACTTGTCTTTACAAACTCTCTGCAAAAAAGGATTAAATGTTAAATGTGTTTTGTGAAATGTTCATATCAGTTTAGTTCTCATCATTGTACTTTACTGGCCTAAAAACTACAGACAAATATCTCCAGTGTGTCAGGTTAGGTTGTGTTGGCAGCGCTGCTCCTCCATTCACTGTGTACTGTGTCTCTCTTAGACTCTTTCTTGCAGCTCTCCTCCTTGCGTTTCCCATCCATGCTATATTTACCTGTCACTGTGTACCTCTGTTGTGTACTCAGAGCTGGAAAGGCAAACATGTGGGTATTTTCATATAAATACATATTAGAGATGATGGAGGCGCAGAGAGTGTGCTACAGTTTGCCAGCATTTGTGTCATTTTGCATGTGTGTGTGTGTGTGTGTGTGTGTGTGTGTGTGAGAGAGAGAAGTTCACTGAAGCACACTACTTGTCATCCAGCTTTCCCTCTCTTCTCTACTGTGCATCCATCCATTCATTCAAAGAAACAGTTCAGTTCAGTATATAAAACTGCATGTTCACACATATTTCACTGAGGAAATTAGTGCTGCACTAATAGGTGATTTGGACAATAAAAGAGAATGCAGATGAAGATGATCGTCCAGCTTGTCAATAAAAAGTTTGTAATACGTCCAAACAGAAATATACCGCTTCAATGTTGCTTTGCTTATGATCACATTTACACAACGCGCAGGAGACAAGTTAAATAAACAACTACAAATCAGTCGTCTTAATAGAAATGGTCATGCAAAAAAAAAAGAAACCCTTTTTTTTGGACTTTATGACAGCGGTTCAAATGTGATTTTGCGCTGCCTTGTAACATTCTTCATTATTTTTTTGTTTCGTCTTAATAAGCGTCTCCTCTGTTTAGAATTATCTGTTATTTTCACGTTCAGCCTCCCATGAGGCCGTGGGGGGGCTCTGAGTGGGAGGTATGGAGCATTCCACCTGGACCGTGGTGCGTTCGCAGGCCGCTGCGTGTTTGTGTTGCATTACATATCGCAGCCTTCACAACACAACTGGCTCCACTGGGCTTAGGCCCCTGGGAGTTTAGCACGCAACCGCCAGAGGCCAGAGAGAGAAGAGAAGAGAGGAATAAAGATGAGATGTGGGATGATGGTGTGTGTGTGTGTGTGTGTGTGTGTGTGTGTGTGTTGCTCTGTCCTTCTACGGGTTTACTCCTCCTGTCTCCTTGTTGAGGTGTTTTGTTAACCTCGTTTATGGGAAGCGAAGGGTATACACAGCAGAATGAACAGATAAAGAGAGAAAATGTTGAAAACACACACACACACATTCGCTCAAGGCCTATGCCAAACTTTTCCCACGCGTGCATATGCACACACACACACACACACACACAATCACATAACCAGAAAATCACCTGAATAACAGCTTATCCAATGTTTATTAAATGTTTCCAGGGTGAATGTCAGGCCAGCTGTGTGTGTGTGTGTGTGTGTGTGTGTGTGTGTGTGGGGGGCGCTGCCCATCAGAGAAGCAGGCTTCTTCTGTCCTCTTCCATTTTTCACCGTGGGTTGTTTTTATCGTTGTCTGATGCTCTCCCAGCTGGATGTCTTTACCTAAACGTGGCGCCCTTCCCAAGGCTACGGCGAACTACAGAGAGGCATCAGACGCTTGCACATGGCTTTGATAAAAGCTTCACAATTACAATCGAGCAAGCAGAGCGGGGCCGAGCTGAGCTGGACTCGGTCCACAGCGGGCGGAGCAGGGCCTGTAGATTAAGGAGAGAAGTAGCTCGAGGGCAGACAGCAGGATCCAGGAGAACAGTTTAGATTCACTGCAACCCAATTCACTTCCTAGACCTTTGAAAATGACTTATTTAATCATCAGGTCTCTGTCTTTGAATATTTGGTAGACGGACCAGTTTCCTTTAAGGTGAAATGATTCTCACAGAACTTCCCGGGTCTTTCATTACTTCCACAGAGAAATAATACATCCCTTCTCCTACAAATGAAAAGCTGGACTCGTACACAATAAAACACCCGTTTTCAGTTCAGTGCTGTGCAGTGTAAAGTCTGCTGCTAAAGCATTGCTCGGTACGATCTGTAGATTCTCATGCTTTATGTATTACAGTGTAATTGACCCTTCAGGTCAATTCACTGACTTCTTGCACTACTGTGTGAAGCGCTGCGACAGCATCATTTTTTTTTTTTTTTTGGGATGATGTTTTTTGGTCTCCATCACTTCCTGAGGGAATATCTGGCTCTATGTTCCCCAGTTTGTCGCTAACTGTGCTGCTTTCATATTACATATAATGATATTAATCTGTTGTTTCACACAGCTTTAATGAAACATGTTGGGGGTTCCTGACAGGAGCACTTTGCAGATGCTTTGATGAAGGATGGAAATGGAATCCGCCCTCATGAGGTCACCTCTAAAGGGTGGATGTGAGCGGATGTGGCAGAGAGCTGGGGTTATCACAGCGACGAGTGCCGTATACTGACACTGTCTGGATGGAGAGAGAGAGAGAGGAGAAAAAGGCCTTCAAAGAGAGCAGAGAGAGAAATATTATCTGCACTGTTGAGAGGAGGAGATGAGAGGGTGAATGGAGAGGAGGAGCTGTTTGACCTATCAGGCCTCTGGAAGCATGATATGCTAATTATACCACCACATAGTATTTCTGTAAATCTACCACTTCTACCATCATAGTTTCTATCACTACGTTTAATACCACGACTATCATTCTACATACATCCAACATTCATACCACTACTACTTATGCCACTACTAAATGGCATCAGCTTCAGATTTATAGAAAAATCATTGTAACTGGTAAACTTGTAACACTAAATTGTTGGAGCAACCCAAGCGCCGTCAATAACCACAGCAATAGGGTCAAATAGGGTCTGTGCCACGGCTTGATTGACACGGACATGTCTACTGAAAAGTTTGTTGCATTTTGCCTGCAAACGCTGAATGCATGCCTTCACATCAGTTCATCACGTTGGTCCTTTGTCCCTTCAACACTCTTTGTTACACAGTCCGACGTTTTAGGAAATACACTGATGAAGATGAGACGATCAATATCAATATCAATACCAAAGTCTCAGAGTCAGGGTCATAGTTAGCTTACACATTTCTAACCAATTACTATTTTAAATAGAATTTGTTTTTAATCGGGTTGCCAGATATAGTCAGTGTGCACACATTTTGATTTTTGGTCTTTAACGGTACCAAATCTGGCAACCTCACTGTGACAGGAAATAGCTCCAGCAAATAACTGAAACCCCAAACACATCTGTCTGAGTGAGGATTAAATAAACACAATATCACATGTTAATTAGTGATCTTTAGAGGTGATGGTAAGTGTTGTTGTTTTACTTTGGACAGAACCAGGCTCATCTGTATGCTAAGTTTGACACCTGACAGATCCATTAAAAAATGTCGTAGTTTTACAGCGTATTTTTTTATTATTATTTTTTAATCAAATGTTTTCAGCAGTCGCCCGTCTGTTTGTGTCCCATTTCAAGACACTAACATTGGTTTCTAGACTGAATTCAGCGAAACGGCAACAGAAACAAGACGAGTTATCTGCTTCCTTTGTTTTAGGGGAAACTGTTTCAGACTCAACATGCAATCAAATGACGCGTAAGGAGCCTCTGAGCGCTGTAGACAGTACATAATCAGGGCTGCTGCCTCTGGGTGACACTCAGTGCCAGCTTATGAGAAAGCCTATTTCTGTAAGGTGCAGAGATATGAGACTGAAGTGAGGTGAGGTGGGTGTGTGTGAGGGTCAGGACATCCAGACCGATGTCGTTTTCTCACACATCCTAGACTTTGTGTGTGTGTATGCAGTATCTCCCTGACCTGTCTGGCCTGGAGGTGGTTTGTGTGATAAACCACTTTCCCTCCTCTCAGTGTCCTCACAACCAGACATTTATCCAAAACATTCCCACAACGTCATGGGAACCAACCCCTCCCTACACCAGCTCCGCTTCATCTGAGTTTTAAGGAAAACTACCGGATTTTAAAATTTCGACTGTAACCGTAAATAAGCGACACCGTGACGGGAGATGAATCTCTGGGTCTGCAGCACATTCTAAATCTTTCTTCACTTGGATGTTCGGTGGCTCGCATGTAAACATTTCCCTTGTCCTGTACTGATGCACATTAAAGAAAAACCCTGCCGTGTTTTCTGTTTCTGTCAGGTATCTGGCCAAGCTGTCGTCAGTAGGAAGCATCAGGGATGAGGAGACGTGCGAGAGGTTACGAGGCCTCATCCAGAGACAGGTACTGACGATGATTTATAACTGGAAAAGTTTTTTTCATTATGTGACGCCTCCGTACTCTGCACTGAAAACCAGTAAAACCTAGATGAACGGCTGACGTCGCTCCTGTGTGTCTCTGCTGCAGGTTCAGATCTGTAAGCGCAGCGTGGAGGTGATGGATGCTGTGCGCCGTGGTGCTCAGCTGGCTATAGACGAGTGTCAGTTCCAGTTTCGCAACCGTCGATGGAACTGCTCCACTCTGGAGACCATGCCCGTGTTTGGCAAAGTGGTCACCCAGGGTGAGATTACACACACACACACACACACACACACACAGAAGATATTGATGTGATCGGTCAAGCTTTCTACCTGCATACAATTACATACATTTATATACATATCTTTGATATCACTTCAAAACTGTCCACTTTGACTTCAATACAGTCTTTATCTGTAACATTGCTCCTGCCATTTAGAATAGAGGAGCTCTTTTTAGTTGCGTAATGAAATAATATCACTGTGTGTCTGTGTTTGTCTTTGTGTGTGTGTGTGTTAGGCACCCGCGAGGCAGCCTTTGTGTATGCCATCTCAGCAGCCAGTGTGGCGTTCGCGGTCACACGGGCCTGCAGCAGCGGAGAGCTGGAAAAATGTGGCTGTGACCACAATGTGCACGGAGTCAGTTCAGAAGGTATGTCTCTTTCTCACTGTTTCACACACACACACACACATGCAAAAGAAACGGAAGAAACAACTGATCAAGTGCAAAACTGAAGGCAAACAGAAAGCCCTTGGTAACATCTTGAGTTTATGCATACAGTTAACCTCCACCTGTGTCCATCTCCTCCTCGTGTCGTAGGGTTCCAGTGGTCAGGCTGCAGCGACAACATCGCTTACGGAGTGGCTTTTTCTCAGTCCTTCGTGGATGTGAGGGAAAGGAGTAAAGGCCAGTCCTCTAATCGGGCTCTCATGAACCTGCACAACAACGAGGCAGGCAGGAAGGTAACCCGCTAACTGAGTCACATGCAAGACATTTTTTTTTTAAGTTCTGTCCCCTGATTAAAGCTTCTTTGGCATCTCCGCAGGCCATCCTGTCCCACATGCGTGTGGAGTGCAAATGCCACGGCGTATCCGGCTCGTGCGAGGTGAAGACCTGTTGGAAATCCATGCCTCCCTTCCGCAAGGTGGGCAACGTCATCAAGGAGAAGTTTGACGGCGCCACCGAGGTGGAGCAACGCAAAGTGGGCACCACCAAAGTCCTGGTGCCTCGCAACTCCCAGTTCAAACCTCACACGGACGAAGATCTGGTCTACCTGGAGCCCAGTCCGGATTTCTGCGACTATGACCCGCGCACGCCGGGCATGCTGGGTACGGTGGGCCGGCAGTGTAACAGAACCTCGAAGGCCATCGACGGCTGCGAGCTGATGTGCTGCGGCCGCGGCTTCCAGACGCAGGAGGTGGAGGTGGTGGACAGGTGCAGCTGTAAGTTCCACTGGTGCTGTTATGTCAAATGCAAACAGTGTCGCAAAATGGTGGAGATGCACACTTGTCGGTGATGGGAGTGAGGGGCACAGAGGGCACTGCTGATGAACAAAACAAACGCCCCAAACTCCTGCTCAATTACCAAGGCCAGAGGGAGAAAGGAGGACTGCTTGAAACCACCCAACCCTTTCCACTACTGGTCAGAGAGACAGAGTGGCTGAGAGGTCAAAGGTCATCCTACTCATTTTAATGCCACCGTAATGGATATCAGTAGATTATGCATGGGATTTCCTACAGCGCTACAGAGGCAGTTTGTTTCTTCTCAACTAGACAGCATCTTTCACTTTCTGTCTCCCTCCCTCACTCTCATATTTTTTTTTGTCATTGATGCTTCTTGTTTTTGTAATGTTTAACTTATTTGTTGAGACTGAGGAGGTTGACGGGTGGTGGACCTACGAGTGGAGATAATAAAGGGACAAACTGGACCCATGGGTGGACAGATGGGCGGGTGGGGTTATGAGGTTGGGGTTGGGTCAAGAGGAGGGTTGTTTGCCCTCTTGTCCTTGCTGCTGCTGCTGCTGCCGCTGCTGCTGCTGGATGTCCAAAAAAAAAAAAAAAAAGAGGAACACGCCGCAGATGGACTTCCTGTGATCTGCTTCCTGAGTGTACATGGCTGTGCTGTGCTGAGGTTCAGTTGCTGTTACGTCATTTATTTTGCCCCCCGCGATGCCCTGATGCTGCTCGACTCTAACACACACACACACACACACGCCGGATGCTGATGGACAGGTTAAAGCCACTGTCAGCTCCTTTCCTGTCTTTTCCTGTCTAGTCCCGTCGCACTGGCAGGTGATAGGCATCAAGAGACACACACACACAGAACACACACATAGACAGCAAACATTGCTCCGAAATGACACCTGTATTCATCCACAGCTGCTACATGCAACCTGGGAAGCAGAAACCTTATAACAAAACAGCTTCCAGATTAGATCTACAGTAATCTGATTTGTTGCAATTGTATATTGTGAAAATCTCGCCTGCTCATTTGGATTAATGTTGATTTTTGGTCTCCTCCTGCATGTCATAGTCTGCAAATGCTAGTCGGCTTAATGCAAACGCCAGTAAACACACATAAACATGCATGCACCAGCTAACACACACACACACACACACACAGTGTAAACACACACAAAGGGGTTCTGCCAGAGGGTTGCCGAGCATGATGACTGAAGCACTTTCTCTCCAAGCGCACATAGAGCTCTCGCCCCACAGCAACAAACGTCTGACACACACACACACACACGCAGACATGAACACACACACACACACACACACACACGTACACACAATTTCCCATGCCACTGTCAGGACTGTATTGTTGTCTGGGCCAACTTGTACCACCACCATAAAGCCAAGCTTTCCTATAACATGCTATCATTATAGACATACTGTAGATCTGTAAAGACTTATACACTGAAGAAGACTATACTGCCTATGAATGTATGTTAATACGGAATATATGCTGTGTCAAAAAATGACTGTTGTCGCTTCTTTCAAAACACCCTACGTGTGTGTGTGTGTGTGTGTGTGTGTGTGTGTGCGTGTGTGTGTGTGCGAAAAGAAGAGAGAGAGAAAATGAAATGCCACCAAAACAATATTGCCCACAAGGAAAGAAAGAGAACATGAGAAAAATGGAACGTGAAAGAATAGATCCTATTCCACCACCAAGCCTGCAACACACACACACACACACACACACACACACACACACAGGCCTGCTGACAGACACACGCATTTTCATTAAAATCGTCCATTTCCCGTGTCTTTCAGCTGCATTATGTGGCCACATTGTGCATCGTGCAGCATTCTGTGTGTGTGTGTGTGTGTGTGTGTGTGTGTGTGTGTGTGTGCAAAGTACATTACACCCTGAGGTCCTTCCCTTCACCCCTGACACCTATAAACACAATTTATGCGTCATATATCAGCACATACAGTATATGAAGCTAGAGATAGATGCATGTGGGAACCCGGTCGTCTGGTTTTGGGGGAAGAAGCAGAGCGGCTGCTGCTCGGGTTTCAGCGACTGCCTGATTGGGTTTGAGCTGAAGAGGGAACAGAGGCAGGAACACCGGGCTAGAACAGGGATTACAGGAAAATGCAGACCACATGGCACAAGCTTTTTCCCTCCTTCTGTCTCTATCAATATCATAATGCCCTCCCCACTACCCCGACTTCAGCTTTCTTGCTCTTTCTCCTGCAATATCTTTCACCTACGCTTGGTTCCACAATGTGCTCCCCCTCTGCGGAAAAAGTAACCCTAACCGCTCCCTGTCTGCGATGGCGGGGATCTGTCCTTCATTAAGCCACCATGATGGCCTAGATGAGGGTGGGTGGCGGTGGCCACACTGATTGGGAATGTCTGTGGGCTCATGTATGTATGTGTGTGTGTGTGTGTGTGTGTGTGTGTGTGTGTGTGTGTGTGTTGTCAGACAGCCAGATGTACAGTCAGGCAGTCAGTCAGTCAGAGAACTGTAATGCCTCCTGTGGTTTGCTGCGGTTGTGGCGGAGACAAGAGGCTGACAGTAGGGTTTTACCACTGCATGAGTGTGTGTGTGTGTGTGTGTGTGTGTGTTTATATATGTGTGGGAGTGTGTGAAATTAAGATGCAACAAATATGGCTTTATGAAGGCTGCTGCACTTATTTGTGGAATGAGGCTACACATGGCTGATATTTTGTGCTGATCATCTCTACAGTATAGACCATTTTTATAGGCCTGAAACTGAAAACAGGAATTCCACTAAAACTGACTTCTGTCTTTTTTTATTTATTTATTTATTTATTTTTATGTCAGTATTCATATTAAAAGCATGTTCACTAGTGATCTTAGCCTGGCTTACATACTCAGATATATGTATCATCTACGCTTGAACAAAGGCAAATGTTAATCTAGCATTAAAACATTTTTTTTTACATGTTTCCCTGCAAGTATAGATACAATATGCTAACAATTACATGAATGTGTGGTGTGTACGCCGTGCGTGTAAACAGGGAAACTATTAAAAAAAAGTGAGAAAACAAGCACAGAGAGATTACAAGAGAATGCAAGCAAAACCCAGATAGACATCCAGTAAGTCAACAAATGAAACAGTCAAATTCCCCTAATCAACCGTGGTGATTTAACTTGTCACACACACACACACACACTTATTGTAAAATGTAAACGACGCACCACATATTAACAAGCACTTAAATTACTGACTGATTTTTTAAATATATAATATTAATTGGAAATGTGCACACGCCAACACGTTTACTTGTATCACTCCGTAACTTCAGTACACTGTGCACTATTTTATCAAAACCACAGATTAATGTTTATGAGAGAACGATGCGGTGCGATTTCACCCTTCTTTCAAATGAATCTTCGCAACAAGTCTTCTCCCAGACAGGCAGCTAATAGGTCACATGGCACCTCAGGTGGCTCTGCATATTTTGGATTTGGAGGTTTTTCTGTCTTTACTCTGTCAGTGTGTGTGTGTGTGTGTGTGTGTGTGTGTGTGTGAAGGGTTAACAGTGCAGGTTGGCTGGATATTAATGCCACTCGCTCAGAGAACCCAGTAGAAAGGCTGGCTTTAGCCCAGGGCCCAGCCCTCCCAGGCCTCTCTCAAACTCCCAGATCTCTTCAGCATACTTCTCATATTAAAAGAAAACAAGTTACACAAATGAGACAGATGGTTCTTGTTTGTGATGACAGTTGCAATTCTTTCTCCTCCGGCCCTCCTCCCCTCTTTTTCCCTCTCGGCTTTCCTCTGGTGTCTCTGATATTTCATTTTATTTATTTATTTATTTATTTATTTATATTTTTTACTCTCAAATGGCCACGTTGTACATCACAAGCGGGGCAGACGAAAAAGTTGGGCATGAACACCAGGCTTCTCATCGGACATGGCTACGTACTGGACTCACCGGTAACATTACGCTGCTTATAAGTTTGATTTTCCTTTCTACCCTCAAATTAAATGGGACATGCTGGAAGCGTTCTTTCTTCTTACACACATCCCTGTCCCCTATAAACAAACAAAACAGGTCGGCATAACTTACACATACGAGAAATGACGTGAACCAATAACCTCCACACCTGCGTCATTCTACGCCAACGAGGATGACCTGCATGCGAACCGAAAAATACTCTGTTGTCATCGACATAGAATTTATATCTTATACACTGACGGGCCCCGTGGCTGGTTAACAACACCGACAGAGGGTTAAAGTAAGAGGTGGGTTATAAATGGAAGTCATTGTGTCACCATCTAAGGTTCTCATCACTATAACTGGCCCCCTTTCCCGAGATACAGCTGATTCAAAGCACAGTAGAGGTGGATAATGTGAGCAGGTGGTTCATTTCCACTGTTCAGGGATACAATAAAGAGGCAGATCAGCAGAGCACAATTTGATTTGATAAATGTCACATGTGATTATTGACACGAGTCTATTTTGGTGTATCATAGGTCACAAATGCGCTGTAAAACCTTATTAGGATGTAACTGTGCTTCGGACAAGCTGCTATGAAGTGAAAAGAGCCATAAGTGTTTTGTAAGGCTGCCAACAGGGACAAATGTTTGTGCAGAAACCGTGTGTGTGTGTGTGTGTGTGTGTGTGTCAGAACCAAGTCATCAGGATGACGAGGGAGGCAGGTGACCAATCACTGTCCTCCCAGGAAAATTATTTAACAGTTTTTTTAAGACACATACACACACACACACACACACACAGTTTCTGCACAAACATTTGTCCCTTGTTGGCACCTTGTTGTCGGACTGTCTGTTTCATAAAGTTACAAAAATTGTCAGATGACGGACAATCTTAAAAAAACAAAAACAAAAAAAACCTCTAAACTCTGCAAGAAGCGTGTATTTGTACTCTTTTCTAAAGGCCCACAGAGCCGTGCAGGCTTTTTGTTTTGCATGGCGACATGAAGACTTCACTTTAAGACACTTGAGACTTGATTTTGGACTTGAGTCAAAAGAGGAAAAAAACCAGCTCAATACACTAACTGACAGATTTCAGACATTTAAAGAATAATTTTCAACCCGGTCTGTTTTTCACATCCGTCCTTACAACCTCACGGTGGGAATTTTTCATCTCACTGGACAGTGATGAATTCAAAGCACTCATCCCGAGGGCCGTTCAAGCCGCATTTTATCCCAGCGTGGGCAGATCAGATAAGGATGGATCAGAGAGACGAGAAGAACATCCAGGAGGAGTGAAAGTGACAACACACACACACACACACACACACTGTGGATCAGGCTGTTGATGGGGGGCTTCATCTCTGGATGCTGGTATGGAGGATCACTGTGAGCTCGACACACACACTGTCTGTCATCAGGGAGATTTCAGCTGAACCTTCCCTTAACACCTGGACACTAAACACACACACATATATATATATACCTGAGAGATGTGTGTGTGTGTGTGCAGGCGAAAAGGGGTTGAAACGTGTGTGTTACATGTATCTATTAGCCGTTAGTAACTCCCCGTGTCAAAATAATCCTTGCAGTGACCAGTGGTAGTGTCACTTGATGGTTGTCAAACACCACACACAACAACCTCAGGTTAAACTGGGATACACACACTCACACACACACACACACACACACGCCTGAGATAAACTGTATTAATCAATATATTAGGTATAGTAGCTGCAGCTCAGAGCGGAGCAGGTGGAGATGGAGATGGTGTTCTTCTCCACACCACAACCCTCCTTATGACTCTGACCCAATCTGTGCACGCCTGCTCTTCAGAGACGGAGGATTTATGTGTGAAATGAGCAGATTGCATGACTTTAATAAATCCATCGGAATACATAATCAAACCTCTGTTAACTCCTATTATTAAAAATGCAACATGCAACTGAGACCAATTAAAGAAAAACAAAGCGATGCGCAGAGCAGAGCTTATATCGGAGAAGCAGACAGTTAACACCATCTGATCGATAACAGCAGGAGACAGTTAGCTTAGCTTAGCATAAAGACTGGAAACAGATGGGAACAGCTAGCCTAGCGTCGTACGAAAGTAACAAAATCCACTTACAGGCACCTTCTAAAGCTCAATGATCTAACCTGTTATACGTCCAAATAAAAAAACAGTGTGTTGTTTAAAGGGTGTGTGCGCTTGATTATCTGTTGGCCAAGAACAAGTTGCTTCTCGGAGAATTAAAATGTGGAATGCTTGCTATTTGCTTGGCTAACAAGGTGAGTGACTTTTTTTTTTCTTTCTCGTTTGTATTGTGCATTTGTCTGAAATAGAAAAAAAAACAGTTTTCACAGAACACAACCATAAATGGAATATTTTTCTCTTGTAAGTTGAACACACGTTGTGATGTGAGAAGTACGACAGAGCTCAGAGGAAGAAGGGACACCTCTCTCAAAACTAAAGATGGCCTCTCTTCCTTTTAATCCCTTTTACCTGCTGGAAAGCATTTAGACCGGGCGGCCCGGGCCAAACCTGCACCTCTGCACCACCGCCAACATCTACATGAAAACCACATTGTGCTCCATGTGTTGGCTGGAGCTTTGGACACTGGAACAGCAGAGGCTGTCAAAGGTTCAGTACGGACGGGGCTAAGCAGGCCGCGTCTAAGCTCCGGCCAGCGATGGAGATTTACTTTTCACATATATACGTAGCAGGCGTATAGCTGCCACGCCTGAACACTGATTTACTGCTGATAAACTGCTGAAATCCTCAGAATGCTTTTCATCAGGGCGCAGATCTTCATAAAATCATCTCATGAAAGAAGGTGCAGCATCGTGTGTGTGTGTGTGTGTGTGTGTGTGTTTGAGTTTCAAGTGTGCTGCTGCTGTGTTGCCTGGTCGTCCAACCCAGAGGAGACGCACGGCCAGGCTCGAATGTGATTGGATGATCCCAGAGGACAAAACATATAATACTTATTTGTCAAACATGATGAAGACCAATGGAGGCCAGGTGGTGTCTGTCTGCATGTGTCCCTGTGTGTGTGTGTGTTTAATATTTCAGCAGAGAGGAATGCCCTTCGTTCAGCCTGTGTGATAATTAATGGCTGTCAGCGTCTCTTTAGCAGAAGAAGGCGCTGACAGACAGCACTTCAGAAACGCAGGGAATGTGTGAACGCCTCACAGAGGGTGGATGAGGGTGGAGGAGGGAGGCGGGGGCACAGTGCAGTGCAACATCCCTCCCAGCTGTCTACCGTAGATGATCCAGGTCACCTAAACTGGGATATCACCCTCATTTGCTGCCATTTGAGGAACATCTGGACATCTGTGTAAGCTGTGTGAAAGTGATACTGATCTCTTAACTCCAACAATACAGCTGGAAGATAGTGTGTGTGTGTGTGTGTGTGAGATAGGGGAATACCTTGTGAGAGATATCTTGTAAAAACAATATTTCTATGTGCTTCAGTTTTTCTTTTTTCAGATTTTGAAAGAAATGTCGATCAAAAATCAACATTAATGTGGCTGACAAACATTGAGTATATATATCAATAAGCTCATCATCGCACATCTTCACACTTTTTGTTCATACTCTAACCACAGTTGGTGTATGCTAATATATCACGTATTATTGTTGTAAGTCTGGATGTTTATGTCTCATTTTAAAGGATTTTAGTTTTATTTATTACACCTCACAATAAAAAACACGTGATTATGAGTTTACTCAGAAACAGTTACTGACATCATCGTTGCCTTCATTATGTATTGACCCACTGATCAGCCACAACAGGGGTGATAATGTTTAGGTGGACAGCGCCTCCTGCTGGCTCAGCGTCCTATGACAGGTTGATGCAGCTGTGATGTTCCGAGCAAGCGAGATCAATCCCCCTTACATAAGCATACATTTTGAATTTTCAGGTCGATTTGATGTTGTACACGTGTTTTGTTGGAGGATAAAAAAATAATAATACTTGTGTCTTGAAACCATTATTATCACAAGTACAACCAAACAATGACAAAAGAATTGCAAGAGAAAAGTGGTAAAGGCAATTAAGGTATAAGTTTAATATTTTTGAAAAGAATGCATATACAAATAACAGACTTTAGACAAAGCATTTGGTTTTTGCACCAAAACAACAACAGGTTATAATAATAATCATACTGACTTGGGCTGGACATCGACCCAACTCTAAGCCACCAGTAAAATAAAACAAGAACCAACCAATCGCAAATAATCTGGACCAAACAGTCTCAGTCTTGGAGGTTTTTATTCGACTAAACCAATCACAGGTTTTCTTTGTTTAATGTGGCAGGTAAGAGTTCAGATGAGTTCCGACCCCTAAATGTAAAAGGAGTGAAAGTAACATAAATTATATATATATATATATATATATATATATATATAATGAAAAAAAACAGTACAAACTGAAAAAAAAATAATGAAAACAAAAAAACGATTTTGGTAAAAACACCTGGAGCCTACATCGACATTGTGTGCATCTTACATTATAATTACATCTGATAAACCTATCATTTAGAACAGAGACCAGGGCTCAGCTATATGCAACAGCGTACAGCTTGAAAGGGTACGACAGAGCGGGCAGCCTGGATAAACACATTACAGGAAGGCACCAAATTCTGACCTGGCACAGAATTCTGGTGGAAATGCAGACTGTTGATCACTTGTCTAAATACGGCTGCCAGTGCACACCACGCAACGTTTGTTTTACACTGAGGTCCCTGCCGTACCCTTTCTAACGTGTACGGTGGTGATGGCAACGTTTAAAACAGCATCCTGCTTTACCCTCCCCTTGGTCCCTGGCAACGCATGTAGAACACACTGCTTGTTCTGCTAACACTGTTTAAGTTCCCTGCATCTAAAAGGCCAATTCCTGTGGTTGACTAGCAGACCCGTTACAAACTGGATGCCTTTAGCGCTTCAAGTGATCACCACACTTCCAAACGGACTGCCACTCTGCGCTGTGCTAAGAGGACAGGATACGATGTGGCAATATTTACCCATTCCAATTTCTGTGTGGAGTTTTTGGCCGCATTGCCCTAAATTATTGTATCCTTTCGGTCCTATACAGTTTCCTTAGTGGTTGAGAGCGCATCTGTCTGGAACATGGAATAAATATTTCAGACTTGTGTGTTTGTGGAGAAAAAGGAGAAAAAAAACAAAACAAAACAAAAAAACACTACTCTGTTAGCATTTCTTCTAGTAGTGCTGAGAGGGAACGTAGGGGTTGGGTGATGAGTGTGCTCGTCGGGGGTGGGGGGGCGGGACCAGCAGCATGAGCAGCCCCCAATCAGACAGCTGGAAGGGGCTGGGGTGGGTGCTTCTATCCACAAAACCTTTTACATTGGCTGAGGACAACTAAACAGTTGATTGAGCCACAACATGGACTGAATTAAAAATGAATTATCAAAAAGCTGGACATGACTTGAATTCTACTTGGAAGTAAGCTTGGTGTCTGGATCCCCGTCCGAGGCGACGCCACCCTGCCCGGAGCCCACAGCGGCCTGTTGGCGAGGCTTCATCTTCTGTCCCAAAACCCAAACTTGGGGAAGTGAAGCTTCTTATTATTGCAGAGAATTATCTGAAACTTGGTCGGCTGCTTTCTTTGCTGTCTTCCTTGTAGAGGACAACTGTCAATCAGCCTTTAGCAGAGCAAGGGAAGGGGGTGTGGGACAGAGGGGGGGTGTTTGTGTGTATATATGTGTGTGTATGTGTGTGTATGTATTTAAGATGAGAGTGTGTGTGGGAGGGGTGTTAATGTGTGTTGCAATTTGAAAAAGGGAGGAGCCTCTCATAGCAGCACACATTTGCGCTTCTTCTTGGGCTCTGGGGGCTCCAATGCAGCCAATATCGCCTCATCAAACACATTCTTTAGGCCTTTCTGTGAACACAAACACACAAACACACACAGGCTCAATGAGGGGGCAACGAAAACATGCACAGGTCAAAGAAAAAAGGTTAGGGGGAAACAATAACAGTTCAAACAGAGGAAAAAGAACTGGGTGAAAACAAAAGCAGCATTCAACATCATTTAGAAGGGAGTCATAAGAAACTGTAGAATATGAGAGTGCTGCTGGGGACAAAGAATGTAAATCAATTCAAAGAGGACAAATCACACATGTTGAGTGCAACAAGAAAACAAACAAGGAAGTGGAGGAAGAAGAGAGCCTGACCCCGCATTTTAATTCACTCACTACAAGAGGACAGATTTGAAACAACAGCAACAACTGCTCAGCCTAAGAGGTGAATGTTTCTTCTCTCTTTGTATTTGCCCCTGAGCAGAGCTGCTTACACCACGAGCGCGGTCATGTGAAGTAACCAGAGCTGCTCTGACTGTGCAGTAAACCAGGAAGCCCCTCAGCGTCGCTTAAATCAATCGACTCACCCTGCTGAATCCTGCCCTGACAAAGCACTGGAAGAAGAAGCGAGCCAGAGAGGAGAGCAAGTTCATTTGTCCTTTATTCGTTCATTTCACAGGTCATTTCACACAATTAGATTTATTTTATTTATTATCTGGACTTCCAAGACAGCAGGATATGCACCACAGTTAATGGCACATTAGTGTCATATATAGAGAAGGTCGGGCTGAACAAGTCGGAAAGGATTTTTCAGGGGACTACAACTTAGAAACAAAGAAAAGCCCCACTATAAACCAAATCAATAAGAGGTCATCATGGCACCAAACAGGAAAAACTTCATCTGGCTGTATGTTGTCCGAATGGCCAAACACTCCCTATATATGACTATAGTACTTAAAAGCCCTATATATATATATATTATAGTTCTATTTTAAGAACAGTAGTACAAAAAATACACTAGCATTAGAAATGGAAGCTCTGTCTCAGTGTGGAGCCATGGGAAGCCACCGCCCTCCCACATAAACTACTGCAGGACCTACATCCTCTGTTGGCCAGGAACCACATTAATGAGCAGATAAACCAGAAAACGTCATTTGAAATTAAGATGACACAAGCCACTCCCATAAGTAAGTAAGATTTAAAGTATGTTAATGCACCGACCAAATCAAATGTTAGCTGTTACAAAAAAACAAAGAGGTAGAGCGACATCACGACCGATGGATCCGTTACTTAGATGGCTGAGATGGAAACTGGATTTCAAAAGCAGCACAGTGAGAAGGTAGATGGCATACAGGAATGAAAAATGCAGAGCGTGATGGCAGAACCAGAAGAGGAAGAGATGAGAGCAGCAGCACACAGAGTTTAAAATATACAGCATTTCCTCTTTCTCTGCGCCTCAGGTGGCTCTAGGGCAGCTAGGATAGCTTCGTCAAATACATTCTTCAGCCCTCGCTACAAGGACAGGAGAAGGAAGAGAACAACAGCACAATTAGCACAGCAAACAGAGAAAGAGACAGGTGGGGAGGAGGATAAGAGGAACATGGCAGAGCAAGGAGGAAAGTATCTGTGTCAAATACAGACAACATGCAGGGTACAAAGAAGCAGAGTGAAGTGCCAGTGTTGATGTGGATTCTAGCAGTTAAGCTGTGAGCTGACGGCGAGGTGTGGGCCGAGTGCTGAAGTTCCAGGCAGGAAACAGGAAATGACATCAGCAGCTGTGCAACAGTTGTGCCAGGGAGAAGGGGGAGCAGGAAGGAAGGAGCAGAGCAGGGAGGTGGGGGGCTGCACCTCACCTCCATCAACACTATTGTTCTGTGTCTGAATGAGATCTCACTTGTCTGCTCACGTCCCTCCTTTAGTTCCTAACAGTAATGCACCAATTCCAACAAGTACTCAAGCCCTGATTGATTTATTCACCAATCAAACACGAGTACTGAGTATCTAACATTGAGTACAAAAAACAAAAACATTTTAAAGTATTTCTACTTTTGGTCCTATTTAAAAACATTTCCAGTGATAACATACAATTTGTTGGCTTTAATCACACACTGGCCATTACAATTCTCAGTAAAAATGTCTAACTTATATAGTAAAGTAGAAAAGAAGAAGGAGAAAGAGGAGAAGTGAAGCCACATTGACAACAGGTTATTGATATCCTAATATATTTATCTACAAGACACCATCAGCCACCACTTTAAACTGGGTGTGGGGAGCAGATCCTGGGACAAGCCAGCGGGCCACGTCATGCTGGGAGACTCCCAGGAAAGTGATGCAACAGGCCAGCTGAGCCTCATTCTGGCTACAGGCGTGTAGATCACACATGAATTGAGGAGACTCCAGTCTGATCACTTACAAATTCTACTACATGCTGCCTACACTGCTCTCTCCAGCACTAATTCTGCTAGGAGTCGGCTGCCTTCCATACTCATGATACCCTATAACAAGGTTTTTAAGCATAACTAGCAACACCACTGAGCGCTGAGTGCGTGCATAACGAAACTGACCAACCAAGGCATGCGCATGCCAGGGGGAATACAGACATGTTCCTCTTTCCTCCACTTTCTTAGTTTTTGTGTGGCTGTAAGTCTTGTATATGTACATATTGTATTACCTGCGTGAGGGCTGAGCACTCCACATATTTCACAGCCTTGAGGTCTCTCGCCAGCTTCTCGGCTGTCTCCGGGGTGATGGGCTTCTGCTTGTTCTTCGCCAGCTTCTCTATGGTGGACGGGTCATCCCGCAAGTCAATCTGAGTGCCGACTAGCAGGAAGGGGGTCTTTGGACAGTGGTGGGTGATCTCTGGAACCCACTGGATACGCAAACACAGAGATATGCGATGGTCAACACAATGTTGGGTTTTCATCGCTGTGGTTTCCACCACACCAACTTGAGTTTGTTAAATGTCAGTGAAGGTCAGCATGTTCAGCTTCTAAGCCTCAGCCAAACAATGTTTTTCTCTCACACAAGTTCTCTTTCTGGAGGCTGCGACATTTATATTCATGTCTGACACTAAATGGGCATCTAGTTATTGCAGGCTTATGATATTAATTTAATTAACTGTGATATATTGCAGAGATACAAAACTAACCTAATGGTCTTATTTCAGTAGAATAGAACTGAAGCTAACTCATTACACAAAATTGTATTTCAGGGACCAACTCCTACAAAATACTCTATAACAACTGGCCTGTGAATATGCATGTAACAACTGATATAATGAAGGTCATGCAATGCAACAGAAGAAAATGTAGACATCTTTCCAATGAAAGCTAATAATCAAACGCATTATACTGTCAAACTGTGATTATGTGGAAATAAGCATCTTATTGTTAAGTAAAGATTTAATAATCAAGAAACTTGCCTTTTCTTTGACATTTTCAAAAGAGGAGGGGGACACGACAGAGAAGCAGACGAGGAAGACATCTGTCTGGGGATAACTCAGAGGTCGTAACCTGTCATAGTCTTCCTGACCTGAAACCACATACAAACATGTTTCAATCATACCGTCTGGTCAAGTTTTTTGCACAGATACATTGGACAAAGTGAGATTTCACCAAAGAAACAGAAAGGTCTAAAATAAAACTTCACAAAAGCTGTGGATGGAACATGATGTAAGACAACTCATAACGTGGGTCAATTGCACCCATCAATATTATTTTTCATTTACGTTCAAAGAAACATTTCATGCAAACTGTATATGCTGACAAAGGCTAAACACGCAATAGCTGATATTTCATATTTACCAGGTCTTACAATTGGAGAACATGAGTTGAATACTCAGCATGAACAGAAGTGTAGGATGGAATAATAAAGACATACCTGCTGTATCAAACAAGCCCAGAGTGTAGGGCTCGCCTCCGATCATTACAGTTACCGCATAGTTATCAAACACCTACAACACACACACACAAAACCAAAGGTTAGCCACTCATTTGCTCAATAAAAATACGATTTGATGAATATGGTGTTGATATTAAGTTATACAGTCATGGTGCAGATGTCTATTGTGTGTTAAGGAACATCAGTCACGGTTTATGACACTGAACACGGATATTTGTGACAGTTGGAACATATGATGTTACCTGGGAATTAGCAGAATCTGTAAGGACTCCATAACACTTACCGTAGGTACATATTCAGAGGGAAACTTGTTTGTGGTGTAGGAGATGAGCAGGCAGGTTTTACCCACAGCACCGTCCCCAACTACAACACACTTGATCGTCTGCATAGCTGTGTTTTAGTCTTCACTACTCATTCAAGATCTAGAAAAGGAAACACAAACAGAAAAGAAACTTAAAAACTGTAAAGAGACACTAACTATTTGCATATATTTGACTGTTTTACTGTAAAACCCAAAACTATTTTCTGTATTTAAATGTATTTAGATACAAATGGAGGCACTACTGGTATCTACTGAATCTTTGTGTATTATATGCGTTGAAATGAGTACAACACTGTAGTGGACACGTGTTTGGAGGACACAAGGTAGGAGAAAAAAGTGAACGGCGGGACCTCGGAAAGCTCAACACCAGATGGTATTTTCATTATCTGTCAATGACAAAGTGTTCATTAAAAAAAAACTGATGTGACCCCGGCCTTGAGCAAAAACATCATCAACTACTTGACACAGGGATGTTTATGGGGAGATAACCCCATCCAGACACTGATGAATGATCGGACCTCCACAATCAACCACAGGGTCAACAGGGACAGTCCAGATGAGGCTTTCTAATTTAAGGGATTGAGGGATCGTACACACCCACAGCTGGAGACACATTAGGGGAACACATGACGCAGTATACATGTGCAGGGGGTTATGGGCTTGTTGTAGGACTGAGCAGGATTTAGACTGGCAGGTGAGAGAAGAGAAAACACTCACCAATAACAATAAGAAGGAAACATACTGAGCAGATATAGCAAGTAGCAAATATAAATCTCACTCTATGACGACACAGCAGACGATTTAGACCACTGACATTTCTATTAAAACACAATTGATTTTTGAAACCCAAATCAGTGATCATTATACAACACCACATTCTTTTATCATTCACCCCTGTGCTTTTCCTACTACGACCTTGAATCCGTGTCTGGAAACAATGCGGCGCATCTCGAGACAATGCACTGTATGTAGTATTATGTGGACCACAGTGTTCCCCTGTTTCTCCTTCACGAGTTAGTTTGTCCGAGCTAAGCCACTGCAGAGCTCTGCGCCACAGTGTGGGGGTGGGGTTGTCCCCAAATGTTACAGTGTGACGGATGCTATAGTACTGATTTCTCCAACATTTGCTAGAATTGTGTTAAGACCTTTATATTGTATTTATTTTAATGTTTAGTGGCAATGACAGAAATACAAACACAACATACATGAGTGTGTTATCCTGCTATAGAGTAATGTGATTGGTCCCACTATCTTTCTACAGAGAGTAGGGAGATGCCGTCGGTCATTTCTTCAGGGGGAGATGTGGTGGAGTGATGGTGAAGTCACACTCACCCTGTGTTTGTGTGTGTTGTAATCAGAGATTCTCTATTCTTCGTTTTGATTGCTGGTCTGACCGTGTGTGTGTGTGTGTGTTAGTTTTTCCGTGTCCTTCCCATATCTGTTTTCAACATAGTGGCCGCATCACAAACTTTCTAATATTACAGCTTAACAGTACACTAAAATATGTTTCTGAAAACGGTGAAGCTGTCCACAATGACGACAAACACCTTTGATTTCCGACGTGGTCGTACAACACGTCATAATAACCAGTTCTGAGCGACCATATATCGAGCTTTAACTTCTCCTTCATGGAATTATTTACTTTAAGGTCTTTTTTTAATGTAGAAAGATGAAATTTCTAACACTTTTCGACTTTTTCCATACCTTACGTAGTTTAGTATTAACCCACTTTCCAGACAAAAAGACATAGATCATAAAATACATTGTTTTCCAGTCCAATAAGTAGTTGTGAGAGGATGCTATACAACATTGTGATTAAAGAGTAAGGCTGCTTAACAGATCAGGGTTCGAAACGCTCGTGGAGGTGGTCCAACCGAGGCGCAGACTAAACAGCTTGCAGCCTTGACTAAAGGTTTGTTTCTTTAAGACTCTTGAGATGTGATAACAACTGCAGACTACACTGTGCAGCTAAGAAAGAAAAGAAGACAAACGTGTGAAGATTAGAGCATGCCACTAGACAAAAGCAATGAAACAAGCCATTTCACAGAAGACTAACACAAGCTCTCCATGTGAAGTCCAAAAAATAATATTCTTCATGTACTCAAAACAGGTAATCATTTCCCCTCAGACGAGGAATGCGTGAAAGTTCTGGGTTCATCCATCTGTTACAGCAGAGTTCCACATTAACAGATTTCAAAACAAGACGGATGGACGTGTTTGCCCGTGTGATTCTCGTGATTAACAGCTGGCATGACTTGGGTTCATCTTGCCAAAGACTGCAGGTGGAAATTAGTCAGCTGGCTAACACTGGTACATATGAAATATTTATGTGCTCTGTCAACTGGACTTTATAAACATACATGTACTGTGGTGACTGTGCATAATTTGAAAATCTAAAAGGCTATATAACTAAAGCTGTGTATTAGCACTGGCTTTTTGTTTGCAGGTTAAGTGTTGCTTCCATATAATCAATGGCACTATTTGGAACTGTGGTCATATCGCTACCTGGGCCATTAGGAAAGTCATCCAAACGTGGCGCGTACTTCAGAATATGCATATCATAAACATGCTCCTAATTTGTGCTCAAAACGCAGGGTTTTCCCCAACACATCTACGTGTAAAGCAGATTTCATATAAGATTTTGGATAATGTAATATGACATAAAGGGTTGTCTTTTCCTTGGCTGCATTACAGTAAAGTGATTTAAATTACTGAACTTACCCAGATTGTTGTAGCTGCCCTGTTATTTGGCTTTACCCAGTTAGTCATTATATCCACATTACTGATGATTGTGTAATATTGTGAAAGCATCAATGGTCATCCCTACAATATCTATAGAGGTACTTTGATTTTATCCATATCGCCCAGCTCTACTCCTAAATGCTTTCAACATCTGTGCAGTGCTGCTAAATCATAAAGGCCACTGCTCAAGTTTTGCATTGTACATAATAATCACGACAAACACAAAGCAGCACACTTTGTCCTCCTCGAGCAGCTGACTGGAGCGAATGGGAACATTTCACCCCAGTAGAAATATAACATAAGGGCCAGAAATTAGTTCAACAAGTGTTGAATGTCTTTTTTTGGGCCTCCAGAGGCCTTCTGGTAAATCAACACACGTATGACTCTATGAACATGACTACATGTATCTGGAACATTATTTATTATTATTTGACCACCGGTGTGCACGAATACGGGTCCTGGTGTTGTGGTGTCTGCACATGCACAACAGCACAGCTGCGGGGGCGAAAAAAAAAAATCCTAGGGGAAACACTATATTACTTTAGCCAGTAAAAGGGAACGGTTATGCTGTCTTTAGACCGACTTTGGCTGTGTGTGTGTGAAAAATGCAGCCTTCTCATTCATTTGAACGAGGCCAGTCCGGCATTACAGCGGTCATGCCAACACAGAGAAGTTTTTGGGTGAAAAAAAACCCCACAGGGATCTTTGGCAAAAAAAAACACTGACCTGGATTATATTTGTACCTCAATGGTACCTACCTGTGCCTATCAAAGCAGCCCTTACCTTGTTTTAATAAAGGGCTATTTTCAGTCTGAATCCACCCGCTTAGTTTAACTACATGGCGACATCGAAAACAACAGTGTAGTATCACAGCATCATATAGGCTAAGTATCAGGGCCGATGTGTTTCACATGGAACAATATGTGACTAAAAAAAAAACTGTCTAATGTGAGGAATTTAAATATTTGTTTAATTCTGAGCTAAACACTGCAGTAAGGTAGCTTGCAAATGTCTCTCCTTTTCTTAAACTCTGCAGTAAGCTCATGGCCAAGAGCAGCAGAGGGTGGCAGCAGCTACAATAATGCCACCAGACTTAATCCACGCATTTGTGTTTGTAGGCCAGCAAGCACTCTGAGGGCAGGCCATCTTTAAGATCAGGAGTGAAAGCCGCTGAGATTGATGCAGTTTCCCCACAATGTAAAGCTGCTACGGTGAAATTAACTCTGTATGTTAAGACACCGTATCTAGCAAAACTCTAATGAGCTGATTTATACCTGGTCAATGTTTCTACTTCCAGCACAGGACCAAACACACGCTGCAGCCTTGTGAGGTTTCGACGAGCATTACAATGGATTTAGCAACATTTCGTCAATGATTGGTCACAGCTTTAGTAACAGCTTCCTTCCAATTTCATCTGAAATAATGACTCAGTGATGCTCTCAAGCACAGGGCTTCACCAAGAGAAATCCCTGGACATCTGTGCTGCCAGTTTGAATCCTGACACATGCAGACAAGCGATACATCACTAGCATTTTCTTTCGACATCAACACAAAGTCTACGGTAGTCTATGGTGAGTGGCGCACAAATGGACTTTCTAAAACGTCCTTGTCCTAAAAATGTGTGATATGTCTAAATAACCGGTCACGACTGATAACTGGTAAATCAATAATCACTAAATAGATGACAAAAAACACACCTGGGAAATGTCTACTATTAAAATTCACTGTTAGCTTGGACGCACTAGCTGCAGTGTTTCGGCACATCCCCGGCCTCAATCTGGCCTAATTTCCTGCCGGCTGTTTCAACTAACGATAACTTTATTAGCCGTACTCTTATTGTAATGCTAGCACCAAAACCTTCGGCTTTACGGGTACAATATGAAACCCTACTGAAATTAGATTTTGAAAAATACTATGCCGACACCTTTTTATTCATCTCATTAACCAGCTTATCGCTGGCTAGTTACTAGTTACATCCTTTGCTATCTACGGACTTAACATAAAAGGTGAAAATATGTTCTCACTACACTAAAACTCCCAATAAATTCGATATAAAATACCATAGGCACACAGCCCCAGGAGGTTTATTTACTGGCCGGTCCAATGTTTCTCTCCGTCCTTCTCAATTAGCTTGATAGCTAACTGCTTGAGCTAACCCCAGCGGATGCTGTTGCTTAATGTAATACCTAAATTGACAATTACAACACATATACCACAAATGTACAGCCCCTGTGATGTCAACATTTAAACTAAATACCACACGCAATTATATCGCAAAATATCAACAAAATACAAATTACCGTACCGTATCCTCTATTTGTATCTTTACGCCGGGCGTTGGCAGCTCCGCGCTAGGGGCTTCCCAGTCAACTGAACAGGGACATTTCGGGTTACGTAGTGATGAACTACGTAGTTACGTTCATCGGTTTGACTACAGCTACGTCACTTTTTCTCTCCAACTAAAATAAACCAAACTAAACAAGCAGCATACAGTATATAATTTACTAATGCTATAGTTTTCAACACTGAAGAATACAGGGCAGTCTAAATATAAAACCGTTTCTACGTCTGAACTCCAGCTAGTGTTATACAGCATCCGACATAAATGTGTTACACCCACTTTGTGAAAAGTCAAGGAATTCCCATCTTTATCTATATCCATCCAGTCAAAAAAATGGCTGTAGCGAGTTTGGCAAATACAATGTATACAAGGTAATCTATAGAGAAACATAGACTGGCCCACACATGTTCTGCTGCATTAGAGAGAATTTGCTTCCATGCCTCATGCAGTGACTTATTTTAACCTTTCTACGTGCATTATACAGTACCAAAAAGTGCACTTCTACATACAACATTACAGGAAAAGGTTCCACTATATATCACAAATAGGTTTATCAACTGCGGGGAGTTTGACCTACATAAGCACATTGCAAAAGTGCTGTCTGTCACTAGGTGGCAGTGCAGCCCAATGACCCAAATGCTGCAAACTGCTGAGGGTTAGAAACAGTGGAACAATTAAAAAATATGGACAACAGCTATAAGAAAAAAAAACCCAAAACACTTTATTCTCAAGATGAAAACGTGGTAGAAAGAAACAGTTACAATATTCATGTTATATAAACACAAACATACTCAACATTTTCAAAAAACAAAACAAAAATATTTTTAGGAAATATTTGTAGATTTCTCCATTGTCCTAGTTGGACACACTCTGCAGCAAGGTAATGTTGTCTCCTTTCAACATGATCCGCCCTGGGAGACATAGAAGAAAGAGGAAGAACCACAAGTGAGGGTGGATCAGAAGAGAGAGATGATGGTTGGAAAGGGATACAAAGTCAGTTTAAGCACTGAGCCTCCACTAAGTAGGCAAAAAATAGGGAATCTAAGCACACGTCAAAAAGTATTTCAAGCTACATAGCAGCTTGCATTTGGTTTGCTCCATCTTACAAACACACAACTCTGCAGCAGTAAAGTCTGGTCTGTGAAGTACTTCATGTTTTACTCAACATTTTGATTCAAGACAACATATTCTAATGAATAAACAATAACCATGTCATATATTGACATAACATATATAGCTATTGGGGTTATTTTTTAAGACGTATTTATTGAACAGGAAGAAACAGAAATTTTAATCCTGAGCTTCTAAATTTGTCCAGCATCTTAAGTCAGTAGTAGTCTGTGTGAAGCTGTGTAAAAATCAATGCTAAGCAAAGCAAGTCAGAGGCAAAAGGTTTTTTTGTTTTAAAAGTAGGATTCTCTTACCAAGTGGCTTCCTGTTCTTAGTCTTCATGTGGACTTCCTCAGCATCATCAAGAACCAAATTCATGTACTCATCAAAACCCTACAACAGGGAGGGAACAGGCAGACAGAAATTAGTTTCAATGGGCTTCATGCAAGAGCTTTATCGTATTCTAATTCTTAATCTCATATCTTTCTGTCAGGTTTGATCCGACACATTTTCTAAAATGGATTAAATAAACATTATGGGCTTCATTTCCAAGTGTCACACACAGAAATGTCTCAAAAGAACAAGTTCTGCTGTTAGATGCCTGTCGATTGTTGAATAACATTTTCCAGTAGTTGTATTAGGAGAGCAGAAACAACGAGAAAATATTATACTATATTATATTTCCGTACTATGGAAAGGTATGTTAAAGACAAGATACTAAAGAAACGTCTAGCAAAAACAAAACAATCCATGACTTAGATGTGAGGTGTTTAAGGAGATATAACAACCACAGAGATCGATGAGAGAATATTAAAGAGCTGGATAGATAACTTACAATAATGCATCCCTCTATCCGCATGTTCACCTGTTCATACAGCCAGACCTGGATCCGTGAGCGCTGAGAATGAGAAGAGCAAGAAATGAGAATTTCACTTTATTCAGACAAACAACAACAACAACAAGTAAACAACTCAGAATCAATTAATACTTACGTTTTGTAGATACCTGAAAATGAGGTTCTGATATACGGAGTCAAGGAAATTCATTGTTCAAAAGCAGACAGACACACGTAGCAAGTAGCGAATCTTCATTGAATGCATTAGAAAAAAAACTAGCGTAACCTTATAACATGAGTAAAAGGTTTACAAATGGCTATCCAAACGATCATGACAGGCTGCTTTGGATTCCTCATAATAAAACTGTGTAGTTAGCTTCCCAGCTAATTTCCGTTAGACTATAGTTAGTCTAGACTTGTGTATATTATTTAATGCATGCAAGGAAAGTAACAGTAGTCAGCATATCGGAATTGTTGAAACTAATTTAGCTGTGTTGCCATTCAGTGCTAGTGCTAAAGTTAGCACTGCTGGCCCGTTGAATATATTTCTATTGACACAAGCTATTTATAAAAGTATTTTAATCCGACACAACATCTCCTGTTTGAAATAGGTCTTCATAACACTTTATAGCTCGGTTAAAAGCATCTCCCCACTAAACATGTATGATTACTCTTGGCTAGCTAACGTGAATTAGTTAGCTTAGCTTAGCTTAACGTTAGCTGCTAAACCCTTGTAGCAACCGATTCAACAGCGAATGTCATTTGTTCCGGTAAAAAGGATACGATGGGCTGCACCATAACCTTCTGCACCTTCTGTCCTTGTCCTCTGTACGCCATGTCTCCAACTAAACACCAGTGGTAGGTGTATGATTAAAAAAAAATTGAGTTGCACCTTTTCAATAGAGTGCACTTCTACGAAACACTCACGTTGTGTGTTCGCTTCAATCAATGGCGGGCCGCGGTTTTTCTTCCGCGTGGTGATAAAGATGTGTCGTTATATGTAACAGCGCCCCTGCAGGTCGGAGGCCGTTACTGCACCGACGTGTTGCTCCATTCACTAGGCCTGTTTATTTATGCAGGTGTGCTCTTGAGCAAATTTAATTTAAGGACAAAGTAAAACAACATTTCTATTCACACTGATAATAAGAAAACGAATCTTTATTCTGCAATAGCCAACTATAAAAACAAATTATAGGAATTTTTTACACAACTTTTACATAATAACAAATAAAAAAAAACATATTAGATAATAGTCATTTTAAGTTGTATGTTTTGTTGGAAGAAAGTAATAAGTGCTGTAAATTACTCACACGCTTTTAATGAACCCAAAGTATCTGTAAATTAATAACTGATGTGAAAAATCTGCTCATTTCATTTTCTACCCGTTTCTTAAGTTGTCTTTTTTTTCCTTCATTTTATGCAGATATGCTTGCATACAAGATAGCTCCAATAAAATCAACTTTTGACAAAGTGAATAAATGAAGGCCCTGGCACATTCCTAAATTTTAAAGCTGTTCAGTTGTGTCTACTAACCAGCTTTTAGTATATATAATGTGCGCCCTGTACACGTACGACTGCTCGGCGACCCACCCAACCGACCACATCATAAAATATGCAGACGACACCACTGTGGTTGTACTCAGGAAAAACAACGTGGACACAAAGCTGCTGTTAGTCTTCTATCAGTCCTCTGTGGAGAGTGTCCTGACGTCCTGTCTGGGATCCAAGGCTGAGGACAGGAAGGCGGTGCAGAGGGTCATAAACACTGCCCACCACCCTGGAAGACATCTTCTCATCCTGCTGCCTCAGGAGATTGAAAGCCATCATTGGAGACCCCTCACACGCTGCCCACCACCTGTTTGACCTGTTGCCCTCTGGGAGACGCTTCCCCTGGGCCATCATGGATCAATCATGGACTCACACACACAGAAGGACTTATAACCCCACCCCACTTTTTCTGTGGAGACGTAGGAGCAACCCCAAATTTTATTGTACCCCCCCAGTACAATGACAATAAAGATGATTCTGATGTAGTATATATAGTAGCGTGAATAGATTTTTTTATTTTTTGCCACCAGGTGGCCCCATTGGAGTTTAAAAACATAGCTCCCTCTCATCACCCAGTGATGTAGAACATGTACTTAGTGCACACTTGTTTCTGGGCCTGGAGTCCTTTTAAACTTTTTATATAATATATTTATTTAAATATATTAATATATATAATAAAATATATAGCAAAAAAATAAATAAATAAATATATATATATATATTTTTTTTTTTCTAACCATAAAATCTAACCATAATATATATATATATATATATATATATATATATATATATATATATATATATATATATATATATATATTATATATATATATATTATTATTATTATTTATTATTTATTATTATTATTATTTTTTTTTGCTAATTCAAAATTGTGACCTTTTTCCATTCAGGTTCATAAATTCTGTCTTGTCCTGTCTGTTCAGTGGCATTCGTAAATTTCAACTTGAAGTATTCGGCAGCACTAACATTTCACAGTTCCAGTCTTTATTGCATTGCTTTGCTTCCATACAGCTGAACTGTCCTTGAGCAAGCTACTGATATCTTTACAACAGCTCCAGGGATGTTGTTAGCTGAACTTGATCTCTGACCTCTCTATACAATAAGCTAAAAAAGCGCTGCTTTAATTTTGATTGTCTTGTCATAGTGCAATGAATTATTCTGTTGTAAATGGACATTTGTTTGAGTAAGCATGGATAGATTCAAATTCATGTTTGCAATGACTTATTATATTCATAAGCGCTGCATTTCTACACAGGCTTGAACAGAGCAGACTAATTCCCAGATATTGTCCTCTAGAGGGCGCTGCGCCATATCAAACGTTACAATAACTGCACTGCCAGACTTGTATTTTTGACAGAATTTCTGAAGTGTTTGGCAAAGTTAACAACAGATTCTCTGGTCCGTTTGGAGATAAATGCACTCTTAATTTTGGCAACTTCATCTCTAACATATTAATTGGCAATTTTACATCTATTTTTTTTGGATTGGTTGTTAAAGGAAAAAACAAAACACACACACACACTCTCGCCGCAGTCAAAACACTGCGTTCAGACCAAGAAGAAAGTCTTTTCAGTCTGTTGCCAGACACTGCATCTAACCATAATTGGCCAAGGTATTCCCTCTGATATTTATAGATGGTATTATATAAAGCTGGACTGGCAATTTCTCTGTTGTGCACAATATACCTGTAACATGATGAGCTGAGTCAGGGAGGCCAACCTTGAGTGTGCAGTTAACAATAGTATTAATAACATACAACACAGGCTTGTCTCCCTGCTCAGAAGAGAAAGTGTGACGGAAATTAGCAGCCGAGGACAGACAGGAGTCCGCAAGTGGGGGGAAAGAAAAGACGCAAGGAGCCTCGGCGGCGCAGGCCGAGGTGTCGCCTTTCAGGGCAGGGACCCCTCGGCCGCATCTTAAAAGGTAGGGCTGCGGCGGCGTTTGGTAGCGTGCGTCGCTCATCGGGCATCGTTGTCAAGTGCCACATGCTTGTCTTTGTGCTATGAGAGCAGGAATGGACTGCTGACTCTCAATGCCACACGCCTGCTCACATTCTCAAGGAAGAGTGAGTGAGAGAAGGGAGACACTGCAGACACTCCAGCTGGCTACCATAGAGGCCCCACTGCAGTCAAAATAACAATGAGGGAGCCGGTGTTAGCATGCACCGAGTGTGGCGCTGTCATGGCCTCATTCACCGCCGAGGTCATGTTGGCATCTTCTTCATATCTCTTAGGAAAGAGAACTGTGTTCATAATACTAAAAAAGGGAGAAGGATGAAATACTGCTAAAATAGATGAGTAGTTTAGATACACCTTACCCCTAATACATGACACTGTAAGTCACTACCGCACCACAGACACCACTATATAATACACTATTGGGATTCTATAAATAGGAAAGTTACACACATGCACACCCAAACAGGATGCTCTGCCATTATTTGCTCCGTGTGTTTTCTATCTTTTCCCATTTCCAAGCCTGTCTTTCCTACCTTCGCTTTCCTCGTCTGACCCGGCCAAAGTAAATTGCCCTCGGTTAGCTCAACCTCCTCTCTACATCACTTCCTGTTCCTGTTGGTGGTGATTGTTCTGAGGGGAAGGGAAGGCAGACGGGATGGGGAAAGAGGAGGGAGGAAGGGTGATGGTGGTGGTGGTGGGGGTGGGGGTTGTTTGGTGGTAGTTCTTTGTTCCTCTGTCTGCCTCACCTGGCTGACCCCCACGTGACAGGCTTGACCCCTGCGGGGCTGGTAGAGCCAGCCAGACAACCCGCTGGCTGCCTGTTTCCTGCCTCGCTGACTGACAGGATATACATAGCATGCTTGGAACACAGCTAGAGTTAGACTGCTGCTCTGAGCCAGTGTTAAAAGTCAGCCTGTACAGTTTGATACTAGCTTACAAGATGCAGGATAGACTGTTGAGTTCACAGCTAACCTGCTGTCACACCTGTTTAATTCCACTGTCAGCTAAAAGGATGACTCAGGTATAATTATTATAAGTATAATTAAAAGCATATTTCAGGCAAACATGAACATTGTGCTTATTTTTAAGCTTGTAAAAGTTGCTAATGTTGTAACCTAAAATAACACAGTTTTTCAAATGTAGAGATGAACTAATGTCATGTAACAAACCCTTTGCTAAATGTACTGCCTTACCACTAGCTTATGGTGGCTAATGTTGACTAATGATAGCTAGCTATCGCCGTATAACAGACATACCAACTCTGTTCAGTGACATTTAAGTGAACTTTAGCACGGCGCACATTTGGTTTTTGCTAGCCTTGTAGTCGCACCATATGAACAACCCAAATTAGCTATTTTTATTATGGTAAATATCTGTGGCAGTTCATTAACAAATGCAATGCTTCATTTACCGTTATGCAACACTACATCTGTCAGTGACTGCACGAGGTGATGATGATGATTCATAACTGTCTCACAACTGAGTATTGATCATGTAATGAATAGTGAATGAGTGAACAAGAGAGCAATTTCAGACACAGCCTCACTTTCTATTTAAAGACAATCTTGGGAAATGAAGAGAAATTCAATGTACTATTATGCTGTAATTGCTAATTGTAGCCACAGTGACTGCTGTTCAGCAAAAGTTACATAGTCTGGCTTTAAAAAAATAAAAAAAAACAACATATGTTTAGCTTGAATCAACAAGCGCTTGGACGTGGATATGACTTTGGTTTTGTGAGTATTGTGATGGCAGGTTGTTTCAACCTGTGCGTGAACCCCCTCCCTCTATTCATCTTCTTTCAGTGTGACGTACAGGTCAGCATCTGTGGTGCTGCTGTGTCCAGTTGATGGTATCACACAGGGAGGTAGTAGCATTCAGCGTAAGACATTACCAAACACTTACTGACATGTTTATGGCTTTTATTCAAAGCAGACAATTAGTTTGTGTCTGTACACAGCGACTCGTTATTGCTCTGGCCTGCAACGTAGGAAGCAAAGCAATTATAGAAACATGTGTAATCATGTTTATGATATCTGTGCGCCAACTTTTCACCAAATATGGAGTATACACATATGAGTCGCGACATAATTAGTGAAGAACCAGTTGGAAAGTAATAATAAAATATAAACACTTGTCATCATGTGGAGTTTCACCCAAAAAGCTGTTTTCGATAAGTAAATTCACTCGAGTGGAATTATTTTATTTTTATTTTTATATATTTTTTTGTTTTTGGAATGACAAGTAGTGTTTATTGTTACATGCAACACGGCCATGATCATTTGACAGATAATATTAATATTTAAACACTTCCTGAAGTTTTACAAGTCAGGTTTAACTGTCAGGTGTCATTGTCGGTGTGATGTTTGGATGATTAATAAATAGGTCTGGAAAAAAATGGAAAATCCAAATGCAAATCACTAACCGTCTCTAGGCCGTAGACAAACCGTATAATATGTTTGCAATGACATATTAACAAAAACTTTTTTTTTTTTTATAAAAAAAACAAAAATAATATGAACAACTCAAGTTTACATCGTCCTTTTATCCTGACTGACTTCCGCTAAACTTCCGTTCAAAGTCAAATTATACCGAGGTCTGTATTATTATATTATTATTATTATAGAATTATAGTATTAATAGAACACGTGTGTATTGATCACAGTGAAAATTAGGTTTTTCTCTGTTATCTTGTAAAATGTTTATATTGATGTGAAAAGTGTACACAACCTCAATATACTTCTGCAAAACCAGGTTATGGTTTTTGACCAATGCTCATAGACTTTACCTCATAACACACAGCCTTATTTGAATGTATTTTTCATGCCCTATATTGGGTCTGGATTTAATTTATAAACCATAACCTGGTTTTGAGACCTTTGTTGATCATCAAGCTAAAAAGCAAATCCATTTTTTTTTTTTTTTTCTTTTTTTTGTAATTCATGTTAAACTGTCACTTTCTTAATATAAACTCTACCATATACGGCCCATTGTGGAGAAAATTCAGAACAATTCTAATTCATGAAGCCAGCTTGCCGTCCTCGTGTCTGTAATAGTTCACTGTTAATGTTTCGGTGTAGCCTTGGAAATGCAAATGCTGCTTACTGTTGTCGCTCTTCAGGGAAATCCACATCATTTTACACCCATGTCTCATCTGTTGCTCATTATTATTATTATTTTATTGATATAAAACCCTGGGAAGCGTGTTGAGACAGACTCCTCACTTTCATTAAAAAATTAAAAATAAATGTTCGTAGTTCTAACACGCGGGTATACATTTGACCGCTGAATGAGTAATGCTGGTATCAGTGAGAATCAATAGACAACATCTACTAGGGGATTACCAGATGGGTCACATCAGCTACAACAGTCCTCGGCACAGCAGAAAAAGGCAAAAAAAAAAAAAAAGAAAACAGTTTCCAACTTGTTCACACTTTCTCTATTAAACAATTCATTGAATGGCCGCTGCCTCGGACTCGCTCATGTGGTTCTTATCTTGTTTTAACAGCACCGCCGAGATGCACAATACATTTATTTCCCCTCCAATTAACACGGCGAATAATACGCAGGTCTGATAAGGGCTTTTTGTTTCAAAACCGTGTTTGTGAAACCGAGGAAATGTTGAGGCATTTTTCATTGTGAGATTGTTTGGTTTTAACACTGGGGATCTGATGAACATGTCGGCCAAAAAACTGCTCCAGAAGTGGCAGGGGTCAGTGAGCAGAGGTGCTGGGGGTGGTGGTGGTGGTGGTGGGGGTGGAGGGGGTGGGGGGTGGAGGAAAGCTTCAGGAAAATCTCACAACACTGACACCATCTTGCTGCCCTCAGATATTAATCAACAAACATTCCTACTAATATAATAACACTTTCTTTTGTCTTTACATGCTGTTGAGTGCAAGAACGTAAGTCCATTAAACAAACTTTCTTATGGCCTGGCATTGTTATGTACCTGATTGTTTCTACATAAAGATAATGATAATTATTAATATGGGATGAACAATGAATGACATGTGGAAAGATGTGTTTGGCAGCTAGTAAAAAAAAAAAAGAAAAAAAAATATATACACAGGTTTTATGAAGTTTTGTCTGATTGTTTTAGTAATTAGCATGATCAATGCAACAGCATGACGTAGTCACAAATGGAGCTCATTCAACTACTGATTTTTATTTATTTTTTTGTCTATTTACTCATACAAATATAATAGATTTCCTAATCAAAGAGGAGCTGGAAAGGTACACATTTTCAAATGTGTGAAAAAAAAAAATATATATATAGTATATGTATGTATGTGTGTGTGTGTGTGTGTGTGTGTGTATGTTGTCAAACTAGTAAAACTTATTATTATAAAAAGATTCACTGCAGTGTTCATTGCAGTGTTACAGGTTTATTGTATTGCCTTTCTTTAGCCCCCCCGCAGGATGAAACACTCACACACCCTTTGAAGTGTGCTGCTTGATTTGCTGACAGTTAGAGAAGTTAGGGGATAATTATCATTGTTTGGAACAGTGTGACATTTGTGACCTGACTTGTAAGTGCACAGCAGCTAAATCAGTTCCCATACTTACATTCCACTTCCACAAGAGAGGCACAGGAACAATGATTCATTTGTCTTCTCCGCTGCAGTCTTTCAACCTCTCGTCTCGCTCCGAGTGGGCAAATTGCTGCAGCAGGTGAGTGTGTGCTTCCAAACATGTTGGCCGTATTAAGGGCAATACCTCTTAATAGTAGGCAAGGGTCTGTTTATTCAGCCCGGCCGACAGGAAAAGTAGCTCAACTCTAACTCTACATCATCTACAACATGCAGGTCACATTATGGATATTTGGTACCATTACAATAATTATGGAAGATATAATAAGATGATTGTAATAAATACTGGAATCAAGCAGTATGGATTATTGTTCCGTGCTGTGAATGTCATTTCAGAGGCGTTCTCGTCATATTAAAGGACCATACCAACTTTTAGCTCCTTAACTAATGATCATGTATACTTTTTTTAAAAATTGATTTCTGTACAATATGAGAATACTGTTGTTTCCTTCTTTGCACGCAGCCAATCAAATAACAAAACAGTCAAATACAAATAGAGCCAAAGACTGTTCTTTGGTTGTGTTGCCTTCTCCGCCTACAACTGTGATCTTTAGTTAACTCCTGAATGAGCCACCAAGCAAAAGTGGATCGTTAACAGCAGTTTGCAACCTAGATAGCTGCTGTCAGTCAAACACACACACTGACCAATCAGACGCACGAAGGCTAAAGGAGCATTACTGATGAATCTCCAATGATAATAAAAAAAAAAAAAACGACAGATTTTAAATTCACTTTGACAGACTTTTGTTATTTCATCTGGACTTTAAATGCAAAAGCACTGCATTACTTCATAATGCTAATGTATAATATTGACAGAAAAGGTCAGTGGCACAAATGAAAAGGTGACCAGTCAGATCGTTGGGCCCATGCTGCACAAAAACTAAGAACCAAGACAGGAAATTCAGACTTTTATCACGACAACCTCTTCACAACCCTGGTGCATGACATGAGCCTGAGAGGCTACGGCAGCTGTGGTGTATATGTGTTATGTAATACATAACATGATTCAGAGGGACTCAACTGATAAAATAATATGCCTTTTTATGAATATTGAGAGAAGGTGAAACTACTAAAACTGAGAAAAGCAACAGACGGTAAGCTGTGGCTGTGAGGAGCAGTACAGCAACAGGTTTTCCATAGTGACAGGCCCACAGGCCTCTGGTGCATTACTCTGCCTCCCATTAGGTTGACTGGCTTCGTCAGTCCTGTAATTCACGACCGTTTGCTATGTCTCTGCCAGATATGTGTGTCATTAGGTGATAGGTTGTCCATAGTTCTTAGACATCGGCAGACTGCAACAATGTCAACAAAAGGCTATTTCTGTTACACACTGTAATTCACTCCGGACAATGCCTCGTAACCGCTTCTCTCCGAGGACGACAAAAAACGAGCACGAGGGCCGCGTTTCATATGACCAGAATCCAGAGCTGTACACGGATAAAGAAACAGTCTCCCCCACTGTGATGCCGGCACGGGCTTTATTTCATCTAAAAAAAAATACTTTTATCTTGCTTCCTGTTTTTATCTCCTCATGAAACTGACACCTGCTCACACACACACACACACACACACATATACACAAGCACACACAAGCACACATTAGAAGCAGATCTGAATGAAGTGCCTAAATATGGTGAACAAAAGGTCTGCAGGGGAGTGAAAGGAGAAGCGGAACAAAAAACAAATAAGTAATGAAATTATAACAATACAGAGAGAGGGGGAGATAGAGAGACAGAGAAAGACAGAGAGAGAGAGAGAGAGAGAGAGAGAGAGTAGGGTTGCCACAATGGCGAGGAACAATCGAGCCGCGTCAATGGAAAAAGAGAGGTGGTGGGGGGGGAGGGCTATCTGGACAATAGAGCCGGTGACAGGAGCACAATGGCTGCAGTGTTTTCAATTAGACATTATCTCATAGACAGAGTGGCAGGTCTCATTGTGTGAGGGGGCTATTTCAGGGCTGCCTTTGTGTGGGGCAGTGCCATACTCCCCCACCCCTCCTCGATCCTCAACTCCCTGAACCCCCCCCCTCTCTCTCCTCCTCCTCCCCCTCATTGCACCCTCGCCCCCGCAGAGGCCCTGTTATCTTGTGTGTGTCTGTGTGTGTGTATGTGTGTGTCCGGCGGACAGGCCTTTTATGTGGCTTGTTATTTGCTTTCCAACAGCGGAGGGCAAAGTGTAGCCGGCTACATGGGCCCAAGCTGCACAGAGATGGAGGCAGAGAGGGAAACCAGGAGTTGAGAAGGTGATGGGTGACCCATCCAGCTAACCTGTGATGTTCACCATCCTGAGCTCCTTGTGTTCTCCGGAGACTTTCTGTAGAACATCACATGCACATCATTATCAGCTCAATTAGGTCGTTTGTGGTCTCCGTATCTCTATAAGGTAATGTTTGCTCAGTAGCTCAATCTTGCCTTCGGCTTGACACCTTTCCGTCGTGTTGTTTTGCTACATTTAGCGGATGATGGGTCGGAAAAAAATAAGTGGGTATTGCGGGTTACTCTCTTCTCAGAAATAATAAGAATTTTGCTTATCGGACGGGAGCATCTGCAACATGTTGACACGCTCACAAAAAAAAACAACAACGGTTGTTTGGGCAAGTCTCATTCAGCGACCCTGTTGGTGAAGACACCTTGTTGTGCCTAAATGCACACATAAGCAGGTCTGCAGTATCGCTGTGATATTGTGTCAGCTAAGCAGAATAATCTTATGAGGTTTTTCCACTGTTGGTGTTTATCTCAGCGTGTAGTCAGGGGCCCTCCCTCTGGTGTGCACGGTGCATTCCGTATTTAGGCTGGATGTCATGGGTCACATTGTTGCAGGTGAAGAGGGTCGCTATAAAACTATACTAATAGCTTTGTGCTCTTTGGTGTTTCTATATATAATATATATTGCACTCAGCGGCACTGAGCAACAACTGTATACAACCTTAAGCTCATGATGAAGCGGAGTTAGAAGGAATATTTGGTCCTCACACACATTTTCACATTTGCTTGTGTTTCTTTTCTTTGTGTCACCAATCAGTGTTGTTTCATTAGGATGGGAGCGCTTGTTTTTATTGCTTTTATGAAAAACTGATTTGCACCACTGAACCTTATGCTGTCCTGCTTGGTACCAAGATCAGGTCATGTCAAGCCATCAAAATAAGTTTAGGATCTACGTTTGACTTCACATCACAATATTCAAACAGTACATGTGCATAGAAAAGGTGGAAATGTATTTATTTATTTATTTATTTTCTTTATTGTCATGTCAAGATTTACTCTTGAAACAGGAAAAACATTACTGGTCATGCAACTTCTACATTTTCATACACTGATACGGACAAAGATGTATATACACAAAGGCTAATGCCAGTAGTTCTGTAATTGAGAATTTTCTGTTCCATATTAATATTAATAATTTGGACATTTCACTTTGCAACACTGACAGCATAGAAATCTGATTTAGATAAATAGGATGGAAAAAAAAATCACTCATTCATTGAAAAATGTAGAAGGTTTATGTTGTATTTGCATTTCATTTTCACATTAATTCTGCATAATTAATCCTAAAAAAAAAGAACTGAATTAGGATGATACAGCAGGAATAAAACAGGGAATCAATAACATAATTGTGATTGTTGCAGATTTGACAAAGAAATGCAACAGATGATCCTAAAAATACCAGCAAAAATAATAATAAGGTCAAACCCAAATGTACCACTGGGTAAATGACTTTTTTTTTCTTTTTTTTTTAAACTTTCATCATTTTGCCAAAATAGGTGCCTTTGAACACTCTGTATCTGTTCTTGGAGTAAAAAAAAAGTTTGGATATTGATCTGACAAAAGTTATTATTATGACCAAGCGTGACCGCTGCAGCTGGAAGCAGTGATCTAAAACCTCCCTGTAGCACTGGCTTCAGGCCTACTTCTCTCTTTGGTCCAGTGTTTCTCGTGTCTATTTCCGTGCTCTGAACCAGTTCTCTGACCCAACAAACTCAAGTGTGTCTTTGTGAGGGTCATTTTTTTTTTTTTTTTGGGGGGGGGGGGGCAAGTCTCTCCTAGTGGTTTCCAGTAATCACGGCCTATGAAGGGTGTGCAGTTATCTACTGTGCTCTGCTTTAATCACTGTTAATCTCTGAAATTTCTTTGCATCATAAAAGCCATTTATATTAGCATTATATACAACACACTAAAGATGAATTGTACGCATGGTGTTGCAATGAGGTTTTCCATGTTATGTTCTTACAGCAAACCAACACTTTTTGCACACGCTCCTGATCCCAGATTTCCTAATTTCATAAAGTCATGTTATTTTGCTGGAATATCTGCAAATGTTTTTGTCGTTATTTCAGCATGTATTTAATATTTGCTGGATGTGAGCTGGTTTGAGTTGTTTAGTGTGTTTGTATCAGGAGCAGATTGAAGTGCCGGGTAGCGCTGTGCTGTCAGCAGCCCTCAGATAGAGCAGATATCTATCTAATAGCTGAGATGGAGATGGCAGCTGAGTGACCTGATTCCAATCTGTGGGCCTTTGCAACCCCAGAAACGAGGGGCAAACTGTGACACAGGAAGACAGTGTGGGTAATTGACTTCGGTTGAGGTCTGGGTTGTTATGACATGTTGTATGTAGATTACGTTGAGCTGCTGGTACACAACAAGTCTCTAGCAACTGCCACTGCGGCCTGAACGGCACGTGGCGGTGTGCATATAAAAAACCCCCAAAAAAACCCAAAAAACCCCATGCATTCACATATTTGCTCTAATAATATGTTTTCTGTTATTTGTCAAACACCACAGTAATATTTCTGATGAATTGTCAGACATTGCAAATATATATGTATACATATGACAGTGTTTTCTCTCATTTTTGGGTGAGTTAAAGGATAAAAGAGGTCAAGTGAGATCAAACTGAACTGTTAAATGACTAGAGATCAATGGCCCTAAATGTACCACCTTCATTTTGCACCTGTAACTCCTCTATCATCATATACGTCATTCATACATATTCTCCTTTTCTCCGCTGTACCCTATTATTGTGATGGCTCAATATCCTCGAGGGAATCATTAAAGTTTCATCTTCTAAACAACCTGGCACACTGCTACGGAAACTTCATGAGCACAAATAGAGGTTGAAGCTGTAGCCTCTGCAGGGGCTACGCTACAAACGACAGCTAACGGTGGCTGAAGGTGCTGTAGCACGGCCCGGCCTGGCCACATGCGTCCCGGCGAAGCTCAGCAAGGCTTCATCTGCGCAGACAAAGGTACACGACTTGAAAGGCAGGAGGGAGAATAAAGATATGAGATTGTAAAGTTGGCACTGTATCTCTTCTTCTCTTCCACTTTATAGGTTTGGTCTTGAATAACACAACTTGTTGTAAGGGCTTATGTTATCCAGGAATTATTCCTCTTGTGCACACGCTTCTGACCTTGAATTGAGATGATTTAGTGAAAGACGAGGTGCTTTTTACAAGGCCATATACAGTCTGGTTTTTAAATCATGCCAACGGGCCAGGTATCATAATCAGTATTAAAGTTTGAATGTCCACCAGCACACTTATTAGCGGGCCTGAATTTAGCAATTGAGACCATAATGACTCGTATTATTGACATTTTTTTGAATGGGAGCCAGCTTTCATCATATAGAATTTAATGAAAAATATGACTTTATTATTATTATTATTATTATTATTGAAGAAATGACTTGGAGCTGATGGCTGTGTCACATAGCCAGATTCATCTGTTCAACAGACGGGTGGGTTTTAACTAAAATGAAACTTACAGTTTAAGTTCAACCGTTGAGACTATATTATTATTATTCTAATGTCATTATCAAATTATATAATTGCATTTGTTCTCAAGCTTTTCTGTCAAACAGTGAACATCACAGCTGAAGGATAGAAAACTTAACAGGGAAAAAGGTGGAAGAAACCTCAGGAAGAGCCACAGAGGAGGGATCCCTCTCCCAGGACGGACAGAACAAATCACACAACACATCAACACACACATATTGTACACTCACAATGAATTATAATGAATTACAATGATAAAATGAGAATGTTTATAATGAATGATGAATTATTACAGTAACAGTGAAACTTGTGATAAAGATACAGATGCACAGTAGCAAATCATTACATAACTATAATCTTTAATGGGGATATGATAACAATGATGACGGTGACAACACATGCAGAAGACGCCACGCAGGACCACAGCAGATAGATAGATAGATAGATAGATAGATAGATAGATAGATAGATAGATAGATAGATAGATAGATAGATAGATAGATAGATAGATAGATAGATAGATAGATAGATAGATAGATAGATAGATAGATAGATAGATAGATAGATAGGGAGAGAGAGAGAGAGAGAATAAGAGAAGAGAAGGAGAGAGTATGCGAGTCCCCCAGCAGTCTAGTCCTATGGCAGCATAACTAAGGGATGACCTGAGCTTCATCAAAAAGGAAAGTCTTAAGTCTACTCTTAAAGGTGTTGACCGTGTCTGCCTCCCTCCCTATGAGCTCTTTTAGATATGATGGTGCCTGACCATGAAGAGCTTTGTAAGTTAGGAGAAGAATTTTAAATTCTATTCTAGATTTAACGGGTAGCCAGTGCAAGGAAGCCAAAATGGGAGAGATGTGATCTCTGATTTTGGTTCCTGTCAGAACGCGTGCAGCAGCATTCTGAATCAGCTGCAAACTCTTAAGAGACTTATTAGAGCAGCCTGATAGCAAAGAGTTACAATAGTCCAGCCTAGAAGTAACAATAATATGATAATAATATGATAAAGTGTAAACACTGAAAACTAAAAAAAATTCTGTTTGTCAAAAAATGTTTAAGAGTCGAATTATTAGGGTTTTTTTGCAACTTACCCACAAAACCAACTTTTAATTTCAGTAAAAAAAAGTCCTAATCAACAATCATGAAATACCTGCAAATTACTCCTCAAACAGTCTACAAAACTAGAGGCCAGTTTCAGTCAAATTACAACTATATACTCCTGATGTGCACACAGCTAATTAAGAGTTTAATTGTTTAATTTTCATGATGTTTTAGAGATTAGCAGCACTCACAGGAACAAACGGGAGTGTTTGGTTTATTACGGAAGCACTTCTTAAATATTTAACTGAAACCACAATCTTTCACTATAACCTTAACCAAAGTGCTTTCACTGCCTGAAGCTACAACCACAAGGGTGTTTCAGGATGTGAACCCCGGTCCTGAACGACCGTCTACGCTGATCTCCTGCCTGTAACTTCCATGTGGTACATTAACGTAGTGCTAGTGTGGGTGTATGTGTGTGTGTGTGTGTGTGTGTCTGACATTAAAGGAGATTCTCCAAGCAAATAGGAGAGTGATAAGTACTCACGGTTCCTTTAATGAGCACGTTTCAGAGCATCAGAATCACAGATTTCTTCATCTGAAGTTCGATCCAGCTACAGCGTGTGAGTTTTAACAGGTCGTCCAAATGAAACGATGCTACGGTAACGGTTTGGTTGGGTTTAGAGAAGCATCATGGTTTTGGTGTTAAAAAATGGGTATGCTGTTAGAGTTAGGGGACCTTTGTTGTCATGGTTACAATCATACAATCATACATCCTGCAACTGCCGTCACCTCCGTCATAATTCTTACATACGCTAATTTCAGGAAGATAAACATGTAGTACGTTGGTTGTTCACTCACTCAAATGACATAATTAGCATAAAGATACAGCAAAATGTATTCATGTCTCCCCTGCAATAACTGGTGGCGCTTGGATCTTGGGGATGTGGCGATGCGAAACTGAAATTTGTTTTTGAAGACGAAGCCCTGGCAAAAATGTTGTCAATGTAGGAAACATCTTTAATGGATGCGGCCTCCTCCGCAGTTCCCACAACATCATGGTGCAAAAAGTGACAGCTCTGTGCTGGATTACAATCATTCACACCACAGCCGTGTGTGTGTGTGTGTGTGTGTGTGTGTGCAGTTGAAAAATACTGTTATGTTCTTGCTCGCTCGCTTCAGTCGGCGAACTCATCGGCCGCCAAAATTTTCAGTTTTTGAATAGGGACCGCTCAAGCGTGTATAACGGCAACGGCCACAAAACGCAGCACAGGCTCGACATACATGGACGGTGTGAGCAGACGGGGCTGTGCAAATGCAAATGCAAATCCTGGTAATAATTACTCATAGTTACTGGAACTGCACCTCTGGACAAACACTGGCACCTGAACTCCAAACAGATGCAAGTGAATAATAAACCACTTTCCCGCGTCAAAGTCCCATCGTGCAGCATGAGCCGTGATGATGAAGACCGAGCCCAACGTGTGTCTAGTATGATGTGATCGATATTTCACGTTTCGTTTTTGACAAAAGGCCACATCCTGATCATGACGGTGATGCCGGTGTTAAAGCGCCTTTTCTAATGAAAGGCAGCTGAGTTATTTTAGACGTTTTTTTTTTTGTTTTTTTTATGAGCACACCAAACATTGCAGTAATATTATTGCACAAACAGAATATAAATTACCATTAAAATACAGAGGGATATGAATCAGATAGCATTCTCAACCCCTTCTCAGCCTTAAGGGAGCAAAGTAGAGGTCACAGCCTCATGTCCAGACTGCCATCTGAAAATAGACACATATGGCATGTTGCAAACTGTATGTTGCAAAAACTAAGATGCTAAAATAATAACAGAATCGCTTAACAGTTAAATAGTGAGTTTTTGGAGGAGTTTTAAATAGGAGCATCAACCCTCATTTATCACATGACCAATATATTGTATCTCATGTCATTTCTTTAATTTTTGGCTAAGTTATATTGATTCCTCGTCATCACGCTGTCTTTGAATGACCTTTTTCCTAGTGCGACAACCATACGGAGGAAACACACACACAAAAAAACCCAAAAACCCCCACAGTCCTCATGCTATGTATAAATCAGCTGGGTTCATAGGCAATGGAGTCGTTGGAGTGGGAGCTATAACTCCAGACATGTGACAGACAGAACCGTGTCTGATTTCACCCCAATCTCCATGACAACCAAGTTCACGTCGCTCATCTCACTTATAGGTTTTTTTACATCCATGTTTACTAGATTTCAGGCTTCTTCCCGACCTTTCTGCATGTCTCGGTGCATTTTAAGGTAGAACACCCGTATAGTTTGACTCTCTATCATGTCACACGCATAGAGCCTTTAAATTAACTTAGTCAGTTTCCTGTGGGGACATTATCTGTGTGATAAAAATGTATAGGTATGGGGGGGAAGGGGGTAAAATCCACAGTCCTCCCTCTGTGTAAAAATACATGTAATTTGAATACGATATGAGGCAATATCTTTCAAAATAGTCACTGTCATTATGAACAGGAGGAATGATTACAATGAGGAAAACCTGTCTCAATGTTATTACAGGGACCTGAGTGTTGTTTTAAGAAAGACTTGAAAAACGGTGACTCTGTCCTTTAAGCGAACCTGCAGACGTGGAACTACAGAACAAGTCAAAGTTCATACTGTGCTAATGAAAACGTCACCACGCGGAGCTTTAAACAAGAGGGAAGCCTGTACAGATACCGCGCAGCAGAACGTGACTGCGGCGCCATAGAAATGGCAGATGGAAGATGGAAGTCTATGTGAATGAAAAGCATAATGAATGTAGTTATTGAGCAAGATGATTTCTCCCCATTGTCAGATGCACAATGGTGCATGTTTTTGAGGACAGGTGACACAAACAACACACAACTACGATTCGCTTTGCAAAACAGAGAATATCACTGTGTTCCTCAATACCGTTAACAAAATCACATAAGCAGGTCTAAAAAAAAAAGAAAAAAATCCTCACCGACGACTGTGAAAAGAAAAATAAGCTGCAAAAAAAAAATCATGTAGTGACACACAGTGGAAATGACAATAAACATTGATATTAAAAATATCGGAAGCACAGCCAGCAGGTCCTGGGTTTGTGTATGATGATAGAGGAGAGAGTGGATGGAAGGACCCTTTAAAGATGTTGACCTCTCCATATCAGGCCTGACTACATGACACTTGTGTATGTACAATCGCTGCAGTGATTTCATTTGATCTTTAGGCCCCCTCAAGCGCTTCCATCTCACATTTACACACCCGTCTGCCTCACAGCTGCACATCATACTCCCCGTGCTTCGCTTTTTCCTTTTTTTTTTCTTTTTTTAACCACACTACTTTTTTCTTTCCCTTTGTTCAGATACATTGTCGGAAAACAAAAAGCACAGTGTTTGAAGGAAGGCGGCAGAAATTGTGTTTCAGCTTGCGGAACAACAAACGCACGGTCAACACCGGGCTCTTGTTTTGTGTTTGTGTCAAAATGAGTGAAAACCCTTCCGGCGGTTTGTTTACATCAGGACGGGTCACACCTACAGGTCACCCACAATTCACCCACCTTCTTCCTCGATCATATACACCATTTCCTCATTTCCCCTCTCAAGCATAAATCAGCCTTAAAGGATCATTCCTGTCTAATCCGTGCCTCACTACTGCATATTTCCTCCACTCCTTGTTTTCATTTAATGCCAAATACCATCAGGCGAAATCTGCACTCGGTGCCCGGACTTGTTGTTAAATGTTTTGCAAATCATGTTTTCATTGTTATTTAAGTCGGATCGCATGAGTCTCTATTGGCCAGGTCACGAATGTGATTCTTGCTTTGTTGCCTGCCTGTGTTGTTGATGAGGTGTGTGTGTGTGTGTGTGTTCTCCTCTGATGTGATGACTTTATTTCGGTTAGGGTTAGGGTTAGTCGCTGTTATAAAGTAAATACTGAGGGCCTTAGACTCAAGTTCCCAATAGTCAGTCTGAATAAAAAAAACTGTAAATCAATTTCAATTTTGGATTTTGGAGTGATCTCAGCAGAGACGGTGTGACTCCTGATTGCAACAACAAAGCGTTGCTTGCTTCCTCTCCATAGCAACACCTGCTGAGACTCATGGGTACTGTAGTATTTAGTAGTGGAGTAATTTGCTATATAGAAATATGATTTTTTTTAGCACCACAATTAGACATTTCTTTGTATGTGGTTGCCTGAACGTAAGCCTATTAATCTAATATCATGTCTATATATTGAGGAGCAGTGAGATTATAATTGAAAGAAAACTTATGTGTTATTATGGCGCCACATCAGGAAGCATGCTGAAGAACGTTCAGTCACATCACATAAAACGCTGTCACCTTTTCAGCTGCTGGGAACGAGTTATGAGATCCTTGTAACGCACTGAGAGAGCAGACAGAACACGTTAGTTAACCGAACAACGACTCCATCGTCTGTTAACGTGGATATGTTTTAGGGTGATGTGTAGGACCCAGCTGAACAAGCAGAGCTGACACACTGATTGATCCTGTCGGAGGGTTTAGAAAGGCGGCGTGAGCTTTAGATCTTCAGCCTGTTAAGTCATCCTCAGGAATCCAAGAAGCCACGACGTCACAACACAGATGCAGCATGCAGCTTCACGGGAAGCACGAACCGAGCGCCGCAAGTAGGCCGACGTGTGTGTGTGTGTGAAACAATGACCTGAGGGGAGGAGAGGGGGGGGATAAATGGACATTAGTTTGAAAGTAGAAGAAAAGAGAAAAGTGTGTGTGCATATGTGTGTGTGTGTGTGTAAGGGAAGGAGGTAAAAGAGAAAGATGGAGAGAGGGGGAAAAAAAGAGAAGTGTAGAAAAGGGTTTTGTAATCTCGGTATAGTGGTGTTGTGCCGTCTCCATGGCGACAGGCACAAAGGCCCATGGTTGGCCATTGATGGCTAATTGTATTCTTCACAGCTCTTTTGTTAATTGTTGTCTGCCCAGCTCCCACTTCCTGCTGGGCCACGGCACAAAGCCACGAACAGGAGGGATTAGAAATGACACATCAGCTTCCCCAATGCACAGCCAACCTCTCTCTACCTCGTCCTCTCCCTCTCCTTCATTCTCTCTTTCTCCCTCTCTCTCTCTCTCTGTCCCCATTGAGCCGCGCCTCCTTTTATCTTCCCCTTCGCCGTGTGCACTCCCATGACCTTTCCGATTCTGTCTTTCTTTCTGTCTTTCTTTCTTCCTCTCTTGATATTAGGTGCTCCCTTCTTCTCTGTCACATTTTTGTGACGTTCTGTCAGCCTTGTTCTTCTTCTTCGCTTCCCTACCAGCAGTTACTCTTACACAGATGCAGATAAGACCGTGCAGCTTGTCCACACTCACATTTTTGGAAATGCATCTTTTACTCACGTCTTTTTTTGGCCTTTCATTCATCCTTTTTTCTGAGCCGGAAACCCTGATGTGGGACTGACCACTTGTCATATTTATTAACAAAGTAAACTCCTCCTCTACACATGCAGTCACTTATGCTGTGAGTGAATACAGCATAAGTGACACAATACAGATTGTATTATTGACAAACTGCGTCTTCCTGTTTCTGTCATTAAGACGACTGCTGCTGTATGAAAGATGAAAATCACTATTCTGTATTTCTCATCACGAGAAGAACGGAGCAAGCGCAGTAACCATGTATGTATGTATGTATGCATGCATGCATGCATGCATGCATGCATGTATGTATGTATGTATGTATGTATGTATGTATGTATGCATGTATGTATGTATGTATGTATGTATGTATGCATGTATGTATGTATGTATGTATGTATGTATGTATGTATGTATGTATGCATGTATGTATGTATGCATGTATGCATGTATGTATGTTTGTATGTATGTATGTATGTATGTATGTATGTGTCCTTGTGGGTAAAATTACACATTTGTTCTTATTAAAGGGTTATTTCACCCAAATTACACACAAACTCGTGCAGGAAGTTTGATTTGCTGACGTTTTGAGATGTTTGCTGCTGAGATCTTTTTTGCTGTAACATCGTCACAAGGTGGAGG
>CM072863.1:21522500-21902500 GCA_036937835.1 Pampus argenteus | reverse complement strand
ATACACACATTGTGCTCACGCTGGGCGGGTGATAAAGTACTTACACTGGTGATGGGTCACTTTCAAACACTCAGAGAAGTAGACACCCAGGGACAAAAGCAGCAGCAGCAGCAGCCGTCGCACATCACTGTCAGCATCAGGGCACACACACACACACACACACACACACATTTTCAAGGTAAGATTTCTGTTTTTTATACGCAGCAAACTCTTCTTTGTATCATTTAACAAACCGCAATATTATCTGCAAGATTTGTTTGCCTGTAGCAACGTTACATATCTCGTAAGCTTTTCAGTTGTTTGTTTCTGAGTGAGATGTGTGTGTGTGTGTGTGTGTGTGTGCGTGAGAGAGAGAGAGAGAGAGCAGTAGTGCAGTACACAGATGTTTGGGTTTCTTTTGTGCTGGAACATGTAAAGCTGCAGATTAAACTATAAAAAAATTTTTTTTTTGACAAGGTGGAAGATTTCAGTGTGCAGCTATAACTTGCACTCACTTGTACATTAATGCCATCATAAGCTCATAATAGTGCACTAATAATACTGGAGTAAAGCCTCAGCTTTCAACTGTGGCAGACTATTTATCAACAGCCGTAAGAACGGAAGCATCCTTGAACGCTGCCCTTCATTTCTCATGCAACGTTTTGAACACTTTTTAATCCCTACCAGAAACAAAAGAAAAAGCGGCGCTTCATTTATTCATTTTTTTCTCGACTTTTTCTCTGTGTGTGTGCGTGTGTGTGCGTGTGCACGCGCGTGCTCAACACACGTGTTGATTCAGCACATGATGAGATGTCATGATGCAAGCTTCTACAGGACTAAGGTGTGTTTCGTTAAATACGGAGTTGAGAGGGAGGCTTTTGTCGGGAAGTATGCAGTTTTTTTTTGATTTTTCAAAAATCCTGACGTTTATGAAAGAACCATAACTACCCTAAACGCTCGTCACGGCAACGGCCCTGTATTGTTTGACGCGCATGATTGTAGACGTGAACGAGCAAGTTTAAAGAGCTCCTATTTTTTTAAAGAACAACAAAGAATAAAACTCGCACAAGTGGTGACGTTAACGTGTGATATTTGTCGCCGTGGATGTAAAGCTCGTAATAAGCCAGACTGAGTCATAACGAACATAAACAAACCCAATGAATGAATGCGTGCATTGATTTGGACTTGGAGGCAGTTTTACATTTTAAACAAACACGCAGCGACAAAAAGCCTCTGTTTTCTCTCTTCGATATCATTCAGCTACTATTACTATAGTTTCAGTGTCAACCAACAGATTTGCATGGCCATCGGGGAAAGTGCGCGCAAACAGACGTTTTCTTTTTATCCGCCGCGTGCAGTGATGAGGGTATAATCGGCTGATCCTCGTCATTTATTTTATTTCGTTTTTCCCCCCCCTCTGCCGATTTGTTTATTTCGGCACCGACCGGGAGAACCCACAAATACTCTATTGATGCATCAGCTCTTCGTGCACAAGACTATGCTAGTTTCCTGGTTCATTTACATGACTCTCCCTTAGGTCCAAACAACGCTGCTCTGTTGTCATATGAAATGTTAATTTAACATTTTATTTACAGTTCTATACCTGTTTGTTATATGTCTGTGGGTGCGTGTGTGTGTGTGTGTGTGTGTGTGTGGTCATTTGGAAATAACTAGAGAGTGTTTGTTCACTGGCATGATTTGCATTTCCTTTCAAAAATCTGTGTGTGAATCTAAAGGCACAGTAGGACCATCATTTGTGGTGTATGCGCACATGTAAAACAGGTGTAATTCTTTGAGATACGACACATTGTTGATCTATAACTTCTGCAGCGATGCCTGTCCTTTTCCTACGCGTTACTCTTTCAGTGAAGTACAACAGACTTCAGCAGATTTCCTGCGTTTTATCTTCAGCTTGCTGCATTTGCACACGATAACTTGTTCACTTTCACGTCCTGTGAAGCGAGATTGTCTTTTTCGACAGCTCCATTTATGTAATGAGGGATATTATTTTTTTATCATGTATCTCACAGGATCTGAATGGCTGACGACATGTCAGTTACAAACCCCAAACTTTTTGTTATTATACTTCCTCTATTTGCTGCCGTGCATGCTCTCGCTCGGCGAGCTCGCTGCCGTTCCACTGCAGGCAGATAAGGATTTCTTTCCATGTTTTAATTCTTATTCAGGTATCTTGGGTTTTTATCATTAGCTGAAGTAGAACACAATTGAAGGATAAACCACCCAGATAAATTTCACTCCGTGGTATTTCACCACTTTATCAGCCTCTGAAAACAGAGACCCCTGCACACTGTGTGAACATAAAGGACGAGGAACTTTCTCCTTGAATTATAAAACCAAACGCAGTTTCCCTTTCAAACTACATCATTTTATAATTGACAATGTGGCAAATGAATTGAATTGAAATTGTACCTAAAGGTTTATTTTATTTTATTTTATTTTTTTAATATATTTAGTCATCAAACATTACATTAGTCAGTTAGCCTGCCGGCGCTCTGCTAATGTTAATATCCATTTAAATCTGCCATTAAAAAAAAAAATGTGTTCACTTTGGTTGTAAACACAACATTGACATATCATCAGTTTTTCAGTTGATATGTTGAACTTGTTAGTATTTCTCCAGCTGGTGAGTGTAAGTCTAATATTTAGCTCAGTTCTAGCAACTCCTGAGGGAAATACCTGATAAATGCTCCACCAAGTTCACCAATGGTTAACTATGTGTCTGTTTGAAAGTCGTAAACTGGACGGCGAAAAAAAACAAAAAACTTTATTTTAGAAATAACCGTTATAGCATTTCTTTTTTTTTTTTTTTTTTTTACACTAGTGTTTCGCCGGTGTTTTCCTCTTTTCAGACACTATCCGGATAGTCAGGTCTGTGTGCAAAGCAGGCAGCTCGTCATTACAGCGGCCAGTCAGCAGCTTCAGACATGATCTCCTGCTTATTGGAGCTGGTTAAGCTCTATGGCACTAAGTTGTTTGTGGCATAAGCTGCTATACTTGTGAAACACACTTACACACACGCGCACACACACACACACACACACACAGACATAACAAAGATCTCCTGCAGTTTCTCAATGCTGAGACGAACAGGCCCTCAGCAGAATCACCTGTTGTGCCCCTTACTGCTCAAAGGTGTTTCCATAGTAACGCCTCAGAGCCCTGGCCCCTTGGTCTATAAGACCCTCAGTAAACATAGACCCCCACTACCACCATCACCATTACAAACTCCATAACACACACACGCACACACACACACACACACACGCGCATACTTTGTGCACACGTGGGTGCTCTCAAGAAGAAGCGGTGAATGGAGTTGAGGATATAAAGTGTGCCGGGCTAAAGGAGGGAGCACATTGTGAGAGTCAGGCCTCCTTTGTCTGCGCTAGCCTGAAGGAGTAGGGGGTGGAAAGGGTGTGAGGGTGGGGGGGCTTTGTGAAGGAAGAGAGAAAAAAAAGTGGCCTTCATACACATCCTTTCTTCCCTTTCTCTTGTTCTATCTCTTTATTGGGTTTTGGTGTGTTTTGTCTCCCCCATCCCCTCCTCCTCATCCTCCTCCTCCTCCTCTCTGATAAATGCCACAGTAGCCTTTCGCTAGCCGCCACAATAGACGACCTGTTTCAGAGAAGGCGAGGGGAGAGAGAGAGAGAGAGAGAGAAAGAGGGATGAGAGGGAGGGAGGGAGGGAGGGAGGCATGAAAAGAAAAATGGCTGCTTTTTAACCTGTGCTTCTGAAAAGCAGAAGAATAAAGGAGCCGTGACTGAAGCCAGAGTCCTGTTCTCCTCTCTTTTCTCTCTCCTCTGTGTCTTTGTGAAGGGCGCAGTTGTGTCATCAGCCTATTTATACATCTTATTTAGAGAGCCTTTGAAAGAGAGCGAGATAGAGAGAGAGAAAGAAAGAGAGAGAGAGAGAGAGCGATGTAAGGAAAGTGTATTAAAGCTGCATTGAAACACAGCAGACATGTTACATTTGTTTTACATGTAATTCAGTTTACTTTCAATGGATCCAGGTCATAAAGGCAGCAGGACTGTGCTTTTAAACTGCTTAATGCCTGAGGTCTTAAACTGAATACGAATGATCAACTAGATACTGTGCTCGTGTTATCAGCAAAGTTTGCAGAAAGTAGCAAAAGTCATAACGTAGAGTGATTCCTGTCAGTGTTGTATAATATTATTGGCCGTTACAATTTATCAATTATCATAACATAGGCATTTGGATGGTGTATTTGGTCAGTGAGGAGCCACATTGAATGCATGCACTTTGTGGCAATGTATTGTAATGTATATGGTGATTATACGTTTTGTGAGTAAAGTGGAGTAAAAAGTACAAATACTATGTTAATACACGTTTATGTAAGAAGACTTAACGTGCGTCATAGGTGTTTGGTGTTATTAGTGGCCTATAGTGTTATTGTTTGGTGATGTGATCCAGCATGAGGAACATACCAACGTTCCGATGCAGTTTGTCTCTCGGTTTACTTAGTGTTTGTTGTTGAAACGCGCCAAATAAATGTTTACACCTGTGCTTGTATCAGGGATTTTTTTTTTTTTGTGTCCGGGTAACACAGAGACTGAAAATCTCCGACGATCTGAGCTCAAAACGTCGTGCATTAAATCAGTGCAGCAGCTGCCATCCGCTGCTGCCTCGAGGGGCTGTGAACGTCAAACTGTGCACTTACCTCAAGTCTTGCGCCTGTTGACTGGCAAGATTGCTGACAGTAGTCCTTAGACTCATGAAGATATCACTGAAAAATCTTCTTTCTTTTTTTTTTTGTTGTTTCTATTTGCAGTCATATCTCTGTGCGTGTGTTGAAATGTTTGTGCCGCTGTGTATCATACAAGCATCTCAAAAGATAAAAGATGATGGCCCATCCAAACGGCAACGTTTTAACTATTCCTAATTAGCATTCACACGAATGCGTCCGTCCTTCTGCTTGGCACAAAGCTTTATATGTTGTGTTTAAACCGCGGCTTGTGTCAGAACCCTACACTATAGCTCTTTTGGAACATTTGAACCCGGTGCATAGTCGCGTACTCCAGCTGTGCCTACGAGATGCTCAGTTAAGGTTAAAAGCTGACATTCCATGGAGCTTCCTGCAGTCAGAAGTTCTGTAGAAACTCAACCACATCGTACAGAGATGAATCAAACAGAAACCACAATACTTCACAATAATCTCTAAACAAGGCGAGACTTTCTGACTTTAACCCACCAACACCCACAATCCTTAGCCCTGATAATGATGCAACTTCTGATTGATTGTAAGCGATGTTAACGATCGGTAATCATTTCATCATTAAACATCTACTTTTCCTTCCTAAACGATTGGCATGGTGCCGTTTGACAAGCGTCTAAACTTCAACGATTGGACGCCGAACACGCGCTTTAAGCGAGGCCTGACTCATTCCTGTACCAACGAAGATGACTGCAGCCTACAAACATCTTTATTTCAATAAGATAGGCAGTCCTGTTCTTCTGACAACAGACAAATGTCTCAGTGGTTTTACTTAAGAAAATACGCGTATCTTTGTGATCAGGGGTGAGTCATGTGTGGTTTGTTCACTGAAAGTACTTGGCAGATCAGTTTTGCAAGAGATAATATTGCAGTGAGGGATAGTGAAAGAAGCAGCAGCCACAGCAAAAAGCTGCACATGTCTTCTGCTTTGGTGAACCTGCGTTGTACGTGAATTACAATCACTTCAGACCAACTTAGCCAGATATGTAACCAAAAACACAAATGGGGTTGTTATTATTATTATTATTTTTTATTTGATATTTATTTATTTGATTTCTTCTTATTATAACATATCAACATATATCTTATTATTTATTTATTTATTAAAGTACATTTTATTCATATTATTATAATTGTGTATAATTGTGTATGTGATACACATAAAACGTTTTTCGTTTGCGCGTGTGTTGCCGCTGGTCAGGCCAGGTGTAGGCTGATGGGTGCTCGACTGACGAAATGACTCTCAGCTGTACACCTGTTTTTGTTTGTTTGTTTGTTTGCTTGTTTGTTTGTGTTTTTATATTAACAAGCTCATATTTACAGCAGCCCTTTTTTTACATCCCAAATAATCTTTTCATCATAAACAGAAACTCGTGCGGCACAAAATGTTCGTTTCTGTATCAGTCAATTTGCCACTGACTGTTCTGATGTAATATCTGTTGAGATGATAAGGCGTTTCACTGCACATTATACTGTGTACGGTTTAGAATTAGTTGTGTTGGAGCTGAGTGTGTGTGTGTGTGTGTGTGTGTGTGAAGTTGGCCAGGCTTCTATGGGGCAGCCCCTGAACTCTAAGAGGAAAAGGGGAGTAAAATGTAGTCTTTGTGATGTCTCTATCGCTCAATCGCTGCGCCGGAGTTCCCAACACTGCTCTTTGTGTGATGAACTGACCAGAGACCAGAGAACAACAGCACCTTATCAGGGCTTGTAGCTCTCCATGTTTCCTTCTTAACACACACACACACACACACACTAGCAAACACAAGATAAAAATCAAAAATGCGAGTGTGTATTCTTGAAGAGCTTTTTCTTTGGACTATGCACTATGGTTCAGTACCCTTGACATCAAAAGGCCAAGAGAACAGAGGAAGAGAGGGGAAGGAAAGGAGAGGAGAGCAAAGCTTTTGTGTCTCCAGCCCTGAGTGCTCCTTCTCTAATGAGGCCCAGTCAGCAACGCAAGGAAGCTTTATTGCAGAACTGTGTGTCTGTTGCTGCGTGTGCATGCGCGCGCGTGGTGTGTTTAGACATCTTAGCGACCTCGGCGATAAGAAAATACGAAATTATGCGAACCTACACCGGTGCCGGTGTGATGTCGAACGTGTCCAGTGTTTCTGTTGGAAGGCCTTTCTTACAGTCAGTCAGGTAGCGGTAAATAAAAGTGAAAATCAGTGTTATGTTTGAGGTTGGGGAGTTTGAAGTGTGAAGGGTTTTATGTTCTAGAGTTCGTATGTAAGGGGAGGCAGCCTTTGTTGTCATGGATTGTCATTGGTGATTTCCAGCTTAACTGAGATCTAGCAGGTTAATAGCAAACAAACAAAATGTCTCAGTGTGTTCAGTGTGTGATCAGTTGATGAAGGGACCGATCTCTCTGTCAAATTCACTAAATTATCTGATTGAGTGCTCGGTAATTTAAGGCCAGTTCATACTTTCCACGTCCGAGCGGGCGCGTCTGTATCCATGGACCCCTGAAAGTATGTATGGAACCATGTGCACGGAAAGCATACGTACAACTCCATCATAGAGGCCAACTAAAGTGCCTTATATACTCTAAAAAACCATATATTTCTGTTCAAGTGACAGCGCCCCCTAGCCGTCGCGGTAATTATGACAGGAACGTTATGGCAGATTGACATGGTCTCGGTGGACGGATTGGTCATCAAAACATTGTACTTTAACACGTGTCAGCATTGTTTTTTGAAAAAATGTTATTATTGTAGCCATGACGATGAAGGTTAATTAACCTTAACAATGTACTTATTTTAACCCAATCCACGATCTTTCTCTAACCCTAACCTTTTTTTGCCTGATCAGATCTAACCAAACATTAACCATGAGACATTTGTCACATCACAGAACTTTTTTTTTCAGTTTCCAGTTATGATTTGTAACGCTTTTGGAAGTTGCAGACCAATAATGTTGCAGATTACTGTTTGTATGTATGTGGAGAACCTGATGTGTGTGGTTATCTATCTATATCTATATCTATATCTATATCTATATCTATATCTATATCTATTTCTATCTATATATGCAACTAAAGTGTATTTTAACACACCTCAACCATGTCATTACTCATTTGCATCCAAGCAGCCCGTACAACTGCGCCCAACTCAAGTAAAAACATGTAGAGAAGAGATTACATTGAAACATGTGCGTGGCAAGAATGACAAAAGTATACTTTGCCTTTATTTGACCCAAAAGAATCACGGCATACTGAGCTATTTATTGTTAAATTACAGTTTATGGCATTGAGCTCCCAGCTGTGTTTCGTCTTAATTATCAAATCATAATTTGATAAGGTAATCATGGCAGCATTGTGTGCTTGTTGGATTAAAACTTGACAGGTCCCGGTCCTTATAATTGAGTCATTATTCCGACTTTGTCCCCCTCCCTGTTTCAGTCATGTGTCCAGGAAATCATAACAAGGATAAAGCTGACTTTGTTAGAAGGCGGTTGAATGCTCTTATCACACCTGTTGTTGGGTTGATGTCCAATCTGTACGGTGCATCTGAGCCGCAGTGACAGCATGCTAATTATGCAAATGAACTCTTATACGGTGGGATTTGTAGAGGCTCTTTGTACTACCCCTCTTGAGAGGAGAGATGGGGGTTGGGGGTTAACAGAGAGAAGAGTAGAAAAGACAGGCGTTGCTGGTGAGGGAGAGCCAGTCACTATGACTGCTGTCAGCAGCTCTGTTCCAGTGACGGAGCGCTGTTGGATCTCCCCGCGTCTACTCGTCTCCACCAGGTCAGTAGAGAAAACCTGAGCAGAGATGGTGACGGTTCTTCTTATGCTCTTTTTAAAGTTTGTTTTTAGGCATAAACAACAGTTTTTTGGAGTTACTACACTTTTTTTTTGCAGTTTCAGCAGCGGTTCAAAAATTTTAAATTTGGCTCCAAATTCTTTACAAGAAACGGTGTTGCGTAGTTTTCTCTGCTGAGTTGAATCCAAGCAAACTGTCATCACTCGCTGATTTTTTAAATCAAAGGAGGAGATGGCAGTTAGGAAAACCTAGATGGGTCATGGGAGGGTTAAAAAGAAGAAAAAAAAATCAAGATGAGTGTGTTTCGGTTGCTGGAAAGCTCTCTGAGATCAGATCTGAGCCCGGCCCCTGTGGGCAGACAGGCACTATCTGGCACAGAACGCTGGATTGTTTTATCATCCCTAAGCAAATATGGCTAACTGTGAACATTTCTCCAACATTTGATTATACATCCGCTGGTATACACTAGTCATACCTAGACTGCACAGCAAGTTTCAAACTCTGTGCCAATTGCTGAACAATCGGTGAGAGAATTTTATTGCAAACGTTTCTCATTCAGGGACAAAGTTGAGGCTTTCTGTTGTTGATTTGTTCCTGCAGGGGACCTTCTGCCATTACAGCTGTCAGTCTCAGGGTTGACAATGAGAATGTCTTTATTTGTTTATCGCCAACTAAACCTCTTTAGATGTTTAACATTTCATCCTGCTGCTTTCAACTGCTGAGACTGGCTCCTGGCACTCTGTCTGTCTGTTATGCACTCCCTGCTATTCTGCCTCAGGCGGTAGTTGGAAAGCGACAAGGACGATATAAACCCAACAAGCTGCTCCTGTCAGAAGGGGTAAGAAAAAAAAAAGAAAAGAAAAAGAAAAACACTGAGAGAAAACAAAGGAAGAAAAGAAAAGGAAAAAAAAAGGGAGAACAACAGAAGGGATTTGCATTGCCAATCCCCTGGAGGGAGAAATGTTGGCTTTTACGAGTTATAACTTGTTGGGTAACTGAAGGTTTTGTGTGAAGTGTTTCTTGTATCGTGGGAAGTATAAGGTTTCAGCATTGTCAGGAGAGGAGCAAGATTTCTATCTGAGAGCGGAGGTATGTTCCCTCTGTCCACTGTCATCCTCCATCGTGAGCATTCAGCTCACAGTAGGGGAACAGGACAAATGCACGCAGTCTGTGGTCAGACTGACACGGAGCCACGATGGGCTCTTAACTCTGGTTCTTGTAAAACATTCCAAGCTGCTAAATGTTTGACTTTGGTCGCCAGCTTGTTGCTAGTCCTGTCCGTCTAACAATTTGGTGCTGGTAGCAGCATTCGGTCGCTAAAAGGCAACACCGACCTGTGACAATTATTTGCGGGTTCGTCTCTACGAGTGACACTATTCATAATCACAAAAATATAATACGTGATATTAATTGTTAATATAAAGAATACTGGTTAGTGCAGCCATTACCAGCAAAAACAAAGTTTTCTTTAGGAATTACCCGGAAACGGGTGACAGTTTCCTCATTTGATTTGAACTCAGATCAGACGATACTGATGTGCAGGGACCTTGTCTTACTTGCATTGTTCCAGCTAAGATGCTAAAGGCATTGTTTGAAAAAAACAAACAAAAGCTCCGTGGTTGTAAAACACACATGCACCTTGATGCATTCCTCGCTGTCAACGGCTCTGTGGGTCACTGAGATTCTGTGCATACCTATGCGTTGGGTGACACACACACACACACACAGACTGTGTAGAGCGTGTGAAAGCCACCTGTGGCAGCTCTAAAGTCCTGCCTCAGTGGAACGTGGAGGGAGAACCCAGGAATAACTTTTAGCGTGGGATAAAACTCGGTGTGTTGCTGCTGCCAACCCCTCCACCCCCACCCCCACCACCCCAGCCCACCCGCCACACAATCAGCCCCTCACCAACAACGGCTGCTGCCGTTGGCTAAACAGTTTCCCACCTTCCCGTCTTCATCCCTCCATCTTCACTCAACAAAACCGCATGCAACGCTAGCAAATAGCAATCAGACAGGATCAGGCTGATCCCTGTCGCTTTAATTACAATTACATGTCATTGATTACAATTGGAAACATAGTTTAAGATCATAAGGACTAAAACAAAAAAAACAACAGTAACAACCTTAAATTGCAGGCTAAACTAAAAACCCATTTTATTAGATTTTTCCCCCTTAGGGAATTTAAATGCTGAACCTGAGAACGAGAGTTTGGCTTAAACACACATCTACTGAGTGACTGAGTGCGAGATCGTGTTTAAAGTCAACGGTAGTCAAGCAGGTGGCATCAAATGAGTTGAAGTGCTGTTGTTCCTCCAGCTCGCAGCTGTATTTAATGTGCTACTTTTTTTTTTTCGTTACCGTCACCTGTGTGAAATCGATTATTTTTACGATTTCAGACTTTAAATACACGCACGCATAACGGTAAAAATACACACACACACACACACACAGACACACACACCCACATGCTGTGAGCAGGTTTAGAGCCTTGGCAGACAGGTGGCTTTGTGTTGAAACGCCGTAACAACATTATTATGCGTTTGCCAAAATGCTGGCAGTTTGTTTGTTTTTTTTTTGTTTTTTTTTTCCCTCATGTTGCTGGGTTGTTAAGTTAGTGTGGCTCTCATCGACAATAATTTTGAATATATGTAATTTTGCATACATTTTCCATTTTGCCTTCTATATATTCTATATATATATATACCAGATAACATATTCATATTAATATTAGGATATGGATTCATTCAGTCATTTCGTTCCAACTCTACTTGCACTATAGTTTGTTGTCATGATTGAAGTAACAGTAGTACATTAGTAAACAAAGAGGCCATAATGTTACATACTACTAATGTTAAATGTTAATGCTTAAACCTAAAAAAGACAAGTTATCGAAGTTAAAGGCACTCTGAGCGTTTTTTGACCACTAGTAGCGCTATAGAGCTGTGTTTGATTAACACGTCAGTGTTTAGTTTGTATTTAGTGCTCTACCAACGACCCTACGAGGATAACGTGCCACTGTTTCACACTGTTTCACGAAATGTTTGGTGAAATGTCGCCATGCGCCACCTATAGGCCAGAAGAAGACTCAGTGCAGACGAACAATAGGTTGATTGTGTCAAACAGTCACCCAAACGTACAGTTTGACTTGCTCGCGGTTCAGTCTAAATGTCTCAGCCGCTTATGTTTCGATCACCACAAATATGTTCATATTATTATTATTGTAAAAGGTGAGTGTGTGTTTGCGATTTACCCTCGATTTACCTTTTATGGTGCAGCACACACACACACACATACACACACGTACACATGCATATACATCATAGAGATTTGGAGCCTTGGACCCTGGCAGACAGGTGGCTTTGTTCAGAAATACAGTGTGCAGGCTGGGAGCGCTGGGTTGAGGTAGAGGGGGGCTCTAATCATTATTATGCTTTCCGCAGAACGGTGGCGCTCTGCATTTTTTTGCCGTGTTCCCGAGTTGGTCGGCACATTCCGCTGGCATTGTTATCCGGCCTGTTTCCTGCGGCCGGCGGCTTTTGTCAGCCTCTCCCCCATTGTCCTGGCTTCCTTTGTTCCCTGGCTCCAACAATGGCTTTTTTCTGCCTCTTTATATATATGTGCACTTTTTGCCCTTGTGTGTTCTGTTTGTTTTGTTCTGCTGTCTGCTGTGTTTTTCTTTCCTCCTGCTGCAGAATTGGGAAATAACACTCACACACACACACACACGCACGCGCGCGCACGCACACACAAACAGGAACACAAGCCTGAGTTGATTTGTTCAAGTTCACTGTGGTTCAAACCTCTCTCACTCAACCTGTCCTCTCCCCCTTTCTCATTCACTGAGGTGTTGTCTGTCTTCCTCCCCTCTAACCTTCTATTCTTCACTTTCACACACACACACACACACACACACACACACACACTCAGACAATAAGCTGTGACTTTGGGTAATGGTAACACATCCACCACCTAACCCTTGACCTTGACTTCGGCAGTGACCCATAAAGACATGCGTTCTTTCAAGGACCCCCCCACCCCCCACCCCCCACCCCATCTGATGAGATTTTGAGCCATGTTTTAATAAACTGACCAACAGCACTTCAATTAGGGGAGACAGAGAGGATCGTATTGGGATGATTTAAATTACATGTTGATGTTTCACATCAACAGGAAGTGTTGTTTTATTGATCGGTATGATGATCGGCTTAACAGAAACGGCAAATCAGAAACAGAGTTGTGAGTATGACATTGCAACAGTGTGCTGTGGGAATATATAGTACATTGTATTGAATTTATCACCCTCAATATTTAGTAATGGCAGTGTTGGTCCTCCACTTTGTTCCTGAATGAATTATCCCAACAAATGTTGTACATGGTATCATGAAATGTCAATATTCTATGTCAACGTGATGGATTTTGACACAAGGACGAATTGTGACAACTCTTAAAACACACCGTGAAACTTGCTACAGATATTCATAGTTCCTTGAAGACAAGTTGTAATGTCTTTGGTGATCCCTTGATCTTTCCTCCAGCTTTCTCATCATCTTTTCACCTACATCAACATTGCAGACTTCCCTATTTTGAACAGATTGAAAGGTGATAATAGGATGTGAAAGTGAGCTCATACACGAATGACACCTCATTATCATTACGTCAGTGGGATAAATTCTTTCCCCGAGCGCTCCTGAAGGTTCCCTAATGTAAAATATATGTGTTGAAAAGGTTTCCCGGTGTTATCTCTGCGCTTAAGTAAGGATATCAACTATCAAATCATTGATCAGTTGATATGACAGAAGCCCAAACCTCAGCACGCTCAAATGACACTTATTTTTTGCGTATGTGTTTGTCTTCCAACAGAATGGTTGAGCCCAGCCCTCCAGTGCTGCACCTCCACTCCAGCGGGGATGTCAGCATGGCGGGTGTTGGTGTCAAAGTAGAACAGGAAGAGTCCAGTAGAGGGATTGGAGTTATTACCAATGCCGAACCTCCTAAGACGTCTCCATCACGTGATTGGTCAGGAAATCAGCTGTTGGAGGCCCGCCAACTGACCCCACCGCTGTCCCGCTCCCCTTCGGTAAGGAGAATACAAAAGGTTGCCCCGAAAGGCAATTGAAGATGTAGGAAGTGTCACAGATTGATATGTCAAACTTTGTACTTTTCTTTGTCCTGGTGAAGCTTTGTCAGTTGATAGTCTCTTTCTATGTCTTGACAGGAGGGCTCTCCGGGAAAAGAGCTGCCACACAGGCAGAGCCCGGTGGGACTGAAAGAGGTCAGGATGCGTGATCGACCAGAAGGACAATCCAACTTCAAGGAAGGTCTGTCTAAACTCCTAACATGGCCTTTCATTCACTTTTCTGCTCTTCAGTGTCAGGATGGCAAAAGAAGCCGTCCTAGTTGAATGACATACACTTTGGGAAAATGCAACTGGGAAAATATAAGCTTTCATTGTCCTATTGACCTAGCCTAGCAACCACGTTGTTTTTGTCTGTTTTTCCCTTTTTACACAATAATCTTCTGACTAGATATTTCCAGGGTTGTTTTGAATGTACTGTTTTTGGATGCCCATCATAAGTTTGAGTGAAAAGCAATTTCCTGTAGCGTGTTAACTTATGATTCATTCGGCAGCGTGGCTCGAAGGATTTCATCCACCACTCTGGTTCTAAAATATCTCAAAAACTATTGAAAATCGTCCCGTAATTTGCTACTCATATTCACATAAACTAGAGGATAACTTCTACTGACTTGATCATTTAGTTTTCGATGTTGTTTCCGTGTCAAGACGGCGATGTTGCTACAACAACGAGGCAAAAAAAACAAAACCACGAGTGGTCAGATGATCAAACAGCTTGTGAACATCATAACCAACAGAAACATATGAAAATAAGATCCAGGTTGTGTTTTTTATTTAGAGATCTATGCAAACATTTGATCAAACCCATTAAGCTGATGCACTTGTTAATGTTTTAGAACAGGTAGCTTCTGCAGTACTCAGCAGCATGACAGACTGTAAACTGACATGTATCTGGATCTGCACTTAATTCACCTTAACAATTACTTACCACTCACCTTGATATTGAATCTGAAACATTGGTTATCGGTGCACCTCAACAGTCCGTCCGCTCCTTACTTTTACTTTCCCTTTAATGGGATTTTTTCACCTACCAGACTCCGCATCATGTGTTAAAGGACGCTACATTGTGCTGCTATTCAGCATTAAACAATGCAGTCTGCTGAAAATCGATATGTAGAAGTGACAGTTTGTCAAGCGAAGCGAGGGTGTTGTTTTGGTTCCTGAATGGGTTCAAGGGGATCAGGGTGCTTTTTTTTGTCTGATGATGTTCAGTCCTTCACTTGCCGAGTTTCAGGCTACTCCTGAAACAATCCCTGCCCTCAAGTCTTTTACCAGCTAGCACTCCTCGCCTTTCTTAATTCTTCTCAAATTCTCTCCCCTAACTGACCTTGGATTGTTCTCTGTCCAAATATTGATTCACTCAAACACTCAAAACTTCTCCCAGATGCACAAACAACCTCTGCCCTTCGGCACCTCAAATGTGTTCTTCAATCAATGCCATTAGGAAAGCAGGGGAGAGGCTGAGAAAGCAGTTTGGTGTCAGATAGATTTTATTTGATAGAAATTTATTTTTCACGCCGTCTACTGCTGCCCAATGCGGTTCTGCTGAGTACTTGTTGTGTCCTGTTAACAGTAATGCCTACCATTGAGAAGCTGCTGAATGCTGATTGGAAGGAGAAACTTCTGGATAAAAGCACAGTGGGCGCAGGACAACCGAAAGGTCAGCTTTCAGACACCACCAACACCTTCGCATCATTTGTACCTCTCTCTACAACACATTACCATTAGATTTTTTTTGTTTGATATAATCATAATGGTTTTGCAGTCAAAATTGATGGTTATATATATATATATATATATATATATATATATATATATATATATATATATATATGTATATCCCACTCTGTTAACAGAGTATGTATTTATTTATCTATTATTTTTCAATCTTTTTAGTTGTTGTCCTTGCTTGAAGTTTTGGCAAGTGATGAAAAATACATCAATAATATAGTTAATGATAAATTCATCTTGTGAGAACGATCAAGAGACCAAATAGTCCAATGAATGTCCAATAAATTGTTGTGGTTTATTGAATTAAAACAAAATAGAAGGAAAACTTCCATCCTCAGAACCTTTCTACCACCTCAGCTCAATTGTATTGATATAATAAATGATTATTTATATGACTGTTAAACAAGAGAAGACAAAAAACGATAATAGAAAGAATTTTATAAATTGTAATTTGCGACCCCTTCAGGTACCCCAGAGTCTCTGGCAGAGAAGGAGCTCCAGTTGTTGATGATGATCAACCAGCTGAGCGGTCTGAGGGAGCAGCTACTGGGAGCCCATTCAGAGCAGAGGAACATGGCCGCCCTGCTGCTGGAGAAACAGCAGCAGCAGATGGAGCTGGCTCGGCAGCAGCAGGAACAGGTATTCAACTTGTAGCGTGATGAAATGTGGAAATGTTTTAGCCATCACTTCCCCTCTTTCATCATGATGAAAAGCATAATGTGGCTTTGCAACTAAACGGAAACAGAAACTAAGGAGCTCCAGGAAATGGAGATGGAGACCTAAAAGTCCCCTTTTTTTTTAATTTGTTGTTTTATTTTATTTGACAAATATGCAAATTTCACAGATAACATTTCAAAGTGATCTTTGTTTTGAAATGTTTGTTTTGTCCATGACTGAGTCCCTGAGAAAAGTTCCGTTGAGATGAAAATTAGGTTCACTCTGAATGCTAATATTACAAGATCAGTTAAAGGTTGTTCAACGATTCTGTTTATAACACACCACTATCAAGTATTAAGCTAAAAATTGATTGATTGATCATCCAGTTTCCTATAAATATACATGTACTACTACATTTTAAATCTGCATTTTGTCACTTTTGCAGTTTGATTGTACTCTATATTGAAAAATGATGCACACATGTTGCAGTGAATGACCAATGGTGGAGGTTAAGGTTGAGATCACCTACACTGTGGGCAGTAGTGACTGTGTGTCACATACATGCAATGTGTGTGTGAGAATATTGTGTCGTGTGTCTCAGATTGCCAAGCAGCAGCAGCAGCTGATCCAGCAGCAGCACAAGATCAACCTGCTTCAGCAGCAGATTCAGGTCAGCTCCTCTGGATGCTCTCACATACGCACGCAGCCAGCAGCATACTCACATATGTCCTCATCATGAGTCAGAAACCTATCTGTGTTTAGAATTATTACTTATAATAGAATTATATCCTGCCTCGTCCCAGCAGGTGAACATGCCCTACGTGATGATCCCGGCCTTCCACCCCAACACCCAGCCCCTCCCGGTCACCTCTGACCCACAGATGACCTTGCCACTGCAACCAATCCCCTGTAAGCCAGGTGAGACATCAAGCTTTGGGAAGAATTAGCTTCTATGTTTGGGGCTATGTTTATGTTAAACCATAAATCCATTGTTGGAATGGCAACATTTTGCTTTGCAGCAAACGTTAAACTAAGTTCCTCTTTTTTTGTTGTACCATCGTGTAATTTTTTTGGAGTTGGAGCGTGTTGGCATCTCTATTGAGACTACACAGAGGTTTCATTGAAATGAAGGCTTGTTGGTGAGTTAAAATGGATTCCAATAGGCACATTTTACAATAACCGTTGAGAAAAAGAACACCCAGAGAAATCCAGAGAAACTATCCACGGTCCATCTGTATGCACCTAAACTCTGTTGAATTCTAATGGGATCAATCTTTTTTTTTTTCAGTTTGTCTTTATTTATCTGTGTGATCTTTTAATAATCCTCCAAGGTCTTTTCTACCAGGCCTTTAGTGCTGGAAACATCAGGGCTTTGTCAGCTCTTTCATGGCCAATTCTTACACACCCTGTTGTGAAGGAAGAATGAGCACTCAACTTATCTGACAATAACTCTGTGTTTTGAAAGCCAGAAAGCTTGTGCTGAAAAGTTGTATGACTAATACAGCTGCATGAGTTGCCGAGCGTCTTTTCTCTCAAATGTTTTTTTTTTCCAGAGAGAGATTTAAACATTTATTTATGCACTTCATTCAGTTCAAGGTCTATACGGAAAAAAAGGAAAGACATCAGTGAGATACAAATGTAGACTTTAGTTGAACAATATGGTTTATTGTACGGTTCACACACTTATGCTTGTACAGTTTGCGGGCTATAGAGGGCACGGCTTAGAAAGCCACAGTGCTTTGTGCTGTCTCGCTTTCAGAAGTCTTAAAAGCTGCTTTCGTGTCTTTCGTGACCTTGTCTTCTTCTATCTTTTCAAACCTAAAAGACGCAAGGCCAGTCGTTAACACGTTTTAGGCGGAATCTAAGGACAGATCCATTGATTGGATCTCTTTATTTCAAGGAATGTGTCTGTTTTTTATAATGTTTTTGACATATTCATGTAAGAAATGTAGTTGCAGCTGTTGGCTTGTGTGGAGGTCGACTGTAGTCTTTTCTTTGATGTGGACTATGCTGTTACATTTCACTTCAGTAGTGTTGTATTTGTTTGCTTCGTTTCTCACCGGATCAACTGGACACGGTTTCCTGGAAACTTAACGCACCTCATTTTTAGCCATTCTGTGAATTATACTGTATTATTGCTATCCATAACGCTATGGTACTGTTTCACAATGGTTTTTATAGTTCAAATAAATAAGAGCTAACATGTAATTTGTTCACATTTATCTTAACTCATCTCATGTAACCAAAGCCTAAAACCACATTGTGGAACTGTTGAGTACCGTTGAGTCACAGTATTGACTTGTGCTAGTGTAAATGTGAGCCAGTTCCATTCAGGAAACCACCTAACAGTCCATTTATCCAAGATGGTTCGGTGTGCAGCACAGCCAGCTAGTTTCCCTCCATTAGCGTTAATAATGACAACAACAATAGTGTAATATACTGACAAGGGCAAGGCCCACCTGTCACAGCTTGTTGCGCTTAGACAATGTGAATTAGGGTTGGGCAATATAATTGGTATACCACAACGTGAAGTGTCTACCATAATGGTTTTTTTTTGCCATGCTGTTCTGTTTATATTGTGGCAGTTTTGACTTTATGATATGAAGTATTAAGTGAAATATAAGAAGTAGTCCACCATTGCTTACTGTTACAACAAAGTATGGTGTCATATCTGCATTATGAGTGTAGGTCAAATTAAACTGTGAAGTCAACCTGACATTTCAACCAGCTGTGTGCCGCCATCACAGTCAGTTACTGTTTGCTAGTGAACTCTTACAGGCGCCACTGAGGTGGAAAAACATTGGCAGCGGATTTGAATCTTTACTTCCACATCTGAGCTTCTGCTACTTTTTCCATACTGAACATTATATATTTTTTTCGCAGCAATGGACTATCCCATGCAGCTGCTGCCCAGCCCTCACCCCACCCCTGTCAAGAGGAGCAGTGGTTCTTTCCGACAGGTATGGTATACCATTCGTGTGTCAGCCTTGTATATGTTCATTTTAAATTCTCTTCCTAAGCCCTGTAAATACATTTTTTTTAACGCATTCACCCACAGCGTAATCCAACATTATTCTATTAGTGAAGAGAGCATGAATGATAGTGTTTGTGACTGTATGTTCTGTTTATGTGTGAGTTGTTTAAGGGGCGTTATAGGAAGTGAAGCCCTCTGGATTAACCAGATAATACTTATACTTATGCTTTTTGGGACGCTGAAAAGCTTTTCAAATACACCACACCCTCTGTTCAAAGTTTTTATGTGTGTGGTATAGGGGTGTGTGTATATGTGTATGTCGCATGTGTGTATGTAGTGTGAACTTTGTTTGCGAGGAGTCCCGGTCCTGCAGCTTATATAAACAAAAGGGAAAGAGAGGATGAGGCGAACGTGAAGACAAAAGAAACGCTACAAAGGTGTGACAGATGTGCTCTGACATGCCGAATTCGCCAAGCATAACCGGAATACATGCACGCCCTCGCCCTTTGCATTTGTGTCTGAATGTGTGTAGAGTAGCCCCACCCCTGCTCATCTGCTCTAACTGTGTGATTTCTAGGAAGCCAGTCAGCCCTTGAACCTGACCTCCAAGCCAAAAGGGCTAGAGCTGAGGAAAACGTCCAGTCCACAGAGCCTAGAGCTGGGATCACTGGCACTGCAGGGCGCCTACAGACCCAGAGATCACCAGAAAGAGGTGTCCCACAGCCCAACACGATCTGCTCTCAGTAAGTTAGACTGACAGTTACACGGCTGTGATAGAACTATCACAAAGAGTTGCATCCTTCTCATCTGAGATGCTCGAATCAAAGTTGTGTTAAAACTGTGTGTTTTCATGCAAAGGAATGCATTTTCAGTTTCTCCTTTGTTTGTAACCTCACGAGCAGGTAAAGGAAAGAAAAGGTAGCATTGTCACCAATAGCCAGGAACAGCCTACAGAAACTCAGAAAGGCCCTGCACCAACCGGTGTTTGACTGACAGGTGATATCTGTGTTATGCAGTTAAGGAGCACCTAGCAGAAAACATATAGTTCCATTCAAAGCAGTAATTGTTGGCTATCACTTCAAAAGTATTTTGTGGTTATTTTAAAGAAGATAATGTTCATAGAGATATGTTCATAAAAGAAGAGCAAATTCAGTAGCTGAAATGCATCATTGTTTTAACTTTACCATATATATATATATATATATATATATATATATATATATATATATATATATATATATATATATAAACTTCTTTTCTCCATAAGAAGTTATTACATTATGTAACTGCTTACACTTTACCATCTGTCATATCTTTGTTCATCAATATCTGGTTTGCTCATCTTTTTTTTTTCCTCATCTCCTCCTTCTCGTCATGTTTTTTTTTTTTTTTTTTCTCCAAAGGTTTCCTGGGAGACGGCGATGTGGTGACCCAGGCCATCCATGATGCCCAGCAGCTCCTGAGGAACCACAGCACCGGAGAGCGAGAGAGGGAGAGAGACAAAGAAAGAGAGAGTGACGCCACCGGAAAGATGGTGAGCTGAATATCCAAATGACCTAATCTACACACACACACACACACACACACACAAAGTTACAAGGTTGTTTTTCTAGAGTTTCTCTTTCAGACAATCGCCTACACAAATATGATGAAAAATTGACATGTTGTGTCAAATTCATCACCTTTTCTCTGCAGCCGGCCCTTACCGTTGCAGGCTTGGACCTTTACTATAACTAACTTAGCGTATTTTTTACCACAGTTAACATAGTTAATCGAGTAGTTTTTAGTTTTAGTTTTTAGTAGTTTATTTTTACCATAACTAGTGTAGCTAATCATAAAGGTCCTTTCCTCCTCCTAGTATTTGTCGATTTGGACGATCAGATTTCCATAAATTACTGCGCATGGATGCACACTTCACAGGTGTCCGGCTATACTGTTGGATTACTTAAATTTAAATATGCACCTGTCAACCAGAATTCTCAAGTGCTGTGTAGATGTCTGTAACATACACCTGTGTTTGAATGACAGACAGCTATTACCTTTACTTTGTATGAAAAAGGATTGACGGACTGACATCCTTTTGACACACAGTACTGAAATTGAGAATAATAAAATTCTTTTATGATTGTTAGTAAAAGGCCCATATATCAGCAGGGAATACAAATAGCTGAGTTATCAATGCAAATGCACTCTTACTAAACAAACAGGATGTGAAGATGTCTCTCGTTCTTTGTTTCCTGACCAACATCTAGTGGTGTAAGTTGGGGTCAGGGTCAGGTTCAGGGTTTCAGGGAATCATGCCCCTCCTGAGGATTTAACCAACCAAAGGATATCCCAGCTGTGGTGTACTCACACACACACACACACACACACACGAACATTGTTACAGCTCAATATGTAGGTGTTGCCCTCGAGACAATACTGTTGAGTAAACACTACAGAGAAAACAGAAGCTATGACTCTTTTGTTTCCCTAATTAGTAATTGAAAAGGGGCGTATAGAGTATCACCGACATAATGGTCTCAACGGTTATTGTGCTTTTGCTGAGTGCAGTCTTGTGCAAAAAGACTTGGCTTAACTACAAGCCTTCAATCGTGCACCGTTGAGTTGAGTTAACTTTTCAATTCAAACCTTTTCACTTTAAATGCTTTTGTCTCATCTTGCAATCTGTGTAAATCAAATAGTTTTAAAGTGCCATTGAAGCATTTCAAAATAAATGTTTCTTTACGTTTGGAATCTGGTTGTATGAACCCTGGTTGTTCTTTTTTTTTTTTGGTTCTTGTAAAAATGGTCTTCTATTCTGGTCTTGGTTTTCATTCTTTGAGGTGGCTGAAGCTTTGGTCTCAGCCTCGTCCTGGAGCAACAGCTGTTGCAGCCACACAATACCACAAAAGCCTCAGTGTGGCATTGACAGAGCCACCTGCCCTCTCTCTTTGTCCACAGTAATACTGTACTCTGTCGCTCTCCTCCTCCTCTCCTCCATTATCCTGCTCTATCTCAACCTCTGCTGCTGCTTTAACACCAACACTGTTGACTGACCTATTTTGGTGTTACACACCACTGCATGTGAATAAATACAGTTTTATAGCACTTGAATGGATCAAAGATAATATGCTGATGTGATAGCTTTGCAAATCCAAAGTTGCTACATTCCCATCTCTGCCCCGTCTCCTTCAACCTTTCCTCCCTCAGACAATAAACACCATTCTTCTTCTTCTTCTATAGCGTTGTAACTTCTTTTCTTTGCATTTACAGCTCTGTGTTTAAACAGCAGCTGATATGGCGGACATGCTGTTTCTTTACCTTAAATAGCACTCTGTGTAACACATGCTAGCCTTGAACACACCCCTTGTACACCGGGTCACCTTTTTTTTTTTTATTGCAGTCGAAATTCAAATCGTCTCTTTGTGTTCGAGTGTGAATATTTGTGTGACTTTACTGCGTGTCTGACTTGATCGGTGTTTGTTGTTTTTAATGCTTTCAGGAGTATAAAGATTCTCCTCGCGGCGGAAGGATTTCACGCTTGGAGCGAGGTGACGACAGACACGCTCTGCTGACCACTGAGGACCACCTCAGCAGTGACTCTGAGGGTAGGTGACCCTAGAGGGCGCATGCTGACAGCATCACCCTCATTAATGGGAAGCAACCAGCAGTTGTTCAATAACACGTTAAAATAAGTTACTTTTCTCAGTCATGAGTTTTGCAACAACTGTCACAAAATGTCGTAAGATATCACACCGATATTAAAATCTTCCGCCTCCACCTACGGGATTACCTTCATCACATCACCATCTCCTTGAGTGCGGTTGCTTTTATGAGAAAGGTTAGGTACAAACGTGGGTGGGACAGGTGAATCATAACTGCATATGAAATAGGATGTTTGTGGGTGAAGAGAAGCGTTTCCTTCGATGACTGAAAGGTTAATAACCAGGTGAGTCTTACGATATTCACCAATTTAATGGTTGTCAGAGAAAAGATTACCAACAATAGGTCTACCACTCCTTGGAAGCAATAGAGATATATTTAAGGAGGAATGAGTCCTAGCCCAGCAGCAGTTTGGTGTGGTCCTCTGACTGTAGCCTTCTTTTCTATAGGTGCCCTGCCCATCTCAGTCCCAGGCGGCTACGCTGAAGCCAGGCCCCCTCCCTCCTCAGGCCACATCAAGAGACCCATGAATGCCTTTATGGTGTGGGCCAAGGACGAGCGTAGGAGGATCCTCCAGGCCTTCCCCGATATGCACAACTCCTCCATCAGCAAAATCCTGGGTGAGCCCAGTACTGGGTAGGGGTGGGTTTCACTCCGTGTCTCTATTCTGAGACACAGCCTGGCACATGTGAAGGCATGAACAACCACCTGCTATCAGACAAACACACACACACACACACACACACACACACACACACACACACACACACACACACTGGCCTGAATCTCATATTGTTGGACCAAACATTTGCATTCTATTCCATTGTGAAGAGCTTGTGGCTTGTGGGCAACCGTGCTTCACACACATACATGCAAACACACAAATTAGTCACAATCATATGAACCATCAATCTACATAAAAATATAATTTTATTTCAAATGAATCTCTCACAATCAGATACAGATTATTGTTTTTCTCTGATATACTCGACAGTGGTAGGATCGCCTGAGCTACATGTGTATGCTGGTTTTCACATTGATTACTATTCCAGTTAATCTACACTTCTTTGTTTGATGATCTTTTAAACCACACCTTCACCCAGAGAGGAGAAATTTAACTTGCGGTTGCAACAGGTGTTAGTTTAGTCAACACAGATCCTGATGATAACCTTTAATTGGTAAATAGAACATGACGTAACATTAATGGAAAAAGTAGAAGTGCATGGCATAATAATGTCATAATGCACTCAAAAATCTGTTTCGATGGGGAGTTATTCCTCTTACAAATGAAAAGCTGATGATGAAGTGATCTACTCAGTTTGATAGACTTTAGAGGTTTGCTGTTACAGCTTTACTGCCCAGAAGCTTACCTTAGCTACAGTTAGCAAACTTTAGCTAGATTTTTCCTGTAGTTTGCTGACTACATGATCTACTTGTAAATGGTAAATGGACAGCATTTACATAGCGCTTTTCTAGTCTACCGATGGCGCAGCAGTTCAGTATTTTACCCAGGTGGACTGGAAGGGTGCAGGTCGAAGCACTGACCTTCTGATTAGCGCAGCTCCCCTGAGCCACAGCCACCCAACACTTGTGCTACTTTTACACGGTTTTAACCTGGGTTAGGCTTAGGACTGAAACATCACCACCCGTAGCCCAAGAACCGACCAATGGGATGTCCGTATTTTAGCCAAGAAAGGTCTTTTATCAAAAATTTAGTGATGTTACGTGTGTGAACTGAGGGGTTACAGTTTTCATATTATTCATTATGTTTAGTTTTGAGATGTAATTGATTAGTTAATTGTTTAGATTTGAAAAATCTAAACAATTTCATAATAATACCTATTTTTTAGATATGTGAGGCTTGTGAGTTAGGCTGTCTATGCTGGTCATGCCAGCGGCTCCATTGCATTTAAAGGGTAAAATATATTTCCTTTTGGAAGATAAACCCGGGTCTCAGATTCACATTGTACAATAGCTTTTATATTATATTAAATTAACAATAAGAAAGAACCCCCCCCCCAAAAAAAAAAAAAAAAAAAACTAAACAAAAAAAAAACAAAAACATGCATCTGTCACAGTTGTACATTAAGCACACATTTTCTTCCAGTTTCTGAGTTAAAATCTGCCAAGCTCAAACTACTACTGTGTAAAGTGCAAACTTCTGTACTCTACTGAGAACTGAGAAAGCCCTCAGGAGAGGAAACTTTTGGAAAAATAAAAGGATATGTATCACTACTCTGTAATTGTTCTTGTGGCCACAGTGATAAAGTGAAATTGGACTAAATCCAACACAAAAATCCAAGCCAAAACTAACACAGAAGACAAATAAACATTTTTAGTCACGCTCTGTTGCTAAACCTGACTTTCAGCTGCCGGAGGACGTCTTTGAAGCGCATCCCGTTAGCTTCCCCTCATCCTCATTGTGCCAAATGTGATTTTGCTTCTAGGCTCCAGGTGGAAGTCCATGTCCAACCAGGAGAAGCAGCCTTACTATGAAGAGCAGGCGAGGCTGAGCAGGCAGCATCTGGAGCGCTATCCCGACTACAAATACAAACCCCGACCCAAACGGACCTGCATCGTGGAGGGACGGAGGCTGAGGGTGGGCGAGTACAAGGCCATGATGAAGAACCGCCGGCAGGAGCAGAGAGCGACCTACACGCACAGGTAGAAAAGCAACGCACGCACAGGGGCCAGCCTGCTTCACACAAGCGCATGCGTCCTCAGCAGACAACACTAACAATTCACTCCATTGACAGGAGTTTGCTCTGCACCTCCACACATTGTACACAATGCCTGCAGCTCCCAAAGCTTTTTTTTTTTTATTGTTGAAGACACAAACAAAAGTGGAGTATTGATACAGCAGCTGGGTTGTTTTTCAGTCTGTCCTCGACAATGAATAGCATCCATCGGCATTGTTCCTTCTAACTCCTGCAGCTAGTAGAGAAGTTGAAGGTTGGAACTGTTAACAGCGCTTAGTTTTGTGCATCCTCTTTTTTTTTTTTTTTTTTTTTTTTTAAATTTAGCTTTTTCTTTGCTTCACAGATATACTCACCGCATCTTTTCTCTTCTAGACTCTTTAAAGAGATGAAAGGGCAATGTCATGTCACAGAGTTTGGTTTATTCACAGGGGCCTTTTTACCTTGACTTTACATTGGGATGACGTCACAGATTTTAAAGTTGCTTTCCGGTGCTAACAATCCAGGCTAAGCGGTAACTACTTTCCAAGCTGAAAGGAGCAAAGGGCTTACATCACTAATGGTTGATAGCTAACGCTTTGTGGGCTTGTTATATGATGTCCTAGTCAGTAGGGCAGCATAGCTTACCTCATATATTATATTAAATCTGAAACTCATATGAAAAGATAAGTGTCTCTGAATATCAGTAGACTGGTGTAATTATTTCATTTTATAATCTCAGTGTTTTGCTTGCTTGTCACTTTCTGTCTTTTCAGTCAAACAGAACCACAGCCGATGCACTATGCGCACAGCGATGGCCAGTACCCGGTAGGTGCCAGCTCGGTCTCTGTGGCAACCATGCCCTTTCACCCCGCATTACTGGAGCATTACCTGCCGCAGGCCCCGCCCACGCCACGTCGGGCGGAGGGTCAGGCTACGCCCACTTCTCTACCCAGGGAGCTACAGAATGAAAGAGAGAGAGAGCGGCATCCATACAGCGAAGGGGATGAAAGCGACGGCGGAGAAAGGAGCGAAGGGGAACTGGTGCTCCTGACGGACTGAAAGGGGGGGAGGGGGAGTGGGGAGAGGAAAAAAAAGAAAATGGAGGGAGGGAGGGGAGGAGATGAGGAGGCTCTTTGTTGACTGACAGACAGAGGTGAAGAGTGGAGGATGAACTAAGGAAACAAGGAGGGATTGAGTTGTCACTGAATGAAACGAGTCAAACCTACTCCCTTGTAAATTAGCTCAGTCCTGCCTTACCTCCCACACACCCACACACACACACACCCACACAAAAAGTGCTTATCTTACTCATTTCCTTTCGTAGATATGTCATCGGCCCCTTTGTGCTGGAATACAAGTTTTAACGTAGAAGGTTTATCCGATGATCTCTGGAGCTTCTTGTTTTCCTCCCGTGTTGACTTTTAGTGCATTAAATGCCTCAAAAGGTTAGAATCATCAGAGGAAGCTGTAAAAAGGAACCGCACAAGTTCAATACAATCCTTGTTTATACATGTTATAGTCAGCGGATGGACCTTGGAGGCAAGTGACTTCCCCCTAGTCATTGGTATGAGAGTACTGCCCCCTGCTGGTTAAGGCTGGTTACAACTAAATGAAGAATCCCAGCAGCATTCGAGTAGAGGTCCTTTCTTCTAGTTTTCTTCAGATTTACTTCAGATTGACTGAATAGAGCTCCACCAGAAATCTGGTATGACACTCACAGTCACATTTGATCCATAAAGTCGGGGAACCCGAAAGAAATTCAACAGAAATTTCACTGACTAGTAAACCGAACGTGATATTACGTCCAGTTACGTCCCAGCAGTGTCTCTGTCTCACTGAAAAGATAAAAAATTAAAAACTGATGGCCATTGTTCCACTTTAAGTTACTGGTGGAATAAATATTCCAGTTAAGGGATCTCTCAGTGCACTTAATGGTTTTTCAGTAAGAGTTCCTCATGAAGTTACAGAGAATACACAGTAAATGAACAATCAAACCCTCCTCTTCCTCGTCCTCCCATATCACACTGTTGGGTTGAGCTGTGCTATATATGCTGTATTTGTGTGTCTTATCAGTTCCCTCTCCATAGCGTGGTGGGTTGACCTCAGCCTTGCCTATTTTTTTTTTTTTATACCTCTATGTTTGCTTGTTTGAGTGTTTTTATTGATTGTAGTGTTGAGCACCTCCTATCCGTGTATCCAAATGGCTGTTTCTTTTTTTTTTTCTTTTGAGATACAGCCTCCTACAGCACTGCAGAACATTTCCACATACATCTTTTTATTTTCATTTTATTATATTTTACCTCTTACAATGTGTGAATTTGAAAAAAAAAAAGGTAATACTTTGTTTTACAGGTTCTTTAATTTCATAATAATTTCTGAGTAATTTGCAGGTATTTTACATCATGCATGTTGGTACAAAGTGCTTGATAAAAACTGACAAATGTCTCAAATTGGTTCAGTTGGTAAGTGCCAATTCATTGTATTTAGACTCATACATAGTTGTTCGTTTTGAAAAAAACAAACAAAAAAATACTCAGTTTTCAGTATGTAAAACTACATATTAGCATGTTAGGTTGTTTCTTAAGATATTTATTACCATTACATTACTGTCAAAGAAATGTCCTCAGAACTAACAGTTACACAGCAACTTATTTTAGGAAAGTACTGAAAAAAAAAACGTAAAATGCTCGACACACAAAACTACACACCAATTTCCCATTCAATGCAAGTCTGAGCAAGTTGCTCAGAAAATCTTCCAGAAAATTAGTGTAAAATTAAAGGACCTGTAAAATAAACCCGAAACAAGTGTCATTCTCTCGGTACTTGACACTTTGACATTCTTTACAAAAAAAATTCCTGATCTTCCCGAAGCTGCACTGTAAACAGTAGATTTAAAGACTAAAAGTGAAACTAAACTGGCTCATTGAACTGGGCATTTTTGCAGTGACTGATCAGTCAGTCTCACATTGGCGTCTAGGTAATGTTCCATCTCGTTACAGTATTGTCCTCTCGTCATCTTTTACTTTCCTGTTCCACAGACAAATAACACAGAAGCGAATCATTCCCAAATCTGTGTGTTTCATATTGGAGAACATATAGCTGTTGTTAATCGGTGGGATGTACTTGAAAAGCCCCTCTCGTATGGTGGATACGGTGAACGTTGTGACATCACTACCCAACGTGAACGGAATATTATACGTTTTTCTGGGTCCAACCACTGGTCAATTTAGTAATGAGAACACGGAAAGAAAGCGTCCACGTGTCCTAATTAAGATCCGTGCTAACAATTTAGCATTGTTAGCTTTAGCTTTAGTCTGGTCCCACAGGCCTTTTCAAAGTTTAGAAAGTTAGTTAGTATACAAGCTCTTAAGTGGAAAGCTAAGTCAGTTTAGTTTATAGTTTTATTTAAGCGACTGGTACTTTCAACAAAATGTGGCCTACAAGGAAAAATAAACTAGCTACTGGCTACTTTAACGCTTTCCACTCCACTCCGTACGTTTAGCTAACAGATATTAGACTGTAGTACCTAAAACTTCAGGCACGTACGTGATTTTCTTGTTATTTTTTGTGTGTTCTCATCACTCAATGAACCACATTGAAGATAGGATAATTTACTAAAAACTCACCATGATAGCACTGGGGTCGATTCACCTTTAGCTAACTGCAAGGTTGACAAATCAAAATGGCGGGAAAAAAATACATACAGTACGTCATTCAAGCCTGGTCAGGGATGTGTGTACAGAGATGGATATCAGAGCAAAAATGTTTTTATCTTATTTTAGTGGAGAGGAGTCACCGGTCGTCACCCCCTGCTGATGTAAATATAGAAAGAGACTTTATTTTGTTTATAAGAGCCTGTGTAATTTAAAGGTGTATATTTCTCTATGTTTTCAGAGTTTTGTGTTGTTGTTTTTTTTGTTTTTTTTTCTTGAAAGACAATAAATTGGTTGTGTTAATTCCGTTGTGTTTGATTTTTTATTTTTTTATCGTGTGTGTATGTTTGAATCAGGGTTGCGTGTATCGCTCCCTACAGGCCTTGCTTGGTTTGCTCCTTAATTCATGTCTCCCAGAGGATGTTCCCACGGTAACGCACCACCTCAGCTCTTTGTAGCTCATCAGCCACATTTGCACATGATATCAACATGACAGCACTATTCTTTGCATGTTTAGAAGGCAATAGAAGAATAAATACAAAAAAGGTAAATACAAAATAGCATATTGTGTAATCTGATTAATCACTGACCCGTAACCTTGACGATCGGATATTTCATCTAAATACTGATGATCCAGTTCCTGGGCTGATTGTTGTTGAGAAAAGCTGCTGCAAAATCAAACATTTTTGAATACAATGATCACAAAGAACAAGTGTGAAATCTTAGAGTGTAGATCTTACGAGTCCTTTTCATTTTCCTGAACAAATAAGCAACAATCAAGGTTTAAAAACAAGTGGAAGAGATGATATTTAGCTATTACTATTATTGTTAATGGAACATGTTTTATATATAAATCAGCTGCATAGAAGCCTAATAACCTACTATTGGAGTACAATATTTTTTATAATAATTAATGTTTTATTTTCCTTCACGTGACGACAGGAACTTTCTTTCTCTTTTCTGAACTCTCGGCTCATTAAACAGCCCGCTGCTTATGAAAGGAGCTGCTGTGATCATCATCATTTTACCCTTTCATTTCATTTTACTTTATTTTAGGCAAATAGCGACATGACGGATGATGATGTTTCCAGTTCTCACAGCAGAGCTTGCAGCTTTATGCAGGCTCGCATGTGTGTGTGTGTGTGTGTGTGTGTGTTTGGCAGGATATCCCCCAGCAGAGGTTTTCTCTTTCCTTCCTCTATCAGGGCCAAGGCACAAGGTTAGTTGGCAGAGAGAAAATAAACAAGAAAGAAGAGTGTCAACAGAAGAAAGTGTTATGTAGATTTAGTTTCCTTGCACTTTCGAGACCAGATAAATAAAACACACACACACACACACACATTTGGAATCATTTATACATTTTAATGGAAATGTGTACTGACAACTGTTAAATATCTCCTTGCCACTGCTAGAGGTGAGAAGGATAACTGTACAGTAAGCTTTTCACAGTATTTCTTACAGTATTTACATCCTCCATCTTCGCTGGCCTTCGCACATCGACACAGCATCTCCATCATGGGATAAATACATTTACAAAGTCACATCAGCAAGCCGAACGCTGGGTCCCTTTAAACAGCGCGCTACATTTCAAGTCAAAGCATTTACAAAAAAGGAAATATCAGCGTACAAAGAAGAAAAAAAAAAAATAGCAGTTTTATCTGTACAGTGTTTCTTAAAATTAGAGTTAGTACATTCACACACAAAAATAGTTAATCTCAAGTGAACTGCAATGCAAACTCTCTGAAGCTAACCATTTTGGTATAATTAGATGACAATAGAAAAGCAGTGGAAAGCTATGTTAGATATAGTCAATAAATAAACCCTGTTTAAAACTGCTTTTGAACACCTTAAAAAGGCCTAAAATAAAGAGAGTGGAGTCTTTGACGGCCAGCATGGCGCAGGAAATTCAGACAGGTAAAATGTACGTATTGGGTTTTAAATGAGGGATGTTTTGAGTGTCCACCAATGTCTTGTTTGGCTCACTGCCACCTTACCCAGTGTGTAATGAGAAAATCGTCAACAAAGTCATTTTTGTGCCGAGTGAAGTGAACAATAAGAAATATATAAATTATGCAAAGTATAAAAAATATTTTAAAACTATTCAATGGTCCGCAGATCCCACAGTGTTCTGACGCTAACAAATATCCAACTTCATTGTCAGCGCAGTCGACAGTGCAAAAACCTCATGGTTAACCTAAACATGTTCCAATATGTTTGCCTACTGGTACTGCAAAGTAACAACCATGTACATTTTAGTTATATACACATACCTACTCATGTAGAAAAAAACCCCCACATTAAACGGCACATAATTCGTAGCTTTAGCACTTAGCATCTTGCTTTGGAAACATCGGTTCGACAAAACAATCGGAAGTCAACGTCCACTTACTAGCTTTTTTTTTTTTAGACAGATATCAACAGATCCACCTCCATCAAAAACTGAGCAGACGGCATCTTAGTCACTAAGACAACGGTGAAGCTGAAAGCTCCCGAAAAAGCTAGTAAGTAGACCTTGAGTTGAAATCGTTTTTGTCAAATTAATGACAGTTTTTAGTCTAGTTTAGTAGTGTGTATTTAAGGAGTGATGTAACAGCTAATGAAAATGTTGTCTTTGCTGACATCTACCTTGTTGCAGTGTGTGTGTGTGTGTGTGAGCACTCTTTAAAGACCTGTCAATCATTCTGCGTGATAGTTTGCAGCCTTATGTTTTGGTTTTTGATGGCGGGGCCTGACTGTGCCTTTAACATACTGTATGATTATGTGCGTCAGTGTTTCTTTCAGAGTAGGGTAACTTTCTCTAAAACAAAAGCATGTAGAATACACACTATTTCAGTCACACAAAGATGATTTTGGTGATGAACTTTTTGGTGCCAAACAACACAGTGGGTAAGGTGAATAATGGGCGGATATTAGTGCGCTCCCGAATCAGTGCAAAGTTTTTAGGACAACCTCAAAGTCTGCGTGGAATGTGTTTTCAGTTCATCGACCATACATTTAGCTCGAGCCTTTGCCGTCAGCGCCTGCTCGGCTGTTTAGAGGAAACGTTCAGTGTGGAACTGTTGAGCGAATGGAGAAATTCATTCAGTGCTCATGGAGTGCAAATGGCCTTTTTATCCAGGCTAAATTCCTTCCAGGGTATTAGGATTGTGCGTTCAAGCAGCAAGCGCACTAATTTAGTCTTTGTCTGCTCAGCAGATTAGTACACTGCTAGGTCCCTAAAATAAGGGCCTTTTGATTATTCTCAAATTAAAAAATGCTTTACTGTTGTGGGTGATTTTAAAAGACAACTTCACTGGTAGCTGCTATGATATGAATACATCTTTCAGTAAGCAACTCTTGAACCCTCACACAGCCCTAAAATGAGTTCAAACTCAGAACATGCGTCATCTCTCGCGCAAACTGTCCTGACTGGCAACCATTAACATCTGTTAGTACCCGTCTGTTCTGATGGACCACTGCTCACCTGGTAAATTATTAAAGATGTCAGTTACATGACTCCCACAGAGCAGGACAAAGGTCAGAGCTCAGTGTCTCCTCCTGCTGGCTCAACAAGTGGCTGAATATCCCGAGGCCTTTTTTTCTGGAGCCCGGCATGAATGAACAGCTTCAGAAGATAAAAATCGGGAGCTCGGATTCATTCATAAATGTGTTGCTTCGATCAATCCGGTCTAATCAGATCAGTGATTGCGTCAGCATATGGGTGGGGGTGGGGGTCAGGGCATTGAATCCCGGTGATTGTGTGTTGGTGGATTTTTTTCTTTGAGGTCGTTCAGTATCAGGATACCTTTTATTTCGGTTGTAATTTAAGATTGAATAAAAGAAGGGCCACAATCTGATATAATTCAAGTTGTTTACAAAAGGCTCTTAAATAATCACAGGCCAGAATAAAACAGCTGGAAGTTAATGAGTAAGAGCTCTGAAGTATAACTAGATGTGTAGGATCTGCAGATACTCTGAGTGTGATGAATGAGAATCTCATGACCTTCTGGAAAACACACACACACATTTTTTCCCACTGAACTGATGTCATGACAGCAGCACAGCCCCAGATTACCCCGTACCTGCTTCTTTTTTGAAAGCTAGACTCAATTTGACCCCTAGACATAACTTATGCAATGTCTGATTATGTAACAAAATAGCTCCGAATCTGAGATGAGATGGCAAACGCCAATGGATTACAGCGTGGGGCTGAACGCAGTCTCTGATGGATGTTTAGATGGTTAAGTGCCCAGTGGAACAGGTGTTACCGCTTCAGTCTCTCCTCTGGGCTGAGAGGAGATCAAAAATAGTAACATGAGGAGGGAGTAGACACAGGAGGGCATAAAGTGTGTGTGTGAGGAGGGGGGGGGCTGAGGTTGTAATTTTCAGAGAGGTCTGGAAAGTTTAACAGAGCGATTCGCTGTAACCATAAAAGTCAAGAAGGTGGAAAAACGTGACATTAACGTCCCAGTTCAACATGGAGACGACAGTTACTGGAGCAACCCAAACTGGCGAGTGGTTTCACCCGAGATGTTCAATAATCCACAAATGTCTTCACACAAATAAATAAATGCACATTTAGCTACTCTCTATCACCGATTGCTATAACACAATAGTGACTCAATCTACAGCCGGTCCATGAAAAGCTTTTCCATTTGCTGTTTAGTTTCAGGTGTGTGTGTGGGGGGGGGCTAGCTGTTTCCAGCAGCAGCAGTTTGCTTAGAACAACTAGAAGAGGATCTGACAGAAGCTCATACTGCAATCAACAGAAAAAAAAGATGCACCTTGGTGTTTGAGGTGCAGGTGATCTCTTTGAGAAACAGCTGCATGCTATGAGCACTTAGCACCAAAGAGGGAGAGAAAGGATCTCATAGATTCAAATTGAACAGTGTTAAAACAAGGAGAAACGGTCTCGCGGCGCATACCACATGCAGAACCTGAGGAATCCCAGCGTCTGCGTCTGTAGTCAGTGTCTACCTATAACTCATACAGAGGCCGTGGCATTGAGCCGCAGCTACAGTACATAGAGAACAGGATAAATCATCAGTCAATGGCAGCGTCAAACCCTCCTCAACAAACTAGCTCCTCTTTTGACCTTCATTACCAGCGTTGTGGAATCTTTTGGCGCCAGTGTGACAAACAGTGAAGCAGGTTTTTAAATTAGTGAGCTCTCAAGAGTGCTGTGCTCACTACGCCTGTTTCAGCTGCCTTTAGAGGGAAAGCAAGAAGTTAAATAAAGAACACAGACATAGGCACTCACTCTCTCTCTCTCTCTCTCTCTCTCACACACACACACACACGCACGCCCACACAGACAGAACTCTGGAAGACACAAGGAGCTAGGTTTGTAGGAATGAAAGAGTGCTTGCAGAAAAGACTGCCAGGTAGACCAAGCAGTGGTCCATCAGTGGCTGGCTCAAAGAGAAGAGTGCTCAGCCTACAGGAAGTCCAACCTCCCCCTCCCCCTCCGACACCCCCTCCCCTAGTGTCTTCCTGCCATCTCCTCTCATTCTGGTACCTGCAGGGCCATCAGTGCAGGTTTGGTCTTGAAGTATTGGTTAAAACGTAGCACCGCGTACCTGAAAGAAAGAACAGCGAGGAGGTGATGATAGCACAGAGAGAGGAAAAGTGGAACAATGTGTGTGTATGTGCTTAGGACAGAGAGCAGAGAGGAGAAAGTTGCAGGATGAGGGCTTTATTTTCAATATTTGCCAACCGATATTTGCTCGAGCATCGTCTTTCTCTCAGCAAGGTGGGAGCGATTGAGTTGCAGTGCATGAACCTCCTATGGTCTCCCTCCTATCTGTGAACCACTAGGGGAGGCAAACCTGTTGTGTGTGTGTGTGTGTGTGTGTGGCAGATGTGTGGGCAGGGGGGTGTTCAGTGGTACGGATGCTCATGAAAGAAATGAGAGACATGTTGCCTTTTGGGGGTTTGGTTTCACTCTTTCATAATGCACTGTTTAACCCACACTGACAGATTCTTTTTAGAAACAAAACCTATCACTGTAATATCCTACACGGGTGGTCCACACACACACACACGCACACACGCACACACAGCTCTGACTCTTTCAAATGCACACAGCCACTTACCCGAGGAAGTCAAAGTCAATGGTGGAGTATTTGGCCTGGATGAGTGCCCAGAAACCCCAAAAGAAGTGAGATGCCTTAAAAGAGACAAATCAGATGAGGTTAAATAATGTGAGACACTGTGTTTGTGTGCGTGTGTGTGTGCTAACATATTCCTCCTCACCAGAGCAAACTTGTTGACCTGCACATAGAGTGTCTCCAGCTCTCGCGGGCTGACCTCCTCTGTTTTCTTGGTGAAGAGTTTGTACGCCTGTAGATACACTTTGAGCCAGTCCATCTGCATCTCCCGACTGGGGTACAGCCCATAGTCCAGCTCAGACATGCCTAAGCACACGCAGTTGTGTAATAAGCCACATCAGATGGATATAACATCAACTCTAACATAGGAAATTTACTGCGGTTCCACAAACCTGCAAATTCATTGAAGTGGTTGCCGATGTCGAAGGCCTGGTAGTTGTAACTGGAGTATTCATAGTCTATGAAGCGGACATGACCTGAAAGAAACAAGGCACTTCATTGAAGGGAGGGCAGAACGGCACCCTGTAGTGCTAACAGATCTCCTAACTACTCCACGCCATTTTCAGAAACATCTGTAGCATGAAATTCATGAGGGTGGAGCTGGGCGATATGTGAAATGCATTAGATCAATTTGAATTTTATGTTTTTGCACAATATGAAAAAAATCTAGACTGTGAAAATCATGTTATTACAACATGCACAAAAAAGTAACGTAGATGCTAGATGTCTTGAGTCACAACAGTCCTGTAAACTGTGACGTGATTAGGTACGCTACATGGCCACCTGCTGCGGTTAGTGGCTCACTATTTCTGGCTATCTCGTAGCAAATTTACTGATCGCTTTCTCATAATAATGTGTTCTGCCTGTATTTACGGCTGCATCAACATGCTTTTCTGTTGCAGATTAAATATCCAGATCACATGTTAAGACCAGGTGTAAATGGAGTCTTAAAAATATGATGTTCTGGCTGTTATGAGAAGATTAGAAAATGAACTGGCAGCGTTGGGTAGAGGATACGCACCCTCTTTGCTGTTGTGAATGATGTTTTTGCAGAGCAGGTCGTTATGGCAGAACACCACGGGGGAACCCAATGTGGAGAGATGCTCCTTCATCCACACCATCTCCTGCTCCAGCACCGCCTTGCTGGGCACCTCCTGCTGGATTCTGGACCGGGACCGCCCACAGCGGCAGGGAGAGGAGCACGAGACAGAGAAAAAGATTGAGAACCGGTCAGCTTCCCCTCCCTCACACACACTCTCACCTCAGTTCTGCGACAACTGTGCTCACTGTCTGCAAATACAACACTGGACCCACATGTGCGGTAAAGGAAAAGTGACTAGAATAGTTTCACTTGTGCTGACAAAACAAACAACCTTTTCCTCCTTTTGGTTTCGTCTCAAAGTGGGAATATACGCGACATGAAAAACAGCTGAGACCAACATGCACAGGCAGCGCACCGGCTCAGTGGGGCACTGGGCTGCTCCTGGGATCAGAATCACGTCCTCAGTGGACAATCATGATGCTGCAGTGTGCTCCTTAATTACTATGGCTGCTCCACTATGTCTCCTTTTGAAGAACCCGTGTTCGACTCGGGTTAGATGACTCGCACTGACGCTGCTTCAACCTGTGTTGGTCTCAAAGTGGTATTAGTGGCCAGTGGAGAAAGGGTTAAGTTAAGAGTTAGTGTCTTAGCCAACCAGACTGGTGTGCAGCAGAGACCCCTGTGCTAACTGTAATGGGCTTATGGGGCTTAATCCACAGTCAGCCTAATAGCAGGAGAGGGAGGTTGGGTAAAATACTCCAAGGGAATTCACATATACACCCTCTACTTGGAGATTTTACCTGCCTCTCCTTCACCTGCGGCCTCTTTTTTTAAATCCCAGGCCGACTGAGTCTCAGCTGCTCAATCCTTGCCTTGAATATTTGGATCAGATACGTCTCTTCTGCTCTTCTCTGTTTTAAGACTGCTGTCCAGGACCAGGACACTCTAGCTGCCTGTGTTACCATGGAAGAGAGTAAAATGACCTGACACGCCGAGTTAAGCAAACATCTGCTGGCCCACTGCATGCCTCAGACTCCGTAATCTGGTCAGCTATTATTGTTACAGTTATATAAGCCACATGCTGGAGTTAATCTAATAGCCATCAGAACAAAGACATCAGTTGTGACTGGGCAGCTGGCCAGGTTATAAAACGGCCTACCTTTGTCGGCGCTACAGGTCCAGTGCCAAGATGCAGAGCGGACCATCTTTAGTCTAAACTCTCGGGAATGTTTTTCCTTCCTCTTTCCCACAGATGAAAATACTAATTCATAAAATGCACATGTCAATATCAAATGCGTGTGTGTGTGTGTATGTGTGTCAAGCTCGGGGGTCAAAAGTTTAGTGAGTTGTCAAAATCTGTTCAGAAGCAGTTTTAGATATATATTACAACAACTGTTAGAACCATAGTTGATAAATGTTCCTTCCTTCCATAATGAAGTGCGCTACATCATTAGGATTCATCCACTGAGGACCATGAATATATGCACCAAATAGCACCTTAATCTAAAAGTGGATTAGATATTTCACTCTGGACCAACACTGTAGATCTCTAAAGCCAAGCTGCTAGTATAAGACAATTATTCTGTATGTACTGTACATTAATCAGTTAGCTCTTGTTTCATCCTAAAATGTTTAATAAAACTGCTTCACTAAGTGCTCTTAGCTGATATCAGACTCAGGGGTTTGATTGCCTCTGTCCTCATAGCTAATGTAACAGGCAAATCCAGCTTTGCCTCATGAGCTATTTGCATGGCTATCACTGTGGGTAGAGTCAAAAGAGGAACGCCATTCTGAAAAGCAACTCACCTGACGTTAGAGGCTTGCTCGGTGAACTCTGTGGCCACTAGGGAGAAGTACTTTCGCATCTTGATCCAGAGGTTGGGTTTGGGAATGCAGCCGTTGTGTGCATGGATGGCATGGATACGAGCCATCTCCCTGGCTATCATTCTGAGAGGAGACACAAAAGCACACAAAAAAGTAATAAGGATATCATCGAGACTAGAATTCAACGTGCAACTAGTACTTTCTATTGCTCTTACTTTATTAGTATAGTTATAAAGAAATCCAACATTCCTGCTGCCTTGCTACAGAGTTATGATAGTTTTATCTGCAAGGTTAGATTAGGACATGTATCGCTTGCAAAGTTCCTGGGAAGAATCTAATGAAAACACTGAACTGACGTAAACAGGGATGTTAAAAGGTCAATGACAATGTGTGTTATTAGAGAAGTATTAGTATTGGGCACATTGCAATAGTGCATGTATTTATATAATGATACAAGCAACTCTTCTGCACAAAAGTGTTTGGAGTTGGCCTTGGTTTATTTGTTTTAGCATTATGGTTGTAACAACTATCATTTGCATGTGATGACTTTCCTGTGTCTGCACTGTAAAAGAGTCAGTGTCTAGGTTTCTATATAGACATATAGATAGAGGATTCTGAGCGCAATAATACACTGCTACCGAGCACTGTGGTATAATCGTACCATCTCTGAGCTACCATCTCAATAAATCCTGAGCAGTCCCATGATGCTAGCATGTCCTGACCTGAGTAGGGAAGGATCCCTGACATCCTGCGTCCCAAGAGCGTCCCCCTGCATGAACTCATAGCAGATGCCGTTCTGAAAGGTGCAGTAGAGGCGGGGAGCGCAACCATTAGCATGCAGCACCTAGAGGAGAGACACATACATGTACCACACATATGAAATAGAGACAGAAGTACAGAGGAGAACACAAACCTATTTATCTCTGTTTGTTTTTATTCTACCTGAAAGCTTTTGAGCTCATTGTCTCTGTCCACAATCAGCTCTGTCTTGTTCCCGTATACTCGGACCAGGACTACGTCTTCTAGACTGTCCTCCACATAGCAGCCCACCAGCTTGTTGGTGGTCCCATCAGTGAAGAACTGAAAGAGAAAGAAAAGAAAATTTAGGTACAGGCATCAGCAGAGAGATTGACTCTCCTGATGCCTGTACCTTGCTGTCCAGAGATGCAGTGTGCTGCCCTATATCTACAAGCCTTCACCTTATAGATATAGTTAACTGAAAAAAAAGCCTGCAGCTCTGGCTGTAATGGTGGTTTAGCAATCATACACCAGGCTGAATGCCTGAAAAAGTATACCTCCATGACGGCGCTTCTCATCTACCGCCCCCCACAAGCCAAACTCAGCTTTCATATCCGAGATACACGAACTCCTCACTTCACTCTGCTCCATGTCAACCAACACTGTTATTGTTGATGATATGAGTATACATGTCAAAAGCCCCCCCCGTCATTTTGCAGTGGAGTCTGAGTGTCTTGGCCTGAAAGCAGCATGTTGATGTCCTTATTCAAAATCTAAAAGGACTTACTTATCCCTTAAAGATAATTGATCATGGTTTTACTCCAACCTAATTAATAACAATCCTAACAACCCTAAGCATGTTTTTTCCACCATAAATCATCTCCTGAAGTCACAATCATGTTTCCCAATTGAGGCTCCAGAAGAGCGATGAAATAGCTTCACTGACTTTTTCAGAGCCAAGGTCAACGACATCCGCAGTCTGATTTCCCGTTCTTCCGCTCTGTCTCCTCCTGTCATCAACTCTCTGTTGGGAGCTTGCCATCTCTCCTCCATTTTACTGGCATCAGGTGGCTCCACACTGAGGAAATCCTCAGGAAGGGAGCATGAAAACCTGTACTTGTGCCCTGCGCGCATCATCCCCCATTCTCAGCCCCCGATCACCCAAACTGTCAACCTCTCCCTTCAAACCAGTAGTGTTCCATCTGCGCCCACTCGCTGTCACCTGTGGTGTTCCGCATGGATCTGTTCTCAGCCCCATCCTGTTTACCATCTACATGCTCCCCATTGGACGTGTGTCATCAGCAGATATGGGATGTCTTTTCATTGGTATGCTGATGATACCCAGCTGTACCTTAAAACTGCCCCTTTCTACCATCTCACAAACATATCTAAATAACAACAACTCTACCCCTCTCTAACCCACCCATCTAAGCAATGTCATCAAATGTCTTGTTAGTGCTCTCTGTATAAAACCTAAAGTTAGTCAGTTTTATTTCGTTTCATGCCATTTTTTTTTTTGTTTTCAAAGCTTGTAACTATTCCATCTTATTGTTTTATTTATATAGGTATATAAGAAAATGATCCTATAGTTCAAAAACTTGACGTGACAGTTTTGGATTCCTCACCCAAAAATCAGTTACAAATAGCTATCAGGCCTAATTTAACAGAAGGAAGAAAATCTTCCACTGTCAAACTTTGCACACCATCCTGTTCGGTTGAGCTGAAACATCCAGGTGAAGTAGCAAGAAGGACAACATATTTTTAGTTAAGAGTGACATGAGGAAAATAAACAGGTATTGAAATAAGTAATGTATCAGTACTGAAACCCAGGTATCATATTAACAGTAATAATTTCTAGCGATAGACAGAAATTGGCTTCAAATAACTTTATCAATGGCTTCTTTCCAGGGTGGTGTTGGTGTAACATCAAGTGTCAACAAGTAGTTGACTCACCTAACGCCTCTTTTAAAACTAAGTGGAAGCAAAAAGTGCTCTGTGTCTGAAAGACACCAGTGGCCAGTCCATCCCACTGCAGTGAACACAATAACAACATACACACGGCCTGCATCTCGCCCGGCCCAGACGCTCACTCACACATATCTGGCATTCCACGCGCGGCTGACCACAGAGATGGGCGCGCAGGCATCCCTGTTATGACCGTACATACACAAGCATACATGCCTTTGCTACCACATGACTGATCCCTTCTACCCCGCCACACAATACGCCGCTAAGACCTGCAATCAATACGTCGACAGACTGTGATAAGCTTGGACCCAGACAGAGGTAAACATTCAGCTATACACCGCCTGTAAGGGGCAATAATGGTGGCACTGTTTTAGTTTCTATTTTTTTTATTCCAGAGTCTATTATCAGTGGTCTGACAGGAAACCCTGAGGCAGGCTTTCTTTGGTAGAGATGTCTTCTTTGTCTTGAGTAAGAGGAGACTGTTGTTCTGTTGGCACACTCTTCTGTTTTCAGGACCTCATCCTACACATGTGTGTGCATGTGTAGGATGTTTGGAAATTAACAGTGTGTATTTACAGTAAAAGTCTTCCGGTCCAGGTGGCTTGGCTAATCAGGTGTTTCTGTCAACAGTGCTGCCCTGTTGCTCTTCACCACATTTAGCACTTCCTGCTCCCACCAAAACAGCAGTCCCACTGCTCAAGAACATCCTCCCCAACTCAAACAAATATCCTTTTTTCACATTTAATCTCACACTTTCCTCACTGTAGTATCAGCTGTGACCTGGTTTAGTTGTGCAGCTGTACTGCTCCATACGAGGTCTGATAGACAAAGGCAACCAGTGGGGCAAAAAGCCTGTTTGTGTGTTGTGTTCACTGAGAAAAGCTCTGCTCGCCTGACCTATAGAGATAGGAGATAAACACTGTCACGTCCTCAACTGCAGGTGTGTGAATGGGCAGGGTATGTGATCCAGAGAGATTAGCCAGCAGGATGTAAACACACGGTTGGTGTAGCTGCATTCTGACTGGGCCACGTGAGACTAAGAGTAAATGTATAAATAAAATAAAGACTTTGACCTGATCGTGACACATCAGCCCATTTATGTGGAATCAATTACACATTTTCCTTCCCCTGACAAGCTGGCTTTCTAAAATAATTGCTAGGTTGTTATCTTATCTGTTCTAGGGCGGGGCAACAAGTATGAATTCAATATCATTACATTAATATCAATTTTCTTCCCCCCTGGTATCAATATATACATCACAATATGGCATATAATACACAAAGTGAGCATTAATATCTATGATAGATCATTTTAATTTTATCAATTGTTCATATAAGTTAGTGGCCTCAGAAAGCACCTGGGACAATGAAGGAAATAAGTTTATAAGTTTATTTTTTATTAATATAATCATACACTGATTTTTTTATTTAACATGATGCACTGAGCTCCTCTTATTTGTATGCATTCATCACGCACATTCATAGATCATGCATCTGGATCGCTATGGTGCACAACATTTTATGGCTTTTTTTTTTATTAGCCATAATTACACTCTAATTATTTTGTTGTTATTGTTGCTGCATTCATGTGTCTCTCTCCCCTTCCCTCTTTTCTATCAACCCAACCTGTCAAGGCAGATGTTCGCACACCAAGAGCCCGATTCTGCTCCTGGTTTCTTCCCCTTAAAAGAGGAGGGTTTTTTTGTCTTGCTACTTGCTCAAAAAAGTGTTTGCTCATGGGGGGGAAACGTTGGGCCTCATGAAACAACTTTTGTTGTGATTTGGTGCTATATAAATGAAACTAAACTGCCATATCTTCTGCAACACACTCCATAGTCATAAACTAATTATTTTATAGCTCTTTAACATTTAACTAGTAAAAGAGGTGGTGACCGCTACAGATAGCAGAGAGTTGATCCTGGGTTAATAAGCTACCATAAAAATAATAAGAAGTACAAAGTTTCGGATCGGTGATCGAGGACTCCAACTTCTGTAAATTCCTTTAGGGATCATGTAGTTCATGCAAATCCATTGAACTGTAAAGAGTGTATCACCAGACCGCTGCTCCTTTAGGACGCATTAGATGTCAACTACATTTGGGAATATTTACATCTTCTTCCTCAAAATCACTCAGAGACCTCTAGGGCCCAGACCCCACCTCTATTACCACCAACACTGAGCCACACTGGATAACAAACCAGGCAGCAGAGACATAATTAGGAACCAAGGCTGAACACCGGTGAACAGTCTGAGGTCACGCAGCTGTGAAGCTGTCTCCATAAGGCGTGTTTGCGCCCTTGAGACGGTGTTTAACAACCAAACCGACTATCACGTCACCACCAGCTGGACACTGTGTCACTTGGTTTTTATGCTACATTTGATGCTACATGTTGTGTAGCTGTATGTAACTATATAGTAAAACACAATTATAATTCTAAAAAAATATATATAATTACAATTATATTTCCCTACCGGCTTTTTATGCTAACTTCATGCTGACGTAGGTTTATTAGCTTATGAGTTCAAGTACGTGAGTGTCTTGCTAGCTTAGCTACCACATTATTTTCACTATAAAAGACTGCAACATGATATAATAATAAATGACATGTCTTCGTATAGTTATTAGACAGTGCCTGTAGCCAGTGTTGTATCGTGTAAGAGACGTTAAAATAACCGGAGGGGAGTGTTTCTAAGGGCCTCCTCCTAGCTTCCTGGTGATGCTGCAGAGCTGTCAGTCTTAGCCTAGCCTAGCATCCTCTGTGCTATCTTAGCAGCTAACGTTACCTTGGTCTTGACATGGCTGGGGTCCCACGCCGGTCTCAGCTCCTTAATGAGTTTCATCGCTCCCTCCGTCACGTCGTGTTCGTCCACGAAGATGGGAATCTTTCTAATAACCGGCGACCCGACTGGCACATGTATTTGCGTCTCCATCCTGCAGTCGTTTATCTGTAACGTTAATCTCCGAGCCCTTCACAGATATGTCTTGATACTAGTGTTGCCTGGTTTTATAAGCAGCTAAATTATGATATGTGTTTAGTGAATGACTGGAGAGAGAGATAGCTTGACTGATGGCTGCTGCAGCGGTGAAGGCTTGAAAGCGGTGAAGATGTGCGGTCAAACTGCCTGGTGTGAGGATGCTCGACGCCGGTTTTCTTGTGAGCAGTCAGCCAACTGTACTATTTCCTCCTACTTGGCTCCGCCCGCCCGGGATCATCCGATTGTACCGCCGGTTGACACGCACCACAACCGAGCACGCCCATTATTTCCGAGTGTGTCCGAGTGAGCCCGGAATCAGCCGAATGAAACTTCATGCTGACTTCATGGTAAAATACAGGTTTGAAATTAGCCTATATTATATCTATACTATCTAATATTTCCTTTAGTGATAAAAAACGACCAGTAATTTAGCTTTACTGTATCAGAATTTAATTTATATTGTTACTTTTATTTATTTAGTTATTGTTATTTTTATATTTTGGAGACATACAATAACTGATGTATTATTCCTTTTATTCTTATGAAACAACTATCATAATCATCGTGAAGAATGTGCCAAGAATCATTTCTGCACGGGGAATCTAATCAGCAGTTACCAGGTAAACACACACACAATTAAAACTACAGCATTGCCCTTTACACTATCTCAAAATTGCACTGGAGTATAGGGCTTTAATGTAGGGAGTGGATGTCACTTGTTACTTTTCAAATCTGACACATTTCCCAGAAAGCAGGCACACATTATGGCAATACCATCTCTCAGCCAAATGGTGGCAGTATGGTAAAACAAATGTATGTGATGTGGCGCACCTAAATGTATGAATTCCCCCATGAAATCATGATCTATGTCAAGTTATTTGACAGCATGACCAAACTTAAATTAGTAATCATTTGATATAATAATAATGATAATAATTAGTAATTGTTGGCTCTCGGGTAGGCATGTAAAGGCAGATGTTTTTGATCCTATGAATAGGATTTGGGTTGAACATTTAAAAAAGATAGGAAGGGTACTAATATACATCTAGTAAATCCAGTTTTAAACAGCCACATTAAATCTGCTCAAATATTGCATATTGCAAACAGCTGTTTGCAAGGTGTGTGTATACGTGTGTGTGTGTGTGTTTGTGCGCCGAGACTGGACACATAAACAAGTCTGCAGGAAGTTTGGTGAATTTTTGTTGCTCTGTTTACTGTTTGGGAGCCATGATTGAGTCTTGATGAAAAAATCTGTTTAATCTTCCCGTAACATTCTTCTCACAGGAGTCTTTATACACAGAATATGGACCCTCGGTGCTTAAATCACTGCAGTGACTCCCAGAGTCAACTTCACTTTGCACTGATAGCCTATAAAGCACTTAATGGTTTGGCTTCTCTGTACATTTCTGATCTGCTCTCAGATCATCAGCTGATTGGTTTTTTTAAATGGACCTAGAATAACGTGACCTGACCCCATATCCACGTTGTAATCAAATATGCCGTATGAATCAAATAAAAAAAACCTGTCTCAGTGGTATTTAGTGAGCTTAAAATGGCATTATATGACTTTATGATGTAGTTGATCTAATGACATTTGTGTAGTTTTATCTCTATGCTGATATTTGTGGGCTGTACCACTGTGTCCATGACATGGCATGACGTGAGACGCTGGTTATTGATCCGTTTTGTAGGGAGCGGCACTTGATGGCGTCAGAAACTACAGTGACGATGTTCAAGCAGTGAGGAATGTATCATTTTGGTAACGGACACATTTACGAGCCAGCAAAGAGAATGTTATTATTATTATTATGTTTTATAATAATGACTAATAATGGCTACTTCTATCCGTATAGTAATTATTTGTATTATTATTGTCATCTGTGCGTGTGTGCGGTCACACCCAGACGCTGTCGTTTCAGTGTGAATGTATCAGCTCGGAGCTGCGGCTCTACCTGTAGCCACATGCCTCATATGCTCTCCCTAAACTTCATCCCAGCTCCTCACTGGCTCTCAGGAATGCAGTTGCCAAATCTTGTGAGCATGTGTGTGTGTGTGTGTGTGTGCGTGTGTGTGTGTGTGTGTGTGGTTGGGTGTGTGAGTGAGTGGTTAGGTGGCTGGATGTGCCATACATGTGTGTTTGCCGTAACCTTGTACACAGGTTTCAAAGGTAGGCCGCTGCTCCTTTGAATTCTCAGGAATGAGGAAATGTTTACATTGTCACACAGTGGAGTGCAGTTTACAATGTGAGACACACACACGCGCGCACACACACACATTCAGATCATAAATCACATCCTAAGTGATAGAGTGAACTCTGAGCCCGCTCCCTGTCTAACCTAATTTCTCATGTCAAGGCTCGTGTTGACAGACTCTCCATCTATCACCGATTGCATGATTAGAATGACCCGGGGTGTTTGGGAACAGGAAACATGTGAACACTATTTTACTTTGACACACAACTTGATGATATTTACCCACAGAAAGGATGTGGTATTTGTTCTCAAGGTTGACAGATGTTCCTTGAGCGGCTGAACAATGTCCAAAGTTTATGATGCACAGCAAAATAAGTGAATGGGAGATCATTCAAGGGTAGAATTTACTGTCCTCTGTTTCCTTATTCTCATCTGTTACAGTCGTCCTGTTTTTAAATCGATCCGCTGATTCCTTGCCAGTATTTCTCGCACTTGTCTTTCCACTCTTTTCACTCCGCTCTCCTCCCTCGCGGCCCAGTGTCGGCTTGCCTTCGTTAGCTTCTGCTTGACATTTCAGAGTTCGAGATTTAGGTCAGCGATTGTCCCACTCCAGATACTTTAGATAGCCACGCCTGAGCACACAAAGATCACAAAAGCACTCCGAGTTAATGCACTGCTGACAATAGTTTGTTTGTTCCATCGCTAAATAAAAAAACCATGGCTCTGAGAAATGGCTGATGACTTTTCTGCACAGGTACACTGTAAAAGAACAGTGCTAATGCAGATGAGCTCATCACTGGTCATATAGACTCAGGCCTTAAACGTCCTATGTTAGACAAACACAAGGTTACCTCCCAGATTCTTGAAATAACTACAGAAATATACTCAAGTACTTTTAAGTGCATATTTTTCATTTTGAGGCCCTGCTATGTAATTCAGATGCAAGCTTGTTTGTGGAAGGAGTTCACAGATTTATTAACTTATTATTATTATTAACCTGTTCTGCAGCTCCTATCAGCTCGACTTGGCATCACCATGGAGATGCTTGGCTGTAGTATTAATAGGATTTGACAATTTCTTTTACCACTACTTACCGCTACTTTTTTTTTTTTTTTTGGAGTTTTTGGACTGTGTCTTTGTACAGTCACATACGAGAGCCACATTGACCCTGCAGCTGCGACAGGAAACGATCGCACGTCAATGAAGGTGAGAGTGGACCACGGGAATCTGGAAAATACATAGGTTCACGTGTGACCTCACAGTTAGAGACCTTCACATCCACGCGGGGTTAAACAGGGATGAGCCTCAAGTGAACTGAACACAGCATATCGGCCTGTGTCACCACTTCAAAGCCGTGGTGTGTGTGTGTGTGTGTGTGTGTGTGTGTGTGTGTGTGTGTGTGTGTGATCTATTTGTCTTTTTGTTGACCCTCAGAGGAACATATGGCAGTCAACACAAAGCCTTAAGCCAGCTCCTATCAATACTGATACTGCCTCACTCCTCCTCCTAAAGGTGAACAACAGGACACTTGGGCATGCCTACATGAGCACACACAGACACACACACACACACACACACACACACACACACACACACACACACACAAGACTCCAAAGCCCCCCTGCTTTTATTTACAACCCCTTCCTCTTGCTAACCATCCTTTCATTTTCAGATCAGGTCCTTTCACCCGGAGCAGGCAGCAGCTGGAGGACTGACTCTTAGAGGGAGGCAGCACCATAGCAGGGATGAACACATCAATTAATAATTACCTAAGAAAAAGCACACATTCACATACACACACACACACACACACACACACACACACATACAACAAGAACACGTAAAGAGAGCATTTTACCTCACCAAAACGCCTATTATGTGATTTATATAATCTTTTTTTTTTTAGATGCATTTTGATAGAGAAACAAGGGCATTAATCCCAAAGATAAGCATCGACTTTGGGGGGGAAATACAGTAGTGTTTATTTACAAGCGCATTGGTGCAATAAATGCAAATACTATGTGTGTTCCTGTGGCGCCTTGACCTTGACTGTCTTATCACAGATTCTTCCCCAGAAGAAAAAACATAGTTACCAAGACACAGCCAGAGGAACTGAAGCGATTACTGCCACTAAGCTCTGCCTGCCTCCACACGTCTGTGAAACATGCCTTCAGGCGATAAGTGTCTTTCTGTATCTTCGGGACAATTTGTGTGTGTGTGTGTGTGTGTTTGGAGAGTGTGTATTCTCTATGTATCTCGGTGATATTTGTAGCCTTAAGTAGCAGTGAAACAGTACACTCACACCTTTCCAAAGGTAAAAAAACCCAGATGAGTCACAGTGTGAACACTTGCAGTTATAGCAAACAAAGACTAAACAATATCTGAAGTGTCCGTCTGCGGGCTCACGTGTTCAGATGACCATTCTTCATCAAACAACTCCTGACTGATTAAATAACTGATAAATGTACTTTCTGTTAATTTAGTGTCGCTGTCTGCAGGTCTCAATGCTCTTTTTTATTTTATTTTATTACCAGTTGAATCTACAGTAAGAACTCCTCATGGGCAGACAGCTGTGGTTTAAATAGGTGTGATGTTACAGTGTGGGGTTAGAAATGATTATTTTCATCATCAAATCAAAATGTTAATGTGTTTTTTTTTTTCAAATTATTGTTTGATGCTCTCTTTGTTTAGGCTGTCAGGTGTGTGTGTGTGTGTGTGTGTGTGTGTGTGTGTGTGTGTGACAGGTGGTGAGGTCAGAGTGAGGAGAGGTATTTCCGTTGAGGGGGAAAAAAAAAAATCACATTTGACTTTCAAGTGCGTCAGATTATATATCAGGAGTCACTTTTTGTTTTTTTGTTGTGGCTGCCGCACAGGTAGTGAGTAAGCTGCATTCTGGTTAAGGTGCAAATTGAAACCCACTATGACTGCCAGCAAAGCTCTACCTAAATCCCTGCTCATATCATGTGTCATAACTGCAAAGCAACTTGTATGAACACAGTCTTATGAGGACTCCTTACATTATATATCTGATCATCAGGCTCATTATGAGAGATATGGTCCCTGTGTACTTTCAGAGAACTCATTATGTGATTAATATTAGTTGTGTATGCTTTAGCAGTGTTGAATAAATACACACTCACACACACACACACACACACACACACGCACGCACACGCATGCGGTTAGAGTGCGCGCACTAAAGGGAGGAGTCGTGTTTTTTTCACCCTGGGGGATCAGATCTCGCCTTGATGCGCTTTAGGAATCTGAGGAGAGCGTTCCTTTTTTTTTACGCTGCGTCAAAACGCACCTTAATTCAGAATCGAAATCATATCCGGCGCTAACTCCCGTTATTCAGATATTAATTTGGCAACATCTAGTGGACAACCCCAGTTTTATGTGCAGCCATGGCTCTAAAGTGCGTCCAGCCGTCGCCCAGAGCAGCGCGTAAAAGCGAGTGGCTACGGAGCGCACTGGCCCACCATCACTGCCCCGATCCCGGCGTGGACAACGAAATCGTCGTCCTGGCCACTGGGATAGACCAATACCTGCAGGAGGTCTTCCACCACCTTGCTTATACCAACCGGGACGATACGGTGTCGGCGGAGGATTTCACCGCGCTCTGCGCCGTGCTGGGTCTCACCGGAGCCGAGAAAGGAAAGAGGACTATGGAAGGAGTAGATGTAGAGAAAGATGAAGAGGACGACGAGTTTAAGGGTATATGTTCCGGGCTGCCCAGACAGCTTTCCTTTAAAGACTTCCACTCTCGCCTGTGTGGGTATTTCCGTGTGCGCAGTGCGCGCAGAGGCACTGGGGAGTGTGCCTGGCGCCTGCCCGTTACCGAGGACACGGAGCTGGTGGAGCGACAGATCCGGCTCCGGTGGCCGCGCGTCAGGCGGAGAAAAAGTGTCAGTTTTGATCTGACGAGAGATCAGACAGTTCAGGGATCTATTAAAGGTCAAACCGCAGAGGACCGTGAGTCAGGTAGGCTGATGGTGCATTTAAATGCCTCCTGTAAAAAGCGGTAAAAAACCAACAACAACATGTTGCTCATCATAGTAGGATATTGTTCAGTGATGACGCTGTTGCTGACTCTAGTTTAAACCTTTGCTTAAAGGGGAATAGCTGTGTTCTTCTCATTCCTAAACTCACTAGACTGTCTACCTGCAATCTACTCATTATTCACAGAACACATATAGTTGTCTTCAGACAGTGTAAAGTTAGAGAAAGGGAGGAAAGTATCCTCCATCTCCTGCACCACCTGTTGTCCTGGCCTACAGAGGTGAAGGATGTACTCGGATTACTCACTGAAGTTTCAAAACTTTCAAAACTTCCCATTCCCTTCAGTCAAAAGGTTACTTGTGTGTGATCCTGTGTTCATGTGTTTAATATTTCATATTTAAATGACCCAGACATAAGTTTAACAGTGTCTTTCTTCTCCAGAGGAGGTAGCAGCGTTGAGGGAGCTGGTGGAGGACCTCCGCTCGGCGCTGCAGGGGAGCGATGCTCGCTGCCTGGCCCTGGAGGTGGCTCTCCGGCAGGAGAGGAGCCGCACCCTCCCTCCTGCCTCCAGATTAAAGCCCACTGTTTCAACTCCTCCATCTTCCATCACCCTCATACAGGGGAAACTGGTGCCAACTCTCCGAATTAAAGGACAGCTGTCTGCTGCCGGAGGAGACGGAGCGAGGAGGTTGGTGAGGAGACGGGACATAAGGGACCCCCTCTTAAGGGAGCTGAAGCTGATCCGCTCCTCACGTGACGGCCAGCTGGAGGAGGCCATCAAATTTAACGAGCGTCTGGAGGTGGAGGTGCGATGGGCGTACCAGCAGGTGCGCAAGCTGCAGGGGGTGGAGTCTGCGCTGAGGAAGGAGAACACTCACATCAGGTTGGAGTTACAGTTCTAATCCTAAAGTTAACTGGATAATGTTTGAATGGGAGAATGAATGCACTTTTAGAGATATAGCTTGATGATATCGGTTGATCTCCATCAGGAGGAGAGCAGAGGAGGCCAGGGAGGCTCTGAGTTTGGGCCTTCAGAGGGTTCGGATGATCCAGGAGCAGGCTCAGTCTGTGCCGCTGCTCCAGTCCAGGATCGCCCAGCTGGAGACTGAGCTGCACCAGTACAGGTAGGAACAATGTGTGTGTGTTCTCCTACAGGAGTGTGTTTGTGCATCCATTTACACATTATTTGCCTCTGTGCTCTGCTGATTTGAAATTCAATGTACTAAAAGCCAACAGGTTAAGTTACACTCCATCAGAATCAAGAGTGTTGGGTTAAAAGCAGATCGAGTTATGCTTTAATGTTCAACAAAGACTCTGTGTAACCCCCGACACACACACACACACACACACACACACACACACACACAGTGACCAGACTGTACTCACATTCAATGCATTTGCACCCACAATGCATCAGAGATAGTTCAAACCTGCTCTGATGGTTGCAAAAGAAACATTTGACGTAAACACAGATATTAAAGCTGCACTAATCAATATTTTTTATTATTATAAATGCTTCACATGACTATGTGTAATGTGAAAGGGGTCATGTAGAGAACGATCAAGAACCTCCCTCAGCTCTACCTTGAGTTTTTTTTGGCATCTTTCAGCTCATTGTTTTGGTTTTTACAGGCTTGACTGTTTTGGTTCACTTTCATCATCCTCACGTCAAGCTGCAGACAGACAAAGGAATTTGGAAGGACTTAATCTGACATCAGTGTTTGTGTGTGTGTGTGTTTGAATTCAGTGCGCGTACTTCAGGTGAAGAGCTCGAAGGGGTACATTTTAATGTGCAAAACATGACACAACAAGCGACAGGCTACCTTTCAGGCTATAGTCTTACTGACAACCGATGACAGAGGGTGAACAGATAACAGCAGCCAGCGTGTTTCCAGGATTAAATTATCTTTTTCATCACAGGGTGGTCTCAGACTCCATTATATCAGCCTGAAAAAGACCCGATCCAGCAAAAAAAATGTGTATAATTTAATTCCACGTAGTGTTTCATGTGGAAGACAACTGATCCGATATGTCGGATGCTCCATAATTAAGGCTCAGATGGAAAGTTTAGCATGTTTGACTTATTTTCCCCTCCTCCTGCATAGCTGAACAAAAGCTGCATCAGACGCCACGGTTGTTGTCAGACATTTGGACACACAGGTTGGATTATTTTAAAGATAGCATGTTCTCCTGTGCTACTGTGTGTATTAGGGACACGTCACTCTGTAACACATGAACACATGATCACGTATATTACGTATCTCCCAGTTAGACTTTGATTTATTATTTTATCATGTCAACATTAGAATCTCATATTCTTGAAGCACTGCAGGCTAGTGAACATTAACCAGTAAAAAAATGTTCCTCTTAACAACTGCTATGACAGAATGCATATATGTGTGTGTGTGTGTGTGTGTGTGTGTTATTAAAATGAAGAAGAAAGTTGGGCTGTTACATAAAAAGCCTTAATCTGTGCTAGAAGTGTGAAAAAGCTTTCATCAGACAGGCCCAAGCCTGCAAAAGACGTGGAGTCATTACCACACACACACACACACACACACACACACACACACACACTGGAGAATTGGTCTACAGTATTAGATAATTGGAAAGATATTTGAGGCATAATTTCTACCTTCACCACCTTCAGATCCTGCTGCACCTGCACCCCCGACCCCGTCTGCCAACATATTCACTCAACTGCAGAAGAGACATGTAACAAGACGGGTGAGTGACTGGAGAGCCGAGGACTTGAACAGTGAATTATCATTGGACAGCAAGAGCAAAAAAAAAATAAAAAAAATGGATTTGTTTGCAGATGCCGAGTGTCTGCAAAGAGCAGTGGAGGGGAGAGCTGCTTCTGACGAAGAGGAGGATGACAGGGCGATGGCGGAGGAAGGGCAGTGCTGCCTGTTGGAGGTGAAGAAGCACATCAGCCGACTGCACAGCTGTGGAAAAGGGTTAGCTGATTTCAAACACACCTTAACACTTAACAGATTATTCTTTTTTTTCCCCTTTCTATATTCAGATGTCTTAAAACGATTTTCCAAGTTTCCACCTGTAACTCTCCCCCTCTCTTCTTCCAGGTGTCAGAATCACATGGTCCATCAGCTGCTCTCTCAGAGCCGCCTGCATGACAAAAACATCATCAGCACTTCCATGGACAGCAGGGGAAGCTGCATCCGGAAGGGACCAAACCAGCAGCATCCAGACGGCAGCGGGAGCTGTGAAGAGGACAGCGTGGGTGAAACGGACAATAATAAGAAACATGATTTAAAACAGGTTTATAGCCATATTTATTGGGAAAAATGTTGATGGCAGAACTGCTCAGGAGGCATGATGTCAGATTAAATAACAAAAATGATGACAGAAGATTAACATGTTAGTCAGTGTGGCTATATATAGCCATGTTATGCTTTGCCTTGTGTGTAAAAGTAGCCAGTGTTCCACACGCGCTGATAATTGTGACATAATGATTAGTTTGTCCTCTGAAATGTGCAGTTTTCAGACTGCGCTCAGTAATCTGCCAGTGGTTTATCATATTAACAACATCATAACACTTAGTTTTGGGCTGTAATCTGTTTGTTAACAGAGAGCAGAGGAAGAGGAGGACAAGACAAGGCTGGAGGAGAAAGAGAAGATGCGACTGTCTTTGCTGGAGGAGAAACTCAGAGATGCTCTGACGCTGCTGCTGCAGCTACGCAACAAGGTGACATTTTATACCGATCACCTCACTCACACACACGCACCTCTAATACCGTTCTGTTGATCTAGTATCTGCCATCTAGTGGTTATTCCATCCACTGACTGTCCAGTTCAGTCTCATGTATTGTTGAATGTTTTGAGCAGCAGGCTACAGCCAGGACAGTCAGTCAAAAACAGATTTACAATACGATTTTAGTGTATTATTCCTCTTCTTCTTCTTCTTCTCTCTTCTAGAACGTGTCCCGCAGGGCGCTGGGAAAGATTGTGATGGACACTCTGGATGTGTGCAGTAGGAGTGGAGATGGTAAGTGTGTTTTAAATCCTTCATTTGTCCAAGTAGTCGTGTTTTAATGTTGCTTAGCTTTTTCTCTTATTTTTTTTATTTTATTTTATTTCCCTGCTCAGCTCCATCCCAGGTCCTACAGGTAGCCGACGCCCTGTGCATGCACTTATCCTCCAGTGATCTCCTTGGAGACAGAGAGGATGATGGAGGGAACCTCCTGGTTCCACCTACAGGCTGTCAAACCAGCAGTGTGAACCCTCTTCTCATCTCCTGCTAACTAAGCTACTACTGTGGTACCTACACTATCATATAATGGTACAGGAGATACGCTGTTTCTCCTTTTTTATCTCTCTCTTTAGCTATTTTTGCACCTATAGAAGTTTCACAGTTGTGTATCCGAGTTTCTAAAACCGGTTTAATGTATTTAAACATAAATGTTATATATTTTATTTAATCTACTCGTTTGTATGTATTTAATTTTATCTATTAAACATTTTTGCCCAACCCCTTTGTTTCATGCTTAGCAGTTGACAATAATAATAATAATGGTTATAATGATAATAAAGTTTATATAGCATAAGATTCACCACAGGTTGGCAACATAAAAACAGAGAATATTATAATTTATGATAAAGCTATAGAAAAAAAAGGATAAATTGGATAAAATTAAATTGGAACAACAAGATAAAACAACAGTAAAAGCACTTCAGGAGGAAGCAAAGATAAACGATGTGTCTGAAGATGTCAGTATCAACAGACTTAGAGTCATATATTTCACTGTCTGCAGACTGCAGGGTTTTCTGCTCCTGGTCAGACTAAACAGTATCTTATGTTTATAAGGCCACACAGAGTTCTATCTGGAAACACACATTGCACAGAATATAAACAGTATAGAATGTTGGGAGGAGGTTTACACAGAAAATCTACACAGAAGCAGTGATTTAATAATGTGTAAAATAGTATTTTGAGTGAATGAGAACACTTACTTATTTATTTTAATAGTTTTTTTATTTTTTATACAGTTTAGATGTTAATCTCTTCGATTGATCCAAAACCTGCCAGAAACCTTTTAACTATAAATTATTATTAGCTGAAGACAAGCGTTTGGCTATACTAACTTCCTATGAAGAACATAATAAAATAGTGTGCTTACACGTCTATAGTGAAATGTACTGAATCATGATCGGAGGAGGATCTTTTGAGTTTTATACGCAACTGCTGCATTTTTTTCAAGAACAACGATACATTGAATTAAATCATAAATCTTTGCTACCTCAGTTTTCTAAAATACTTTTTGTATTATTTGTCTTGAAAACTTGATGACTTTATTGAGAAATATGAGTTATTGAGTGACTATCAATATGGCTTTAGGAGGAATCGATCAACATCTTGAGCAGTGATGGGTTATATATATATATATAATACATATATATAAACAGCAGTAGATAAGAAAGTATGTGAAGCATTGGACACAACAATCATTCCTTACTTCATCATCAGATATTTGAATGCTATGGTATACAAAGTGTTGATTAGGAATTTATTTAAATGATAGGTGTAAAATATGTAAAATTTAATAATGCTGAATCACATTTAAGAAGAGTAACCTGTGGTGTTCCACAAGGTTCGGTACTGGGTTATTTATAATTTATTTAAATGATATTTGTACAGTATCTAATATGTTGACATTTGTATATGATAGAAAGCTAGATTGGAGGGCCTGAATGAATTACTGAAAACAATAGAATGGCTATTGATACCATTTAAAAAAAGATTAGTTATTAATAAGTTATCATTAAATGAAAATAAAACAAAATGTATGGCGTTCGCTGGTGCCAGGGTTAATTGCAAAATAAAATTGAATTTAAATGGAGTTGAAATTGATTATATGAAACAAAATTCATATTTGTGTTCAACATTTTTCAAAATCAAGAGAAGGAAATTATAATTTAAGAGGTTTGCGTATGTTTGGAATAATATAAAATACAGCTGTGTTTCAGTTTTTATAGTTAAACTATAGAACAATTTTTTGTGACAAGTTGAAATTGTGTTAAGTTTCAAAAAAGCCTTAAAATATAACAGAATTAGGGATTATATCCTTTTTTTTCTTTGTTCTTTCACAATGCTGATATTATGGGTTATAATATGGATTGTATAGGATAGGCAAAAATAAGAAGTGGGCTTCGGCTTATTGTGTGATAGTATACAGTGAAATGGATTGGTGTAAACATATATGATGATGTTTTGTCACAAAAGTTTTGTTCCTTATATAATGACCGAAATAAACTGTTCATTCATTCAGTATACAGGTTTTCTACCAGCTCTTTAAGTTCATTCAAATATCTGTCTTCATGCATGATTTACCTTCATCAGATAACAAAATGAGTCATGCGAATACTTTTGATAAGATCACTGCATTCATGTTGACACAGTGCCTGAGGGAGGAAGGCTCTGCAATCTTAACTCTAATGATCAATAAAATTTTAACTAATTGCTGTTTTTTATGTAAAAAACAAAACATTATGTGATGTCATGAGTTTGTTATGATTTATTACTGTACATATAAAGACCTCTGGTCTACAAATTAAATGGAAGACAACCCGAGCAGAGCTTGAGAAAACAGACAGTACCACAGAGGTATGGTATGAAATAATATAGTCCTTTATTTCCAGCAATTTACAAAGTCCTGCAGGGAGAAAGCCTTCCTCCAGCCTAACAGAGGGAGGGCTTTTACGAGAAGAACACACAGAGAATGCATAGACCTCAGGCCCGGTGACACTGGACATGTTTTTACATCATTAATCGTGCAGCAGATCTGATGGTGACAGGTCAGAGTTTAGTGTCTGAATCAACAGGCTCCATCTCGATGTGGATGTTGGCAGCCCGAGGGCCAGCCTGGTTCCCTGTGGGTTGAGGGGCTCAGGGGTCTGAAGCACTGAGGTTAACAAGGCAGTAGGTGGGGGAAGGCATGTTAGATGCAGGAGGGCGGGGGCATCTGGAATCAGAAGAAGTGATGCTGCAGTTTTGTCATGCTGCACTTGTTTTCTGGTGAGTTTGTGGTTTGAAATTTGACTTAACTTGACTCGGGATTTTTCCCGATGCCCTGTAAACCCAACCTGCTGAGGTTTTTTTTTCACCGTCCTCATTTTTTGCAAAATCATATGAACAAATCTTTGCAACTTATGCTCCCAGCCCTCCTCTCCACCGCTGCATCATATGAAATCATTATTACATTACACATCATAATCAACTCACTGTACATCTTTTATTAATCAAAGCTAATTAAAGAGACGCTACTCTGTGGCGAACCTAGCTCCTGATTGGTTACTCTGAGTTGAGCTTGGCTCTGATAGGTTAAGGCCATTCTATGTCTTAAAAGTATGCTTTCCCTGTGTGAGACAGAGTGTGTGTGCATATGTGTAAAGTGTGTATTAGGCACCATGCTATTCATTTGCCTCACCGCTATTCTATTGCGGCAAGCGCCAAGAAAAAAAAAAGCTCTACTGGCCTTTTGCAAAGGAAAAAAAAAAAGACAAAAGGGAGAAGAGAAAAATGACAACAACATGGTGACAAAGAAACGGAGCCGAAATGAAATGACAAAATAAACAACCTTATATATAGAATAAATATAGTATGTACAATTTGCTTTGTGTGCTTCTAAAAATAAATAGACAAAGCATTACCTGCCCCCTTATAGAAGTATTCACAACTTTCCATTGACATAGAGGCAGAACGCTGGCACCTGGTCAGTAAGAGTGGAGGATACAGACTGAGAGTGAACAGATAGACGGATGCAACTTTTACAACAAGTCAAACGCTGTAGAAAAAGAAGACAAAATAAATGTCACTCTGAGTGGATGTACGTATGTAGGTTTCAAATCCAGAGGACACAGAAATGCACAGAGAAGTAGTACAGTTAAAAGAATCCCTGTGGTGCCCTCTGGTGTCCGTTTTTTGCAGATTACAGTACGTTGTGCATTTGACCAGCGCATAGTAGTTACTTCATCTTTACAGTGGTTGTTTTCTTGATGATATGCATGACACAAAACAATAATCACAAAGAGTTAAACCGATTACAGAAAGGAGGAAAGGAATAGAAAAGAAATCATTGACGTTTTTTTTTTTTTTTTTTTTTTGTTTTTTTTAAATCAGTCAGACCCAAAACAACAGATTTTTTTTTTAAACAGATAAAATAATTCCATTTTGCACATTCACACTATGTGCCCCGCACGTGCATTCTGCTGGCCCCTTTAAAACAACACAGAAGTCTGACAAGCGGATGAGTCAAGCATCACATGCATGTTTCTCCTTACGACACTAGGCTTTGCCTCTGGGCTGGGCTGGTCTGTACTCGGTACAGCACTGTCAAAAATGGCGCTTCGCAGTTTCTTTTTTTCACTCACGCCTTCCTCTTTCACTCTCCTCCTCACCTGTAAGCCCTCAAACACAGAGTGAGTGCTGGTCTACGTTAGATCAGTGTGTCACCAAACACAGTGTTGTTATTTTATCATTTATATGTGTGATCAGAAAAAAGCACATTTTTAAAAAAAAAAATAATTTTTTACGCTAACCCACTCTTACGAAAAACCCAACTAAGTGCCCGGTCACACCAGAAGCTAATGGAGCGAAATTCTTTTTGCATTCTGGAGAAAAAGATGTTAGAAGCTTTTATTACTGCGCTTTTATCGTTTATAGTCCTGAAGAGCAGAGATGTATAAAAAATGAGTCTACAGTACTGTCAAAATGTATGCATGCTAAAGTTGATCAAATATGACGCAAAACGCTAAAGATATGCTGCCTACATGGATAACATGCTAGCAAGCCAGAAACACGCTAGGACATGTCAGTCATAATAGCCTTTATACAAATATAAAGTTTCTTTGTATTTTCTCCATACTGGTCCGCTTCATTCTCCGTGGCATATTGTTATATATATTGTAGATAAAAGCTCTCCAAGCTAGCGAGCTTGCTAACTGTCAATTAACAAGCTTTTTACGTCGGTTTCACGATATTAAGTTCAAAGTTTATTAAATTATTACAATGTTGTTTTCTTTTTATGTACTTTTTTTTTACTGATTTGACGTTCTTTTTTATGTAAAGTGTCTTTGAGTATCTAGAAAAGCGCTTTTAAATAAAATGTATTGTTATATTATTATTATTATTATTACAAAATATTCCTCTTTTGTGAAGCAGTTTATACGGCTAATGGTAGCTTCCTCTATTTTGGACTCCATTCCTGCATTTATATATATATATATATATATATATATATATATATATATACTGCGTTCACACAAGCAAATCCATTTTAAAGTCTGGTGTGACCGGCCCTTTATCAACGCTGGCTGACTTCAAAAACTGCACTGATCTTTGCATAAAAAGCAATACTGGATACTTAAAAGGTTCGCCACAACTTCCTCTGGTCAGATAGTGTGATTGTTAATCGACCTCAAATTTATCGATCAGTGGAAAAATTCAGATTCAGCTTTGTCTGATTCTATATAAAGATATCAAATATCCACACGAAAATATCAGCAATTACTACCCTTCATCCTTTCCATCCGTTCAACTCAACGTAAGGCAACTTAACACACTTTCACAGCGAGTGTGAACACAATGCTGGTCAGTTGAGCCGAGCGCCGCGGGTTTGTCTCTGTACTTGGCAACATGTTGAGCCTCTTATCACTTACTGTAAGCCTGGCTTGGACAACAACAACAACAACAACAACAACAACAACAACAACAACTAGCCTGCTCCAGAAGAGAGTTGGCAGATGGTTTCAGACATGGGGGACTGGTGCTATTCTCACCTGGAACAGCCCACGGCAAATTAGGACCTCTCTAACCTCCTGGTGTCCGCAAAAAAAAAAGACCCCACAGTGAGCTTCAACAATGAGTAGTGTGTTTTTGTGTGTCAGGTACCGCACACATTCCTAATCGACAGTTGTCTGGCCATTTCCGACATACTATTTTCCACCATTTCTATTTCTGACTCAGGACATTTCATAATGACAGTTTTTAGTAGATTTGGTTTAAGGGATAAAAGACTATGGACTATTGTGTGAATGAATACACAATCCTCATAAACAGAAACTTTGAAAGAGGCTTTAATAGGTGATTCTAAACAACAGAATTAGAGGTAAATCCCTTCCTGTAGTGGTTGACGTAAAAGTGTTGGACTGCGATCTACGAATTACAACCTTGATTTCCCGGTTCTGTTCCAACCTAAATGAATCCTTTTTGAGTGGCGCCGAAAGGGATTTTAGGTTGTTACGTTTGTGGTCCAGTCCCCTGTAGTAACACGCCTCAACCCTGATTTCCTGCTGTCGCAATGCCAAAATAAAACAGAGAGAAGAGCTACAGTAACCCTATGCACGCTACAAATCAGAAATAAGATACATTAGATTTGCAATTCATACAATAATCATTCTGCATATATATGACATAGCACTTGGTGATTACGCATTCTAGGCTTGTTTGGGTATAGTTTTTTTTGCTGTCTTGGTTTCAAGTGTTAAAAGTTGATTTTTAAAAAAAGGGAGGGCTATAGTGTCCCCATTGAAAATAATGAGGACTGGCCCCTCACATAGAACAGATATCGATTCATATCAAATGCATTATTTACCAAACAATAACAATCATCGTCAATATAACAAAAGTAGTAAGACTCTGTTATTAAGTAGAATATAGGAAGAGAAGTGGACTCTGTAGGGGCCGGCTCCATTATAATTGGACTTTTGTTCAGTGGTAAAGGTGGCGATGTGTGTGTTTCCATCGTTTCTAAGGTAAAACGTTGATACTGCTGCGGTGCATCAGGGTCCTGATATCTTGACGATGAAACACTACACTGTCAATACGAGCCCTACAGGAGTTTAGCCCTTTCATTGCAGACGTTGTCCAGTTTCAGATCGTGTTCAGGCATACAGGTGGTATTCGACACTACTGTCCGTGCATGCAAGCGCGCGTGCCTTTTTTGTGTGTGTATGTGTGTGTGTGTGCGTGTCTGTGCGTGTGTGCGCATGCATTCAGTTGCCCGCGTTACTGTCTCTGTCCCCGATGAACCAACGCATGTGGAAGCATAGGGCGAGGAAGCCGGTTCCCAGCAGGTCACCCAGAGCAGTCAGGTAGGGAATGGAGAAGTTGTCGGGGTCCATCCCGCGGCCCCACATCCAGTGCACCATCCAGTCTGCCAGGTAGAGGAGGATGATCACCTACACGATAACAGCAGACGTTATTTATAGGATCTGCAGAGTGAAAGTTTCATATCGCCGTGCAGACACGTCAGATTTAGGTGGACTATATGGATATGTATATATCTGAATGCAGATTGTGATCTTATAACCAGTCTTATGGAATTTATGATCTAGCAATCACAAGAACTAATGCAAACATGAGCCATCCCATAACATTTGCAAGCTCTTGCCATTGTTTTTTACATCCTTGCATTTTTTTTTTTGCATTAAATGTAAATGTAAAAATGCTAGTTGAAGCACTATTATAACAATAATCAGAGAATGCATTACCCACAATGCAACAATTCATTCGATTGTATAGATTGTGACGTATAGAGGCAATTTATCACGTTTTGGGTATGTAGATTTTTTTTTCTGTGTGCGCGTGTGTGTGTGCGTGTACCTGCAGTAGTGCAGCACCCATGTAGAAAGTGATAAAGATGGGTGTCAGTGTGGTGTGCCCCCCCCTCATGGAGTTGATAGTGTAGAGGAAGACAAGGTGACCCGGAGCAACAAGCAGGAAGAGCACACGAGCTGAACGAGAGTTTACACCTGGAAGAGAGAGAGAAGGGCTACTTTTTAACTTGTGTTAAATATTTACTTCAGCGTGGAATTTGATAAGATGTAACTGAGTAAATTCTGCATTTGAGATAAACTAAGACTGTGCTCTTTAACCCTTAAAGCTCCATTTAGCAACAATATTTACATTGAATCAAATGGTTTAGGGTTAATATCTACTGTGTTTTTGCTCTACTCAGTCACTCATGGAAAAATCTGTTTTCATGAGATAAAACAGGGAGAGAAACGGCGGAATATTCCGCAGCCGCCCCGTAACTTACTGGAGCCGAAGAATGAGGTGCAGGGTGTGGGGCACTTCCTGGGGGTGGGGTTCGGATCCCCCATGGGTAGACCGTTCATGTGCAGATAGGTGGAGATACGACTGGCCTGAACTGCGACCAGGTTACCTCCCACACCTGGTACACACAAACACACAAAGGATGAAAACATGGAAAATATTAATACAAGTTCCAATTCTGGTTGGTTTTTTTGTTTTTTTTCAGATTTTATTTCCATATTCTCTGCTGTGGCAACTTTCCCCAAAGACATCATTAAAATTATATCTAAATCTAATATCTACCCACCGTTGATGACCGGGGTGAAGACAGCCATGCCGGCAAAGTTTGGGTTGGTGACAGTCTTGTCGAGGATCAGACCACCAACGCTGAAAGACAGACAAGAGTGAATAAGTAAAAATCACTGTTTTGTTTTCCATCCATGACCTGTCATCAATACACAGGAAATACATTAGATCGATCACAAATTAAAGAAACTGGGGCAAGCAGTAGTTTACATTTTACATAAATGAAAATGTGAACAACTTGAAAATAACTAACTGATTCTGTTGATTAAGAGACTGTTGTTTTAACTGTGGCGTTTTGCATAACTGACATTGAGTGTTGATGCATGTTGATAAGCGGTGGAATAGTTTGTAAAAAAAAATTGTACGCCTGACTTTTGCGACTTCTGATTTCATAAAAAGGTAAATAATGCGAATGAATCCCTGCGTGATCTACCTGCTGATGGCCATGGCGATGATGACGGGCTCCCAGCCGGAGTAGAGGACTTCTCTGGTGGAAGGGATCTTCCTGGCTATCAGCACCCATATGGGGCACAAAGCCACAAACACCGCACACACCAGAGGGTTGGCATAGTCGTTGTAATCTGTATGTGAAGAAGAAAAGGTAGATTTACACACTGGAAAAAAGAAATTTGTGAACATCACCTGTGGCAGAGGTATATTTCATATCTGATTATATCTGATTACACACCTTGCATGTATAAAGTCACGGTCAGGATAACTGGAAATCTGTACCCCACAGCAGTGGTAAAACACTTCTAAGTGAAAGGAATGCAGTGTAACTGAGAAGGACTATAGTTGGACTGACAGGAAGTCCCTGGTGTAGCCTCTAGGAGGCGGTGTTACTACTATATTGGCACTACAGGACAACAGAACCACCACAAACACAACATATAAGTAGACAGACCATCTACATACACCCACCCTCTGTTTTTGTGTATTTGATATAATATAAGCTCAATATAATAGCTCACTGTGGCATTTAAATTGAGTAAGACTGCAAAGTCTCCAGACGGAGGGAGGAGTTATGGGATTACTCCACACTCTGGTCAGAATGCTTTCATTGCTCTTGTGTGTGTCAGTGTCTGTCTGTGGTATGGATGATGGAACAGTGGGGAGTTTAGGGAGGCTGGGTGTGGTGGATTTGGTGAAGATATTATCACCTAGTTAACAATAGAGCTGTGAAGTTTCTCGCCCCGAAAACACAGCAAGCTAAGGTGTGGGCAGCTTTCATCATTATTTACCGCCCGCTGCCATTGCACACATTTCTACACACGCCGCTCTCATTTAACATCTTTTATAGTAACACACGCTTTTGAAGCTGTGATGGCAAAACTGAGTTACTGGCTTCTGACCTTTTGGAAAAAATGTATTCTGTCTGATTGTAATTTGGGAGTTACTATGAGCTCAGTTGTGACTGCTGTGTTTGTGACAGCACGTTTCGTTACCTGATTTGGTGCTTGTGTGTATTTTACACTCCATTCCTCTTTCATATACTTCTTACTCACACTCAGTAAAACCTGATCAGTCTTATTAGGAAATAAATGAGTGAAAACTGCACTATTCATGTAATGACTATGAATTTAGTAAAGACCAAAGACATCAACGACGACAATTAACTGAGCACTACATTGTATGCTAAATGTATAACACGTGAACCGTGAGTGTATTGTTACCTAGCTCCTTGTACAGTCCTGTTGAGATGCCTGCCAGCAGGGACAAAGTGATCAGGTCACCCAGGCTAGCAGCGATCGGCGTAGCCACGTTGTCAGGGTTGATGCCAACTTTCCTGGATGCGATGATCACACCGATCATGACGAGACCTGTGGAATGTCAGGTCAGAGACATTACAACTTCTCTTCTTTCCATGTTAATGTGTGATGTTCAACAGTGTAACCATCTCACACCAGTGTTTCGGGTTAATGACTATTAACTTTGTGATGGAGGAGTTTTTCTGCAAAAATGCACTCGATGATTTATCCGCTAGGAAAGTTGGAACAGGCAAAAACGAAAATCTTAGCACTGCACTCCTATAACACTTGCTGGACAGTTTGAAGTATCAAAATCAATGCAGCAGAATGTGAGATATTGTCCTTTTTATCCCATACAATCTTTTTCCTTGTCAAAACCTGAATCCTACATTTCCCACAATGTAATAACTCAAGTCAGTCGGGTTAGGGATTCAAGTGCTTTGCACAAGTCAAAACTATGACATAAGTCTTTGGCCTCACTGTGGCTTAACAACATTAATACTAGAGAAGTAAGGGGAGCATGCAGAAGGGCGGAACGGAGGTGGATAAATTGCAGATCTCATTTCAAAATCTGAAGGATCTCTTGGATAAATATCAGATGGTTGTCAAAAATGCCAGGGCTAATACATTACTAATCTCACTGACAAAAACTGTCATAATCCCAGAGTTCTTTTCAGTGTGTTAATCTCTGTCAGCTCCTACATAGCCAACCCCTGCTTAGAAGCATCCATCTCTAAAGACAACTGTAAAGAGCCTATCAATCTCCTCTGAGAACACTGCAGTTCTAATTTCACTTAACTACATCACTTTACCAGAACGTCTGTTCTCTCTGCATTATTCCAACTTAACTCTTCAATGAAGATGCTGACTGGGGTAACTGCTCCGTCCTTATGCTCCTAGATCTAATTGTAACTGCAGTCTTTGACACAGTAGATCGTTCTATTGTCATTCACAGGTTAAACCAATAGTTCTGCTCTTTCAGTGTCTCTATAAGCGACTCATCTTCTTCCTCTGCCTCCATCTCCTGTGGTGTCCCCCAAGGTTCCATACCTGGTCCAATCCTCTTCTCCGTCTGTTTGCTTGTTAGGCCACAATATTTAAAAACACAACGTTTCTTTTCTCTTTATGCAGATGATACACAGATCTACCTCTCATTAAAGCTACAATAATTACTAACTGATCTCAATAACCATCTTCAAGACATCAGCTCCTGGATGGCTGCACACTATCTTCAGCAAACAAATCAATCAGGTAGTAAGATCAAGCTCTGCATCATCCCCAAACTCAGATCAATTATCTGTACTTCTAACCTGGAGAAAGCCATCCATGCCTTTATATCCTGTGGCCATCCTTAGTTATTGCAACTTGTTATATTCTGGTATCACTCAGTCTTGTTTATCTCATCTTCAGCTAGGTCAGAATGCAGCAGCAGACGTCAAACAGGGGGCATATCATTCTCATTCTTGCCTTCCTACACTGCCTGTTAGCTACAGAATTGATTTTAAATTCCTGATGTTTGTCTACAAGGTCGACCATCTCTCTTACATTACAGAACTCCTGTCCTCATATCACACTGTCCAAAACTGACACTGTCCTGTAGGTATGTGGTAACGCTATGGGCTCTGTGTGACCATGTGCTTTTGCTAGTTACAGAATCAGCTCAGAATATGAACTAGGCCTTTTGAGTCAATGGAAATTGTTAAAAAATTGTGATACTACAGAATGTCAGTATTCAGAATAATCCCTGAAAACACTGACACTTATTAATGGTGCTACTGGGCAAGTCTGGCAGTATATGAAATAATGACTACAGCAGTTTAGTGCACAAGTTTGGTTAAGTGGCATTTATCTTGCGATAGCTGCAGCTCATAATTTTAGCACTGATATATCTGATAAGTGGCTATTCACACTGTAAATATCCCTCATATCCTGTATAGTGGTGGACTGTACCTAACAGCAGAGAGGCGATGAAGGCAGTGGCCACACTGGAGGCACACAGCAGCACTGCGTGGCCCAGCCTGAAGTGTCCTTCTGGGATCCAGCCGAAAATCACAGCAGCTATGGAGGCCAGGAAACCCACCACTGTGGCCTGGACCTGAACACACAAACACACACAGACATGGTTTAATCAACTATAGATTACAGTCAACATGTAAATATCAACAAATGAATGTGAGATATCGACTCGGCTTTAAAAATCAACCCAGTGTCGAACCTTACGTCATCTTTGTGCGCTGAGTTTTATTTACAGTCATTGTGGATCCCAGAAAACACCACAGTTATAGGCTCTATTCTAGGGGAACACTATCTCTAATCACACAGTGTGACTATCTACAGTACTACCCACACAAGTAACAGATACAAAGCTTCAGAAGCTCCAGTATATGAAGCACCAGTGTGACCCGGTGTGAGTCAGTGTCAGCCTGCCAGCACTGGTTTTGAAGTGTTCAAAGAACTATAGACTCAAACATTACATAACCACAGGCCCGTTACACACCGAGTGGAGAGTTCATTTTTGGAAATGAAATATTGATCAAACAGTTGTTGAAAAGGTGGTATGTCAGTAATTTACAACTTCCTGCCTGCTTTGTGCTGCAGGATGCAAGTTATTTCCAGACTGTGTTTGATTCCTATTACTTTTGTTGCACCTGTTAAGTCGGGACAAGTGAACCCTAAATCATTCTGAAGGTCCAGTCAGATCAGACAATAAGTGGAAGCACATGTGCAGGTGTGTCTAGTGGCTTTAATGGCGTGCTTACATTCAAATAAAAAACTTTTTGAATGCTGATCTTACCGCTGTGTTCCTCCAATAATTTGTAATGAGAGTCTGTGTTCAGGAGCTGTCATATAGCGTGTGAGTGTTACTGGTGTGCCCAGTAATGATCGGTCACCGTGTTTACTGTACACACACTTATGAAGCCTGATTGTTCCCAGCTTTTGGCAGTAACTTGACCTCCTAAAATGAGAAACTTTAAGAGATGAGGAGAAACCTGAAATTTTTGTAGGAGAAACATGATCATTTGGTCACGCAAACCCATAATGTAGGTTTTCAAAGGGTTTTTGATACATGTGCAATAAGGTCCTGGACAAGGATCATATTGCTGGGACAGAAAAGCGATGGGAAACATCATTGCTATTATCTGTGTATACTCATATCCAAAGCAATTCAATTCAAAGTCACATTTAATATGTAACTAAAACCAACGAAGAGCAACATCTTACAACAGGGATAAATGGGGCATATATAAAACCAGTGTATAATTTCCTCGATAAAGACCTTTATGATAAATAATGTTATGTTGCAAACCAAAAAGGTGAACTATTTTAAGATCAAATAACATTTTGATCTTAAAATGCACTGGTTGTTTAATGACTTTTTACAGCCCGGAGTAGTGTCTGTAGTCTTCTTCTTAGGCAGTATATGTATGTGTATGCTGCCTGAGAGGCAAAACTGAGGGCAAAAAACACTTTGAATCAAGGAATCAAAATAGGACTTTGACAAGGGGGCATGTCCCCCAGTGGAAATTACGCCCTTGAGAAAAGGAATAGGGGTGAAATTTGATTACTAACCAACTTCATGTAAACTGAGTTTTGGAGTAATCGGACTATTGAATTGAAGTATATGTAAGCTTGTTATCTGATTTCTTGGCTTAACCAGATTTTTCCCATAACCTGGTTTGTTAAGTGTGTGGTAGCGTGGTCAGAGGTGCTCCGTGACACTGGAGCTGAGAGCATGATCCTGTGCAGATATGATGTCATTTACCTGGATTAGGGCCAGGTTTCCCATGATCATCTTCCACATGTCCTTGGCTGTGTCCATCTGACCAATATTAGCCTGAAAGAGAAACCAGAACACATAAGGTCACCACAGTGTGTGTGCGTGTGTGTGTGTGTGTGTGTGTGTGCAGCATGTGTACATGTTGTTGCTTCTTGGTCCCATCAGAACAATACAATGTCAGTTCTCTAGACAAAGATACTCTGATCTCCGGTCCCCCTACCCTGCGGCCGACTCCACTTATCTCATCTGCCCTCTTTCACAAACACACACTGATGGTCTTGAGCGTCAAGTGGCTGTGGTTACAGTGGGCTACTGTGTGTCCAGTGCAATGATCCTAATGCTCATCCACAGTGAGAGGACACAAACAGAGGATCCCCTCTTTCTCTCTGCCCCCCAAACATTTACATATGCAGAAGGAAGGAGGGAAGGGAAACATCTGGACACATGAAACACATACAAGTCGGCGTGTGAGCATATCCGTTTCATGCATGGGTTTAATAAAATGAGCGAAGTGTAAAGTGATTTACAGGTTGCTGGCAAGCTGATCAGTCAATGTTAGCAAAAAAAACCCTACCTGCCTATCATCAAAGATAGTTACTAGCTAGTAAAGAAAGTCCAACATTTAACATTAACAATACTGATCTAAAGGGGCCATCAAAACCATCAGGGCCATGCAAACATGTATGTGGATGTCTCCTGCTATGACAGTCATGCAATCGTTCAGAGAGGGCAGACCGCCACAAATACTGATAAGAAGGTTTAAGGCAGACAGATAACAGAAAGACAAACGCAGAGCACCGAGTTTAAAAGGTTTAAAGGTTTTTGATTTTTTTTTTTCTTTTAGCAAAATATGCAAACCAATTCAGTTCACAGAATGAAGCTCAGAGATTCACCGAAATATCCCACGTTGTTATACGAGGATGTGTGATGATGGGGGGGAGGATAAGACAGAACTGAGAAAACAGCTACTTATTTCATTGAGTCAGATAAACAATGAAGATAAGCTTCATTTTAGCCAAATATTCAAAGACAAAGAAGGTTAAACAGATCAAAGAAATAAATATCAAAAAGGAAACATGGTCATGTGAACTTAAAACTCCTACAGCCAGCCAGTACTAGGGATTACATTTTTTTTTTTTTCAGTAATAAGCGCATTACGAAACTTACAGTGGTCTTAATCTTCTCATAATTAGTGGCGGCGTGGAAAGAAACGTGGTCCTGCTGGGGCCAGCCAACAGAGAGCTAACAGTAATGTCTCAGGACAAGCTCCAGACTCTGTCCTACTTTGTGATGATGGATGTGAGAATCATTTAATGCTGAACTGAAAACTATGCACTTTGACAAAAGCTTCTGGGACCAATGCAAAAATATATAATATTAATACAATATGTTCAGTTAATAAGTTCTAAAATCACATTTCCTTCACATAGTTAAAAACAAAACACTAACCAAAAACTGCTGACAATTAACAATTAACACCAACAGTAGGATCAGTAATGTTTCATCAAGTATTGCCGCTGTAAGTTCTGCATTATCTACAGCCAGGATTGGGCTTTTATAAGTAAGCTAGAAAATGACTGTGAAGCGACTGAGATTAAATTGAAAAAAGAAAACAATCGGTGCAAAATGTGGCCATAGTTTAGAGCCGAATGATTAGCGTACAATAAAAGATTTCCAAGAGAAACTGCAAATAGGAACACATGACTGTGTTCTACATATCTTGATTACTGATGATTATTTTAAAATGGGAATAGGTTGAGCTCTCCATGTTGGGTGGGTCACTCCTAGTAATGCTAATCAGCTTCGTCACCTGTTTCCCACAGGCCAGTGGAAAGAATGTGAGGATTGGTGTGCTTAAGAGCAATACTGCGCTAATTCTATTATGGCTTCATAAATATAGTGTGCACTGCTATCCTCTGGTTAGCAAGGCCTTTAATTTGACTGAACCAGCATACTTAAAGTAGCAACCAGTTAGAAGAAGAAATACATTACATTGTTCCAACTATATATTGCTTCTCTATGAATGTTTGAAATGAGGCTGGGCAGGTGAAACTTGAAAGACAAAGAAGAGAAGAGGAATGTTGCTATCGGTTGTTTGAAACTCAGGTCACATTTGGCAATGTAACCTCTGACCCCGAGAACAATCAGCTTTAATGGGCCTGACAGTGTTTGGGTTGCCAAGCAATGAGATTGGGCAACTTTTGAGTAGAAAGCACTTAACACAGTCAAACATCAAAACTTCTGGGGATTCTCCAAGCTGGATCTATTGGTAGTGTTATACAGAAAAGGTCGCATACATTCAAAGGCAACTTGAATTAAAGAAACTCCAAACAAGACTGCTTTACTGACAGGATTATTTTATATAGAATAAATAAATAGAATATATAACACTATAACACTTCTAGATGGACATACAGTGAATTTGGTACTTTGTAAAGGCTATAACGTATCCATGATAAGAGTAAGACCACACAAACACACACCCATGTCTTACCGCTGTGGAAAGTCTGGAGGCCAGCGTCATCTCCAGGTTGCCTTTGAGTCCCAGCAGTGCTGGAACCAGGATGAACACCTCCGACACCTCCGTAAACACTGTCCAGTGCTGCAAGTGACCACAATGTAATATCAGCAACACAACATCAACGTAGTCAAACATGGTCATATTGAAATGGGATATATCAGATTTACAGAAAAAAACGCTACACTGTCACCTACATAGATAGAATTTATCCTTAGTTGGGAGCAGGTCTATATGACCTTGTGCTTTAATATTGATTCACTGGTGAAACCAGACCTTTATGATGGACGAGATAGTCTGTCTCTACAGACCTTTCACTCTATGTATCATATCAGCTCTCCTTTAACAAGAACAAGGTCACTGGGACTTCTTGCTAAAATGATTTATCATCCTCTGCTTCTGTCTCCCATTCTCTCCTTTCCCTTGTGAGATCCCTCTTTCATCTTTATCTATGTACCAATTTTTATCTACAGCTGTTTTGTAAGAACTGTTAACTGCCTCATATCTCACTATAATCTCCATAGTATTTTGTAGAATAGTATGTTATAAGTATATAACACATCACCAGTTATGATACATGCTGATGATCAAATGTTTTTTACTTAAACAAAAACTAATATATCTGTCAGTAGTACTAATGTGAACTTTGCATCTTAACTAGACTCAGGGTTCAATATTCAACCATTGATATGAAACTTATTGCGCCGCATAAATTCAAAAATCAAATGAGTCTTCTATGTGGGAGGAACCTGCCATGTAAGTATTAAGTTAATTTCATTTTATATTGTTTTAGAGCTGTGTAAAGTTTCTAGCTTGGTTCCAGACGTCTGAATTGCTCCCTGCATACTCAATTTGTTCAGTTGTTCAAGCTTGCTAAACTTGCTACGCCCATATCTCTTTGAGGGTTGTAAAAAACTGCTCATGGGCTACTACAGCTCTCATGTGGACTGAAAATTCCATTGTTGGACTCGCACTTCTAGTTTTATTAGTTAGCATTATTTAGTGTTTCTATAAATGGTGGAAATAAAAATTAACAAATCCACTACAATATGGCATATACTTTATCATTAAGGAGCTACACATCCTCTGTCGCAGGGTGCTTAAGCGGGAAAATCATCACGTCTATCTCTAACCTAAGTTTTGCTGTATGCATTGCCCTAACCCTAACCCAAAGTCAGCCAAGAGCTAGATCAGCTAAAATCTAAAGGACAACCTGGACAGGTGGTGGGCATTGCCCCAGAGACATATAATAAACCACAAATCATGTTTAGCACATGCAAGAGAACGTGTCTGGTTTCTAGTAGATGGCATTTAATGAAATATATAGTATGGTGATATCAGACCTGACCATCAATAACCTCCTTCTCCCTGGCTGCTGGCCAGCCCTTGAGAGGTGGGTCCCCTGTTAGTCCCTGAGCTTGTCACTGTTGCAAAGTGCCTCTTTCTACTTCATGCAGTGATAGCAGGTTTGTGGTCCACTGTGGCCAGACAAAGCTATTGCTGAGGCTATCACCAGTAAAAGTGCTTATCTTTGGAGCCAGTCCCACAGGCCCACCAGCACTTACAGTCCAGTCTGCCCAGAGCTGAATCAATATTCACCGAGGCTGGCACAGAAAAGAAAAGAGAAGGAGAGGAGAAAATAGACGAGGGGAGTCGATGACGTTGAAGGTGCATGCAAACACTGTTGGCCCACATTTCCCACACTAGCAAGCTGTTAAACTCTGTTGCTCTCACTGTGCATCCAGATGTATGGGACTGATAAATACATTTTCTTGTAGTATCAGTAGGTGTGGCTTCAAAACTCCAGTGTGGGTTAAACTACTTCTGTCTATCCCCTTGCTGTCATCAGGCCAAGCAGAACTCCTTTCAAACAGCCAGCCCTCTGCCTTCTGCCAACCCAGCAGCCTTGTGAGCACCTCTGTGAGCACTCCTCTCTTCTTTCACAGACGCATGTTTTCAAGCTTACTCTCTCTCTCTCACTCTACTTCTGTCTCACTCCCCTATCTCCCTCTTTGCCTCCCCTGTGGTGATATATGTTGTTGTCTCCATGGAACACTGGCTCTGAGCCAAACAAGCCCTCCCTCCTCATGGCCACCTCCTCGGTTCTAGGAACTCAACTGGACAACCCCAGTACCTCTGTGTACAGACCTATAGGAGCTCTGGTATGCAAGCCCCACAAGGGTTAGGTTGCCCAGTGGAGTAACATGGCCCCATTTTATTTGTGATCACTGTACTTGCTGTACTTGCTGTACTGAGTGGGAAGCCTAACCTCATGGCATGCAATGTCAACGCAACTCCAACGGCATCACAGAAACTACATCAGGTGGTGTTTCATTTTCCTGGGGATGCAGCATGGATAGTATAGTTTGGGTCCAGGCTTTGGGTCTAGCCAGGGTCAAATTAATGTAGCTATGAACAAAATTAATGGACATATTGAAGTCCAACCCAAAAACATCAGCTATGCAACAAGGTTCTTTCAGTTGGGGGGTTAGGAAGAGGTTGCCATTAAAATTCTAAAAAGTTTTCAGACACGAAATTGTCTCTGCAGCTTCATGTGTACACAAAAAGCACAATCTAGCTTTAGGTAGTCCTAAAGAAGCCCAAGATATGAACTGTTGGTGTCCCAAGACCAGATGAAGGTGGAGGCAGGGTAAAGCCAGAACTACCTGACCAGATGGAGTGCAAATAAACAACCTGGGACCCTCCAAAGATTCCTGAGGATCCTGGAGAGAGTGAAAGATTAGCCAGGGCTTGGGGCAACACAAAAGGATTCTAACCCACTAATCATCTCAAACTCTATCAATCAGATCCTAACCACGTAGCTGTCTGGAATATTATGAGGTGTTAATAGCTGCGGCGGTCTGATAATTGTTAATGATTGTCAGGGTGCGACTTTAGTTGGATGGGAAGACAGACCAATGTGAACAGCATGTCTGGAACAAATACTCAATCAACACATTAAATCAATACAAATGGTCGAATAGCACATGAATGAAAGTAGAAATAGGTTTCAAAAATGCACTCAGAGATTGTCATTGTCCAGTAAATAGAGCCATGATTTGAGGCTAGTAGTTGGAATGATGATTCAGTTTGAGGTAACAAGCCCACGCTCTGGTTTCTCAGTGGCTACTGTGTGAAAACCAGGCAAGTGGATGTGGTTGGACCAAAATGGTGTCTGGTGGGCAGAGAGGGCTTGGCTGGTGTTAAATCTTTGTGTCGACTACAATTTCCTGTTTACTGGTGCTGGTATATTTAGAATGTTTGTTTATGAGGCTCAAGCTGTGTCCCACTTCTTTGCTTTATATTGTTGTTTAAGTCTACGAACTCCACAGCGTGGGAGAGGCGGCTAGACTCTGAGGCAAGCAGATACTTAGACAGATGGTGAGGACAATATACTGTCACAAACATTTTTGCATTCTTGGTTTGTGGTTTAACTCCGCATAGGAAGGAACTGTGTGTAATAGAATATGACACCGTCTTGTGACTAATAGCAAATCACTCATTCCCAAGAAAACCTGCACTACATGACCTTTTGCAAACCATGACCTTGTCCAACTGAGCCAGTCACCCTCAAGACTATGAAGTCTCTGGCCCTGGCGGTGAGAAACAGACAGTTTTTGGTCTTTCTGATGCCAAGTCACTAAGCAGAACTATGCAGACGTCTCACTCCTCCATACCAGCCTGGACAGTCCTTTCTGGGCCAACCTCGAGTGGGAATAAGGCCAGAAGCTCTGTGTGTGTGTGTGCTGTAGATAGTCAAAAGTGACCAATGTTAAAGAGTTCACATTTCAAAGAAGCCTCGTGGACCTTTTATTCGCAGGCCAGGGAGACACTTAACTAAAGGCTCCAGCCGGTACGAAATCTCAAGATTACTGTTAGCAAAGGAACTGGCACAGTCTGATTAAACTAAAGAGAGAGAGGAGGAGAGAGACTGAGAGAGAGTTAGACAGTTACCTTCCTGCAAGGACAGGGGGGGATTAGCTGAGTTAGCTTTTCACGGTGTCATGGAGGAGGGAATTAGGCAGCGAGACAACCTGCTAGACATTCACTACCAACTTGCAAGAAAAATTGTTTCAGACCAACCGTCAAGCCTCCTGTCACAACTCACCATTAGCATTTCTTCAACGTTTGAGAATGGCCAACCAGAGGGGAGGGATAAGATCATGTACCTTCTCTGTCTCCTCTTTTCCAGTCTCACCTCTAAAAGGAATGGTGTCCCAAGTGTTTTGGAAATTAGAGATCCACAGCAGCATGGTGCCTAATTTGAGGCAGCGTGAAAATTTTTTGACCTCAAACCTCTGCATTCCTGGTTTAGTGGAGACACCTAACCACACGGTAATGGAGGCTTTGACACTGCATTTTATTTTGTTTTCACTCTAGCTCAACTGTAGCATGCTGTCATTTCAGGTGCTTAAAGAAAGTACACAAGCTTTATTCTCCATCCTCTTCCCCTCTTCTCTTGTACTGAGTTCCTGGGGTCCACCATGTTGGCATCAGTTTGCATGTACACAGTGTGCCCAGACTGGTCTCCTGGCAGCCGGACATCTCCAAAGCTTTATCTGCATCACAAGCTGACTTTAAAGAAATATATGACCTGTCAGCATGGCTTTGGCCTGCATTTCTACACTGCACGTACAAACTATTAAGCACACAGTGCTATACACACTAAGATATAATTAGGTAAAGACAAGGCAAAGAGGGCAAGAGAGCAATTATAATTTAAGATAGGCTTAATTCTTTTCTTAGAGTGGATCAAGCAGCTCTCTGGCTACACAATACACTAGAATAAACACCATCTATTCTTGTTTCTACTGTATCAAAATACTGTATTACCCCAAATATAAGACAATATTTTACACTAGAATTTACATTTGAAAAATTGGGGGTTGTCACAGAACGTCAGATATTCTTTTTGAATGGAGAGAGTATCAGTGTAAAACCCACTGCCACATGTTTGCAGCCTTAATGTTGCTAGGTTAGCAAGTTTGTTTGTTTATAGTGAGTGTGTTAGTCAGTCAGTGCTTTGTTAGTCCAGTTTAACTGGCAGGAGTTTCTAAAGACTTTTGTAACGTTCAAAACAGAAAAAAACTGCTGAAAATTGGAAATTTGACCAAGAGCTGCTATGAGAGTGGGTGAGTATGTACTACTATTATACTATTATAATATACTAATATATATTGCTAATATGTATATAGGTATATGTATATGTATATGTATATTTAAAAAGTATTTATCCAAAAACAGGTGTTGGACGAGGGCGGGTCATCTTATAATCAGGGTTTGCCTTATATTAAGGCCAATGCAGCATGTCAAATTTCAAATAAAAGAGTGTGTGACGGGTCATTAGAAGACAAAGAGTATTGGTATGTGCCCAGCCCTGGGGATAGGCGGTAGATGGGCAGGTAGAGGAGAAGAATGTAAATACCACATGGTGTCTGACAACTGTCCCATCCGTCCATCCTCAAAGGTGACAGACAGATGCCAAAGCAAACAGGGCTTGCTAAACCAGTTAATTCAAATGCTCCAGAGGCAAGTCCTTTTCACATTGTTACTCTGTCCACATGGTCTGCACTGGCTCTGCTCAGAAACATGACTATTAGACATGAAAAATGAACTTTACTGGGGGCGTTTTGGGACTAATCTACACTGACAAAACTCTCTTAACTGATACTCGTGATTATCAAAGAGCGAGGCACCTATAAATGAAACTGAGCTCCTGTTCCAAAGGTAGCTGAATTGTAAATAAAAGAAGTTTAAGGGATAAAGTAAAGTTCAACTAACTAGATTAATGCCTGAATTAGTATCCAGATTATATATATATAATATAAATATATGGTGTGTGTTCCAACTATGTAATGATTATATTGGGATTGCTCACCTGGACAATGTCTAACACCATTCCCGCTGCCACTGTCCCAAACCCGGCCAGCAGGAATGGGAAGACCACCTGCAGGCCAATGGAGAAGGAGGTCTCCTTGAGGGGCGCTGGTGGTTCTGGGCTCTGGTCAGTGCTGGTGTCGTCGCTCTCGTTGCTCTGGCTTGCATTCTCCAGGAGAGCATCCTCCTCCCGCTGTCCTTTGGCGTTGGCCCGGCAGTCTATCGCCACCGAAATCTCTGACCTCTCCTCATCCTCCCCGGTCTCGCTGGGCCTTTCTGTGAGAGATGCCACCTCTGTGAGTTCAAGCTCGCCTCCGGTCCCTGGAATCACCTCCTCAGGACCCTTGGTGAGGATCACCGGGGGGACAGAGCAGTTGGAATTGAGGAAGGCCTCACTCAGGGGGCTTCCCTCCTTCATCTCAATAGCCCCAGAGGACATGTCGATGTCGGGGAGTTTGTCTTGTTCTTTCGACCAAAGTACCATGCGGAAGCCTTTGGAAGACAGTGGGCTTGACAAGAAAAGGTCAGGTTGCCTTGGCCTAACAGTTTTGGGGAAGTCAGAATGGAATTGACCACCTGATCTGGTTTTGAACCTGATCAGTCCAACTGATTTATCCCATTAAAGAGGCTTACAGGGCGTGGTGGTCACTATCAAAGACCAGGAGAAAACTGCTCTGTGGGAAAAAAGCTGCAGCAAGGCACATGCAGCCGTGCGTCTGCAGAGCCCGTGTTCCTGTCGGTGCTTCGGGAGCAGGACCAGTATGTTCTCCATTCACTGCAAGGTGCTCACGGTAGACCGGCAAAAAAAAGAAGAAAGCATACTAGTTCAAAACAGAGGGGGAAAAGAATGATTGGCTCAGGGACACAGCACAGAAATCCCCTCCAGTCAGTTGTAAATAGTCCCTTTTCTTCTTCTTCTAAACAGCTTGACTTTTAGCTAAAATGAAAAAAGTCAGAGGTCTGAAGTGGCTAGATTACAGTGCAGACTGGTCACACTCTCAGTCCACTGATCATGTCACACTGGTGGGTGTCTCACCTTACACCACGTGGCTGCTGGGAGGTTTTTTCAAGGGAGATATTTAAAGATCTGCAGTATGAGGATTGAATTACCAGCTGCTGAAAAGTGTCTCTCCAACCAGAGTGGACAGTCACCTGGGGAAAGAGCAAACCGATTGGTTGTTAAATGTAAACATTCTCCAGCCTTATTCCAGGTTTATTTTCAATTCAATAGCTGGCAGACCAAGGCTGTCCTGACAACGCAATTCTGATGAATTTATCTATACATACAAAATGTTAAATTACAAGAAATATTCACAGCTAATGACAGGAAAGATTTTTTTAAAGGTAAAAAAAACACAATACAAATACTAGAATCTTGAAAACAAAATATTTGGTATTATTACAGAATATAATAAAAAAAAATTCTTAAGCACAAAAGCTTCACTTTGTAATAGACTGTTAAGTAGCATTAAACAGCACTTCACTCTTCATTGATATTACGGCAGAAGTGAACAGTGACCGGCAGTTTCATTCAGCGCCAAATTTCCTCCCGGCAGCTAAAAATATTCTACCATTAGTAGAGGTGCTGCTGCTTACATCCTCTGGAAACGGAGTGCCACACTATTGTCACGCTGCCGCAATTCAAAGACAACACATCCTGCCATACCTTTCAAAATAAACAGCCCCTGATTTTACTTATGAGCAAATAAACTATCTAACTCTTATTTCAAAAGTAACTGTAATGAACATCAAATGTCAGTTTAAAGAAGCATCAGCATACATATATCCTATCTACATATCACCCCGCCTAACATAACTCTTTATTCTTCTTAACAACTAGAGACCAGTTTTTCCAGTTCAACAGACGACACTTTATTTTTTTTATTATTTTTTTTATTTATCATAAATCTTAGCTGTAGCGTAATCAAAAACACATACAGTACGCCTATATCCCCACCTTCTAGAAATGGACTTAAACTGCAATCAAAGACATGGAAACAATCCAAATCAAAGACTGAAGACAAGGCAAAGCTGCACATTGTAGGAACATATGCGACTCCTTCGTTCATCACAAAAACATGTGAGGTTTGAGAATATTCTGGTAATGCTAGCAGATAAACTGTGGACTAAGTTTAGCAGATGTATGGCAGGTGCCCTGTCCATGTGACTACATCAATGTGGAGAACACATTTCTCCAAAATAAAATAAAAAACACTTCTATTTTGAAAGCCAATCTACTTGTTTCCTGTCTGATTGTTGTAAGCTTGACGCAGCTTTCCTCCTGCGTGTTGCGACATCCACACACACACAGACTTTGGCTTTCCCCGCTGAAACAATCCTCTGTTTAGTAGTCAGGACCAATACCACCCGAACCCAACATGGCAAAGGCGTAAATTAGTGCTCCCCTGGTCGGGGTTGAATAGACGACCCCTCCTTTTCTATTCTACTGCTCATTTAATCAAGGGCAGAGGGCTCTGTGTTCCAGCACCGGGCTGGAGCCTATGTCACTACCACCACGAGTATTTAACTCATAAAAATAAAAGCCAACGCACTATAAACTCCCATTCTTTATCCTCACCATACAAATATATCCAAAGACACAAGCTGAGCTTTTACAGTCTGAATCGTTAAGTGGCACATTCCGTCATATAAAGGCATTCTGCGAGTATCACAGCCGGTCACTCATTGTGTTGTATGAAATTACAGCTCAAATGTCCCGCAGGTTATCAGATAAAAAGCTCCCCGGCGGTGGTTACCTTTTTTTTTTTTATGTCAGCGGTCCATAGAGGAGAAGCGGATCAGTAACAAGAAGCAGTCCGTGTGGCTGCCTGCCTGCCTGGATGTATTCTCCTCTTGGCAACGCGCTCAGGCTGAGGCGTGGACGCCGGTGCGCACGCCTTATGTAGAGTACCGGCTCTGCACAGCTGCCTTAATGGTTAATGGTGGTTAATGGTTAAACCCTCGCTCCCTTACCCGCGGTGAAGTGTGTCCCACTCTCTCCCGACCCGTCACATTGCACCCGTCCTCTGGCCCCCGCCGCCCGGCTGCTTGGATGCGCATCTATAATACACCCGTCCGGTGCAGGGGGCCAGGAAGCCACAAGGCGGGCCCTCCCTCTCTACACTCTGAGCTGACGATACACCCACCCACCACCTCCCCTCCATCACCCCCATCCCCACCCACCCCCCCTTGTCTCCATTGCGCACAAGCACGTCTCCTCCCTCTAAACTCATGCGTGTGGAAATGTGTACCAGTCTCCTCCACAAGCCTACTAATTTACTCCAAGTTTTAATTTAACAATAGGCCCAGACTCCTGAATGGATGGCAACATATCTGTACAGTATAACTGAGCTGGAATTTAGTCACTGATCCACAAACACACAGAATAAATACAGACTTACATAAGTGACAGTGTTGAGATTACGTGTGGAGGACAGGAGGTCATAATGGTTTAACAGAAACGCTGTGTTTCACAGTTTGCCCGTGCTCATGTTTTATACAGTGTTCCTTTATGGACCAGTAATGAGTCTATATGAGTATATTCTTGATTTCTCCAGGTATTCCTGTAATTATCATTAAAGAGACATTTCGTTGCATCTGGTTAAGCGGGTTTATGGAGCTGTGGAGATCCCCAAAGCTCAGTCCTAAGGCCTCTTTTATTCAAAACTGATATGCTTCAATTAGGCTAAATTATGCAAAACATAATTTTACTGACTTTTTTTTTTTAAACACTGTAATTTACTTTGCTGTCATCTAGGTACTAGCAGTTCCATAGATTCTCTCTGAAGCACATTGAAAAAAAATAATGATAGGATGTTCTTCCTCCAGCTAAATACAGACAAACCTTAAATCATTTTCTGAATTGTCTTTGGCGCAATAGAAGAGAAGCTGAGACTCAGCTCTCATCTGGACTGAAACAGAGCTGGAACAAGTGTTTAGAAAATATAAGACTTGCTTTGACTTTGATTACTTTGAATTATTACATGAATAATTAGACTAGATTTCTGGAACTTGCTTATTTCCTCTCTCCTCTCTCGTATTTCTCGGGATGCAGTTATCTTAGCTTAGCATAACGACAGGAAGTCGGGGGAAACAAGCTTTTTTCAGAGTTCAAAAATATGCCTATAAGCAAATGTAAAGCAAATGTCAAATCAACAGGTTTTGGTTCTAGAGGGACTTTACAGAGAGAAACGTGCTGTTACTATTTCGTGAAGAACAGTTGCTAGGCGCAGTGACCTCCTCGGAGTTTCCGTTGGTTGCTTGGCAACTTCATAGTGAAGACAGGACATCTCAGCAAATGTGTTTTGACCAAAACCTCAAACTATTGATTTAAATGTGGTTTAAAACTTTTGATGCAAGTTTGTTCAGGGTTTCTTCAATAAATTCCATCCATTTTAGCACGTATCTTATTTCTTTCAAAATGATTTGTGTGCTTTTCATTTGCATTGTAAATGCTATGTCGTTTTTAATGCATTATGCAAAGCATTTGTTTTGTGTGTATGAAACTAAAAGTAAAAATGAACCTGCCTCGCCTGCCTGCTGGTATTTCTTATCATTACAATATGCTGACAGTATATAAAGAAGTCTCTATGGGTTTAGTACCTTTTATGTCTCTTATTAAATATTTTTATAATACTGTAGTTCTTGATTAGCTGTAATATTTGCATGAATCTTTCATTAAGGGATTGAAAGGTATACTGTATGTGTGTGTGTATGTGTGTGTGTGTGTGTGTGTGTGAGTGAGTTATCTAACAGACAAATTGCATGCTGCCTCTGCCTCCTCATGCTGTTCCTAGGAGAGCAGCAGCTCTAACAACGTCCCCAGAGGTCCTGCAGCTTTGTTGTGCTGTTCGCCTGTTGCTATACAGCCCGCTCGGCTCAGCATCAGCACCCTTAGCATTGCCTGGCAAGCAGAGGCTACATAGTTGTGAGCCAACCCTGTTTGTACCCAGCGTAAACATCCAGTAATGACAGGGAAATGAGAATCAGTCACATTGTTGGTCTGTGAGTGTTTTCCCAGACTCATAGCCGAAAGGGAAGTCGTGACTCGCTTGCTGTTTGCTTGCTATACTACTCATACTGATATTGTTTTGCATATTCCTCCGACACACATACAAACTGCAAGATCACTTATACATTAATGGGTGTATCCTGTTGCTCATCGTCAAATGCTTTATTTGAATCAAACCTGCATTTCAAGCTGCGTTGCACACAGGCTGCAAACTCAGCAACCGAAGGTTCGGAGTGAGTTTATGTGCTGTGACAAATCATCACAAACATGTAGCTTGTTATATTCATTGCAGAGAACTTTACAGGGTTTGAATACTGAAATGTGTCAAAATGAATGGGAGAAGAACATGTGTTGTTATTGATGATGCTGCAGGTGGAAGCTTGCATGTTGCATATTCAGTGAAACACTCCCCTACACATTTATTGCTGAAACCAGCTTTTAAAATCTGCAAGTGGTTCTAGATTTAAGGAGGTTGTGGGTTTTAGTCATCAAATATTTACTGGTGTGAAACTGAGTTTATGAATGTAACTAAATCTGAAGCCAAAATACTAAGAATAGCAAAACAGTCTCTCAGTGTTTCATCATCCATCTGACAATTTTATTGACGATGGTTAATAAATCCAGGATGATCTTCCAGGCATTAAATCTGCTTTTTGTTGTATAAAATATCAATCATTTATCAAATATGAATGTAAAGCCACAGCCACGTTTGAGTTGAGACTCTGTCATTCATTGATCAGGAAGCATTTCTTTTCTTGGCAGCAAAATCCTATTGTCTTATAATAACAATAAAAACGTTCTAACATACTGTACATTCACTAGCAGTGATTCAAAGTTTAACCTGCTCCAAGCTTTACGTCTTATTCATTTCCTCTGCAACAGCAGCAGCACAGAGGTGAATGAATATATAACTAAACTACTACTGTTCCAGCATGTCTGCTGATGATTGATTGTGAATTTTTCCATATTTTAATGCACATATGTGTGTGTGTTAAGCATGCAGATAGACACAAAAGAGATGGCTTATGCTGTAGTGGTATGAAAAGTTCCCCAGCTCATTATTTCATTACATTCAGAACACTCTAACTGCAGCATCAACTTGAGAAGTTCAGTAGAGATTTACTTTGCTGATGATGCAGTTGCTTTCGTCTCAGAATGATCTTGTAGATGCTACTATAAGTGGAACAAGTGATATTTTGTGTTATATATTGAATTATAAGTTAAATGACCACGTTTAAAAAAACAACAAAAAAAATCATCTATTTCTTCTCCCTCATTAAAAAAAACCTCCAGAATCTATGTTCATTATAAACGTTTAACTGCTGGACATAAGATGGCTCCAAAGTCCAGGTAGCTCAAATATGCAACAAGATGCACAACTTAAATAATGTCTAATATGTGTATGATTTTCACAGTTGGATGCAAGAGCTTGGTGGAGCGCAGTGACTGCAGCCCTGCAAGAATGCAAGCTGGGAGAATGGAAACTCACGGGTCGACATTAAGAGGATTCGGGAGCTAAGAGGATTCATTCTCACAGTACACATGATACAGCGTTTAGTAGATGAGATGTGAGCCTTATTACATTTATCACTAGCATCTCCTACAAGGCAAACAAACTAAATCAGTTACTGGTGAGAGTAAAAGTCGGTTCACTATGAATATACTGTGATCATTTTCAGTCTCTTACTGACTATACACATCATTTCAGATCTTGCACAGGTAGTTGTGGTTCTTGGTCATTGGTCATTTCTGATCAGAACGAAGCTTCGAGAAATCCTGTCCTGTAGGATATTTTATAAGCATTTCAGAGCTTTTCCGGGATACCAGGAGCAAATCATCAAACCACAATGTCCCATCATCAGTTAGAAGACAACATTGATCCAGTGAGGAGATATAATATGACCTTTTTGTACAAAAGTTACACTGTAAGCTGTTGTCAGAGACAGGACATGGAACAGTGTGCCTTTACTCGTTTGGCAACTGGTCCGTGTAACTAGTGGAGATACAATATGAACAATCTTTCCTTTAAATTAAGAAATCTGCCTGACGACAACTCAGTGGATGTTTGATTTAGAATGGAAAAAAAAAAGAAGCCACACCACTAACTGGCAGTGAAGACAGAAATAGGTAACTGAACGGAGACATGTCCTAAAGGTCTGGTTACGTGTATACATACAGTGTAGTATGGGGTTGCTTCTGTTGGTTAATGATCCTCCAGCCTCCTTTCCCAAACCAGGAAGTGAGGTGAGAACGGAAGACAAAACAGCGCTGGGCCCCAGCAACGCCTCGGCAGAGTGGCTGTCCCTGGCAACGCTGAGGCGGTCTGTGCCAGTTTCGGGCCACTTCTGTCCCGGGGCTTCTTTGAGCCCAGAAGAATGTTTTGAGTTGGGGGGGCGGTTTGGAAACCTTCCCTCAGCTCAGGATGAATGGCTATCCACCGAACACACTCCCCCCTCGCTGTCTTTCTCCCATCTCCTCCAACCTTCACACAGAGAGCGGCAGGAAACTGCGACAGGCCTTCTTCTCCTCATTCCTCACTCTCCAGAAAGCTATTACATCCCCTACAGAAAGTGCTGCCACTAAACACCGTCACATCATCCCATCAGATTCATTGAGGACATTTCCAATATGTAGTGTTGACCATCATTCCTATTGGTTATTAATTACTGAGACCGCTATGGCCGATAAGATGAGAGGTACATCACCGAAGGGAGTAGATGAGACGGCACTAGCATTAGCAAGCTAATCTGCTAGCATGTATGCTGTAAGATCACTGATGGTTGTGTTGTTTTATTACAGTAGAGCTGTGATTAAATGTCTGCAGGAGGTTGGTTTATTTTTCTCATAATCATAATCATAATAAGTGTCAGGCCGGAACTCAATCAGGACTCAAGCACTGAGGTGTCAGTGAGCCGATTTATTTGGCAGCAAAAAAACACTCCTAAGGAGGAAAAACTCTACTCTAGTATACAAAAACTACCAAAATCACTCTCAAAGAGGAAATGGGTATATTTCAAAATAAAACAGGAAGTCACGAGACACAAGACCGCCAACATATCAATACGTTGTGACACTAAGGTTTGGAAATTTGAAATAATAAACAGAGGCAAAAAGCCCAAATTGACAAATGTAATGCTATTCGCCCATTGCTGTAGAGTTTTATACATTTTTTGTGTTGCCGTTTCTCTGCTGTACATGTTCGTAGCACAAACAGCCTAGCTAGCAAGTAACAGGATGCCTTTTGTGTTTGGTCCCATTTACACCTGCTATTAACATGTGATGTGTATCTAGATACATTATTAGGTCTTAGCATTTATAATATGTTCTCATTTTCTCTTATGCCCACATTGTGATTAGATCTATTTGAATGAGTTAGTCGCGGCTGGCAGACTTGTCAATAGACATTGGCGTGGCTCAAGTTAAAGGAAAAAATGTCATGAATGAATCTTCATTGTTTGTAAGGGAAGACTTGCTAGCTAATGCTGCTACGTTTAAGCCTGTGAATATTCTCATTCATCCAGGTCATGGTTATCTCAAGGAAATTTTGAACTGCACTTTGAATCATTTTGTACGCGTCTGGAAAGATAGGTGAGGTGATGGAAGTAAAAAAAAACAACCATGAACTCCTGAAGGGATATTGTTGGAAAATACAGTTGCAGATTGGAACCACATATTGTAAAAAACGTGGCTCAACTTAATTTGGGATCGCAGAGTTCAGATGGAAAGTGCATGTCCTGACCTGTGATCCCGAGCTCTCGTAATGAATGAGCTGTGAATCCAAATGGCTGTACGAGCAGTGAAGCACAGCATACTGCCAGTGTTCCTGGCAGGAAGATGTGTATGTCAAACATGGCAGGAGCAAAAACGTTACTTATTCAGACAGAAACTTCAGCAATGAGCTCTTGCTGTCAATGGAAGAAAGAGTTAGATAGTAACAAACAACCTCACAGATTAACTGCCCTGTCCTCATATGTGTGTGTGTGTGTGTGTGTGTGTGGGTGTGTGGGTGGGTGGGTGAAGAGTAACCTCCTGCAGGCAGCACATAGCTCACCCATTAAACACAACAGAAATCATCATCACATCATGCACAGATGGAATATTGGAGACAAAATAGTTTGTTTCAGTTGAGCGGGATCTGCCTTGCTACAGATAATATGCCCTTTGTAATACCGCCAACCTTTCGCCTAAGTAGTTTATTCAAATATTGTATCATTTGAACATTTATTGAAATGAAACCATGTTTAGTGGAGCTGTTAACGTCTCATAATCATCTGAAATGTACATACTGTATAATACACAACTGTACAGTAGAATAAATATACTTGATGCAGATCTGATCTTCCAGAAATCTTAACATTTACATTTGACACCATTATGGAAATTCATTATGAAACATTAGGGAATATGGAATATTTCACATCTCACACACACATTATCGCACTAATCCTAATAATTTTTTCTATCTTTACTTTTTGTATTTTAAAATATCATTTTGCTTAAATTATTGCTCATGTCAATGTCACGGTGACAGTAATTGACTCTTAAGTTTATCTTAAAGGTTAAACAAGAGTCACTAGTTCAGGCCAGTAACGGTCCCACTCGGAGTCTCTCGAATTAGTTTAACTGCGTTAATGTGGAAAAAACACAGCAAGGAATAGAACGCTCACAAACACACAGCTGACCGCAATCAACCCATTTTAGACTGGATGATGCCTAAAATGTGTGTGTGTGTGTTTGTGTGTGTGCAGGGAAGGCGTGAGTCACCTATACAACAAATTTGAATCCTTAGTGGGCAGCAGAAAAAGGCACAGAGAGGAAATCATAGTGAATGTAGAGTGAGCAGCATTACCTAAATACTCTTAGCAGCCATGACCGAACCTGGCTGTAATATTATGAGTGCATCACATTAATAGTTTATGAATCAACAGTGATGATCAAGGACCATTTAGTGCCTGTTAACTTAAAGCTTCTAAGCAGTGTCAGATATCCATCATTGAAACAGACATGACACGGCAGTTTGCAAATAAAGTGCTCGTCCGTTTCCATTTTACAAGCGGTTGAGGTCGTGTGCACAGCAAAGGGAACCAAATGTCACGATAGTCTTAGATCTAAGAAATGCTGGAAACCGATAAAATATCATTTCAGGGGTAAAATTGTCATCCTCCACTTTTGATACAGTGCACATCTGTCAGCACGACGGCTAACGTGACGCATTTATGCCGCCTTTAAATGGGGTCCATATGAACAGTTCTCACAAAGTGGATGAAAGATCTCCTGTCAGCAATAATCACGGTGGCCTTAAATGGCCAGAAATTGAATTTTCAGAAAATACTCATTTATCTTTTTCTCCTCTATCTCAACCTTCACTTTAGAAAGTGTGTCATTAATCAGCTGGCCTCAACAACATATCTGCTTGTGTAATAATATACAATATGTCAATTTCTACTGATTCTCATACTGTGCAATGAGTCAGTGAACGCCTTGCCAGCTCTGTCATATAATGCAATCACTGCCATCTAGTGGAAAACAAGTGCCATATAAACTCCACATCCCATTTATTCCACTGAATATGACTACTCGTATCAATATCGCATGACGTGATCGGGCGTGGGACAGCACAGATATCGATCACGCTGTAGGATGAATTCTCAGCACAGTAAGATATTTCACAGCTTGTTCATCCGTTACACAACAGGCCGAGTCAAACAGATGAGAGTTTGGTTTCAGCTACAGTTACAGCAAACATAACAGCAGACAGTCAGAAAGTGACAAAAACAAAGTGTTTATAAATGGTGATTATTACCGCACAGCACACACAGTTGCACGAAATGAAACAGGAGAATTCGTATTGCTGCAGGAATAAAATGTACAATCAGTCAAACAGGGTCATTTTTCTTTGCCTACAACATCAGTCTGGTAATTGCAAACAGCATATTGTCATTTAGCACACAGTTTCTTTTCATATATGCGGGTAATAAATCATATATGTATGATCATACCCACGCAGAGGAGCGATATTACAGCATTCTCAGTGTACTTACTAGAGCTACTCGAAGTTATTGATGGTAAAGTGAACTCCTCAATCAGTGTTAATTGCTTCAGTGCAAATTTTTTTGTTACAGTACAGTTCATTAACCAAAACGTTACCCAGATTTTCTTTTACTAGATGATATGAAATAATGTACAAATATTGCAGTCACATCATCAAACTGAATTTAAATCTGATATGTAATTCACACTATCCACAGTACAAATGCTCAGGTGTCAGCAAGCAACACACACACACATAAACACACAACCAACATGGAACGCATATATGCTATAAAATACTGCAAACCCTCTGTATGATTTCAGTCTACAATACTAGACATAGAAGCTAGAAAATAGTTTTTTTCTCTCCATGTATGCACTACAACGTACAACGCAGAAGTCTTACTAAAATTTCTCAAGAAACATACGTTGTCGGTATAAAGAAAGAGCCAGCTCCTCCATGGTGCATGTGTGTGCTGACATGTGGGGTGTCAGTGTCATTACAGCCCAGCAGGGGGCAGTGCTCTCTGTTTCATTACACCAGAGAGTCAGACTTTACACTCCGTCTTTCTGTGTTTTCAATGCTATTTTTTTTTTTTTTTTTTTTTTTTAAATATTGCACTACAGCTAGATTCAGGAGGGTTTGTACAGAAAAAGAGGAAGTGGAATCACTGCTCTGCTGCGTTCAGGTGCTGTCAGTCATGACTACAGATACTCCTCTTCTTTCACATACAGGATCTCATGTGCTGAGCTGGGCACCTGAGAGAGAGGAATCAAGAAAAGACATTCAATGTTAAACCCATAAATATGAAGCAGAATTCACTAAATCACTCTTTGCTTTTAATTGTAAATTGTCCACAAGGGGGGGCTGTTCAGTTGTTCTCAGATCACTTTGGTTTATTTGTTGCCACCCAGCTGCAGGTTTGTTTCCTTCATCTTTGTGTGCGTGTTTCAAGGGTTGACATTCATGTGTCACATTACGCCTCAGTGACTATTAAAGGCCCTGAAAACATATGATCTCATTTATCTTCTTTCTGCGGGCGGAGTCGTGAATCAAGAGACGTTTCTCTATCTGTGTTTGTTTGTTTTGTTTGTTTTTCGTCTGTGTGGGTTTTGTTTTTTTTGTCGCGGGTTTGACACGGGTGGGGCTCAGTTAGAAATCACTGATGTCATGTGCTTCTGTGCACATAAGGATTTATCAAGCCACTGTCTTGATGAAGCACATTAAATAGAGATAGATCATTTTTCTTTGTATGTGAATGATACTTATTACAGATATATAAACCAGGGTCTTTATATAAGCAAATAAGCATATAATACCAAATCTTCAAACAGCGCGTTGACATTATGCTGTTTCAGACACTTGACAGTCAGACATATTACCCTGTCTGGAGCGTTGTTGGTGTGTTTTATCATTAAGCAAACGGTAGACAGTTTAATCCTGACCATGGAAACAACAGTCGACCTCGTCCACTTGTTCAGTTTCTTGGCAACTGGGAAAACTCAGTTCAGCAGATATGATACTGATCTCAGTCAGAGTTGCCTCAACCTGCACGTCTGTATTCTGCTGCTGCCGTTTTCCTCTCCGACAGGTGGTGCGGGCTGGACTGGAACTGAAGGTGTGAAAGTGCTGACACTGTGGCTTTGAAACTGGATGATAGTGGCTGGGCCTGCTTTAATGACACTGTGCCTGTGTGTGTGTGTGTGGGTGTGTGTGTTGTACATGTCCTGGCTGCACCTGAATTGTTTGTGACCTGTTAGTGTGGGTCACTGCAGCATCCTGTCCAGCTGGAGGTTGATTACAGAGCCACTGACTCTATTAGGCTTCTGTGTGTGTCGTCCTTGTTCTCTTAAGCGGGGGCACCTTGTCGTACAATGTCACTTATTCAATGTGCATTAGGTATTAAGTGTCCATATGCTCAGCTAAACTGGTAGAAACTGCACAATAATCCACATATATATAGATATATAGAGTACAGTGCACCATATATGTGCTTGTTGTCCTGTTATCAGCCCACAGAAACTTGACGGTGACTGATTTACAGTCTGAAGAGTAAATACAGACATCCATAATCTCAGAGACCCTTGTAATTACATATAAAAGACATCAACAACGCAAAGTCTGTTTTAGTGGATATTCCACTCATTACTCTATCATACATACATTAATTACTTCATATCTTCATTTATTTGGGTTACAGCATTTTATCTCTTGCAAATGATCAAGACTAGCAGCTAATTATGATTAATTACAGTATGATGAACACTAATTGTAGGGGTAGGATGAAGCTTTTAGATCAGTCCAATGGAATGGGAGGGGGGGGGTCTGATCTCAGTTATTGCTGCTGCTGTCAATAGATTTTCATACGGTTGCACCACTCCGATTACTGATGTCTTTTTTCTTTTTTTTTCACGCTCCTTTTTAAAATGCTTGAAAATTGGTCCTTTTTTTTTAATACAGAAATTTGGAAAATAATGCATGAATGTGTTAATTAGTGTGTAAAAACAGCACATTATTATCTAGCACTGTCATGTGAGATGCAGTGTGAGCCTGGTGGACTGACACGCAGACAGCTGGGACAGATGCCTCCTCACTGGCACTTCTTCCTAATGGAGTGTCACTCCCACCTGAGCGCACTTCACATTAAGAGCAAGAGCACACATAAGCAGGTAAATTGGGCGATGCACTCCACACTCTACAATACTAATGACACTAATGAGATGTCTTAATTGTTCAGCTAATGAGCTGCTGTAATTATGCGCTGTTTAAAGGACAAGGACTTTTTTTTTTTTTTTTTTTGGTCAACACATTTCTTATTCGGAGCCAAACAAACAGTGAACTCATCTTACTAATAAGTACTGTGCATGTATCCAAAGCCTGATATATATTGTATTCCTCTCCATTGTTGTCCAAACACTATTAGAAACACTTCAATGATGGTGTTTTCACTTTCTGGAGAGTAGTCCCGTGTAAGACAGACGCTGAGCATGTGCGAGAACTGTTCTGTTTACAGTGCTTCGCTAGAGATTTGTTGACAATTAAGAAAATGAACACTGGTTTACCTGGTTGACTCCTCCCACCACCAGGAGGCGGTCTCTGATGACGATGGAGGAGGTGGAACATCGGGGGAAGGTCATGGGAGCCAACTTCTCCCACTTCTTCCTCTGCGGATGAAAGGCCTCCACTGTGTCCAGAGCTGAGGGCTCGTGACCTGGACACACACACACACACACACAATTTTCATCACGTGTCTTCTTCACTTGTTGATATTCAGGTGTTTCCTCAATTACTGTGTGGAACCAGGGTTTGAAAAGCTAAACAGAAGCAACCGAGGTTCGCAGAAACTTCCATCTATGAAGTCTTGGTCATTATTTCATGTCAGTTAGTTGTGACATGAATCGTACGTGAATGCAGCAGAACTAACGCGCCGCTCTTACCAAGCCCCCCCGCTACCACCATGCGGCCACGCAGGAAAGCGGCGGCGAAGTCCGCTCTCTTTGTTTTCATCGCCACCGTCTCCTCCGACTTCAGCCAGGCTCCTGCACAAGAACGAGAGACGACAGCTGGAGTCAGCTAATGTGTGTAAAAGCTTATGAGAGGTGAAGTCACTGTGGCACTGTAGTCCACCTTCAGCTGGACACACACACACACACACACACACACGCAGCAAGGCTGGAGCTGGAAGGAAAGCAGATGTAATGTTGGTTGTTATCAACAGCGTTTTTTAAGCCTAAACTTTTAATATTTCCATGTTTTCTATTTAGTGTGAGACGGAGTGGGTGGGTCATGGGTTTAAGGCTTTTGGCTTTGGAGTAACACACTTGAGTTGGTTTTGTTATTTGGCAGCGTAGTATCAGAGCACTCCGAACAGCTGTGGCGTGACATCCAATCACAAACAGATTTCCAATCAACAGCGTTGGTGTATCCTCCTCCAGTATCTCTTCTCACTCCCCACATCAAGATGGATGGAATTTTTAAACCTAACCCCTTAATGCATGAATTATGATAACCCCCCCCAAGTTCATTCATATAGGAGAAAACAACTTCTGAACAGCTGTCCACTGTAGTGACCACTGTCCCTGAAACAGTTAAATGTTGTTTTTGTGACATCTGCAACAACATAATAATAATAATGGTTTCTTCTTGAGGTTATTTGGCATGGAAATGGATACATAAAAAAAAGAGGTTCTCCCTATTGTGTGTTTTAACAAATCCTTTTCAGATGGGTGTACACGCTGCCCGGGGGACATCGTTGTGCTCACTTTGATACACACAGAGATGTGGAGGAAAAGCACAGTTTCACAATCCATTCCCCCATATCCCACCTCCTCCACACCTGATATCCTGAGCAACCAGTATGTGATCCCTCAACAGCTTCCCACACATAACACCGCTATTGCTGTATGCTGGGAACTCTATTCTATTTACTATTCAAATACCTGCTGGAAGCTTCAGTCCTAAAATAGAACCAACAAGAGAAAAAAAAAAGTCTCAGGTGTAGAAGAAGTGTCATTACACTTAAGACTCTGTGTCTGTGTAGAGGTTCCTGATGCACTCCTGATGATAAAGGGTGTTCTTGAGAGTGGGGGAAAATGAACACATAGACATCAAAATCATGTTTCCCCTTTCCCCAGCAGATTCTATAGAAGTTTTATTTCTACTTTCTAGTAGTTTGTTGCTGCCAAAGCTTGTTTGTCTGAAGGAAGAGATTCGTGACAGGGAAGAAAGATAAACCTTATTAGGGAGGGAGCGAGAGAATTGGAAAGTACACCAAGATGTCTTGCTCTTTATCTTTGTCTGGATCTCTATTATCTTTTCTCCAACTTGTTTTTTTTTCTCTTTCATTCACTTCTTCTTAGTGTCTTTTGTATTCTTGCCGTTTTTTACCTTGCTTCTCCCCCCTCTCATTTATTCTCTGTCTTTCTTTTAAATAAGAGGCAGAGACTGCAAGGTCGAGAGAAACAAATAGAGGTAAGGAGAGCATGAAGGAGAGATAAGTAGCCAGATGGTGAACCTTCCTGCATGTTGCTGCAGTGTGTAACCAGGAAGAGCATTGTCCTTCCCCGCCTGGTTTAGTTACACTGAGCCTTCCACTCTGCTCTTCTCTCTCGTTTGCATGTATCTATCATATCATATCATATCTATCTACCACGTTTCTCCATCTTAGCTTAGCAGTATTTTAGTCATAAAACAAAGCATCGGACAAATTGGAATTTTGACCTGATAGTGGCGCTGCAACGCTTGTATAGCAGTTTGATCCATTACGTCCAATTAAATCTGGAAGGTTTTTGGAAAGAGCTGCGTCATTCAATTTTTTTGTGCAATTTTTGTGTGCGCAGGGAGCCAACAGCCAGAGAAATCCTCCACCGTGCATCCTATTCTAGTCCGTCCCTCCAACAACGCGCAGGCCTGAAATTTGTATGTACCTGATTAGCAACTTTCATACTAGTGAATGAGAGGTCATTATGTCTAGTTTTTCTTCACACGTCCGTGAGAATAACAAGCACAGTTTTAGGGATAATTCCAACCTAATCAACGTTATTTTCTCGTTTAGATACTGGCAGGGTGTTTTAGACTTAGATTCCATCAAGTGTTGAACGTATTTAATTTTAAGTGGCTTATACATGAACAACCCTGGTTATACCTGGCGGTTACTGGGTGTTAATACTGTATGTGTTATTCGAACAGTCTCTATGTGACTAGTTAGTGTGATGCAGCCTGGTTTTGGTTAGTGATGCATAAATGTCCACTTTATAAAGAAATAGTGGATCTAGAGATAAACATTGTGTTCTAACTTCTATTCCAGTCAATAAGATGGATGCAAAACGCTTCTATAAACTGTGCTTACTACTACTAATACTATACTGCATGATATAGGCTGGATTTACTTCTTTACATTACAGTTGTATCGACACATCCTGCCACAGGCTTATGGTCCAGTCCTCTGAGGCTAAGTAGCCACCGCAGGCCTGATTCCTATTTGCTTTGGCGGGGATTACACAAGTGTTTGTGCCAAGATGTGCTTACTAGGATGCAGGGAAAACACCAGCATGCATTATTCTATTCAAGAGGGAGACGGCTGAGGAGAATAATAGAGAGAGAGAATAGAGACAGAGAGAGGCAGTGACAATAGAAAGGAGGGAGATGAGGCGATTCTCTGAAGACTGGGCTTTGTAGTCTGTGTGGTGGTAATTTTGTCCACAGCTCTCCTCTGTAATTGTCCCTCATGATTAAAACTAAAAAAGGATGGTGATTGGCTCTCGGGCCTTTGATGGATTGTGTCATGTGTGAAATCTCAGACACTGATAACCATGTTTAGATAAGCCTCTTGAACGAGATCCATTATTTTTGAGCATATTTTAATCATTACTTATTGGCCCAAGGAGGCACATTTGCTCTATTCACTATTTCTGCTTTTGTGTTTTGGGTATTTTTTTTTTTTTACCATCTCAAGCAGGGTATAATTGAAATAGATGCATCATTTGTGGTTATTGTTGCTTGATTTTTATTTGCTCATGCAAGAGGGACTGATGAAAAGTGTTTCTCTGTTGTATGCATCAGAATTTACTAGTTGAGAAGAGCAACTGAAATAGCAATTTTTAAAAAGGCTTGTTCACCCGAATCACAAATTCATTCTTTCAAATTTTTATTTCAGATTCAGGGTCTAGATAAAAACAGACATAAAAAAATTACATACAAAAGCACAATAAAAGATTATGGTTTTAAAAAAAGAAGAAACATGTATATAAATGCCTTACAAAGAGACAACAGTACTAACGCCTGCACCTCCTGGGATTTGTAGTGTAGTACTAAACCTTATGTTTGAAGAAAAACAAAATAAAATATGATTGTCATTAAACCAGCAAAAAATGTGCACACAAAATTTCTTAACATGGTTTGGAAAGTACTGACTCCTGCAGCCACAGACATGAAGGTCTCTTCAGTGATATTCTCACGGCGTCATTATAAGCTACTTGTCTCTGTAAGCTTGCTGCTTTTTTGTAGTTTGACCACAGGTGTGTAGTATAGAGTGGTGTACAATATGTTCTGAACAGAGACTTCTTTACAAAGTGCCCGTGTACACAGAACATATAGTAAGGAGCTGCTGGAGACCGGGGACAAAATTCCCCCTTTGACTCAATTTAACAAACAACTTTCTATGATTAACGCAGTCAAAAGGCTTTGAAAGCATCAATAAAACACATAAGAACTAATGAGTTGTGACCTCTGTATTTGTTTATGGTTTCCTTTAATGCATATATACACAAGTCAGTGCCATGTTTAATCTGTGGAGTTAATAAACAGGGTTTGTTCTGGGACTATAGCTATGGCCCTGTAGTTATCTAGGCTAACATATGAATCATAAATGCAGTAAAACAAATGCTTTCTTATCGGAAAGCTTGTTTATAGCTTGGTACACCTCATGTGACATAATCGCCATTGAAACATTACTCTCAATATTGTCGCCTTATACGTACTACGTACTATAATGCTGTCGTCATAACTCATAGCAATATTGTCATGTGCTCCTTTTACAGCCTGAAAATGGTTCCAGGTGTTGAGAAGCCTCAGGAACCAAAACTGTCCAGCTGCTCACGTCTATGATAAGAAAAAATGTGGAGGTTGATGAGGCCGCAGATATTACTCGACTATGTTTTTCAGTTTTTTTTATTTACAGTTAATATTGTCTTAAAAAAGATGGAGCAGTGCTGTTGTAGTAAAGATAGGAAATACACTATCAGGTCTCTAAACCCGATAACAGAGTACAACTATCTCTTCATTTATGTTGCCTTTTAGACAATTCAGGATGAAACAAACTACATTAAATATTCATCACAAGAAATGTCGTCCCGAATCTGAATTTAAAATAGTGAGTGACATTTAGCACTGCAACTATACAACAATAGAGCGAGGCCTTCCTAGGGGTTCCTAAACCCTGGTTCCTTCGATTTGAAACTCAGTTAAGGGTTGTGAATTCTTAAAATAGTTCCTAGGAAGAGCTGCTGTGGTGGAAACAGGCTAACTCTGCTGGCAGTGTTTGCCCACATTTTGAGATCTCAACATAATGGAGGTAAGTGTAATTTAGTTTGTGGTGCTCACAGCATTCAAACGTCCATTATATTGTGATGGAGGCAGACATTTCAGAGACGGCGAATTATCTGGAAACCTGAGCAAATGAAACTCAAACTATCCGCACAACAAGACACCACAAAAGGAAACAGAATAGTTTTCTTTTGTAATTTGGGTGAGGTGACCCTATTAAAGGATTTTCAAACGCCACAGTTTCTCATTCTCTGTGTTTATTATCTTTCACAACTCTAGTCTAGTGTTGTTTTTTTTTGGTTGTGCTTGCTGCGGCTTGCCTGATGGCATGAATATGATTCTGAGACATCACCTAACACGCCTGCATCTTAATACTGGCAATATGGAATGAAACAGAATTAGAATATCACTGTGTGACAGCAGATTGCATGACCACGCGTGTGTGTGTATGTGTGTGTGTGTGTGGGGGGGAGATATTGCTGAAGATGGATAATAAAGCAATGTTTCTGGATCTTGTAATTTAAAGCGCTCCTCATCTTCATCCCTCCCTCATCTCACATCTCATCTCCGCCGAAATTAGATTGAAGAAACGGGGTACAGCTGCCTCCCCCGTGCTCGTGCACCAGTATATAAGTGGTTGTGTTTGAGTATTGAAAGGCATTTTCCCCCCCTATTTCTCTCAATTACACACAAGGCAAACTTTCTCCCTATTATCATACATTAACATTATCTCTCCCACGTTCTGCTTCATTTGGCTTTCATTGGACCGATCCCGATGTGTGACCACATATCCAGCTGTCTAAAATGACTTATTGATTTTTGCCCTCCCGTTTCTCCTTCCTGTCCCTCCTCAATTTGTTCACCTGCTACTCTAGGGTGTCTTTGCTGGATAGAGAGATAAGTCATTTCGCTGCATTGTGGAACACAGACTGTGCTCAGAATTAAAAGAGGAACGAGCCTGTTGGGCGTAGAAAAGTATTTCTTTCCACGGTGAAGTTGATGTTAATGTCTGTTTTGTATGGCAGTGAAGTGAAAATGAAGATGCATGCTGTCAGTGATGAGAAGATGATAAGACATTTTGCCTGCGTGGTATGTTGTCAAATGAAAACGTCTTGCTGTAACGTAATCGTTTGACAGATAGGTCTCTTGTTGGTTAGAGAAATCATTCAAACATTTAGGAAATTTGCATAGATCCTTTCTTTAGAAGATCAGCATCAGTCCTCTCACGGTACTCTCTGTGCATTATGTACGGAGCTGGATATTTAGCATGGCTTTGCATAAAGACTGGAGGTAACAGCTGGAGAGGAACCAGCAGGGAAACAGCTAGCCTGACTAGATGCTATAAATGTTATAAACGCTTAACTTTGTGGAATTTGTGATTTTATAGGAAAATGATGCTGGAGAATTTCTTGGTGGATAACAGCTGGGTGCACAGACTGTGTGAGGCTTCACAGATTCTTGTTTTTACACTAACATTGCCAGGTTCGGTACTATCACATCTGTACAGAGACCAGAACCAAACCTGCGCTAACTATCTAAGTATTGCACGGATGGATAAACAGCATTTATCTGTCTCTCTTACTTATTCGGGATTTAAGCAAACTAGATACATGATATAAAGTAGACAGATGTGACGGTTGGTGTATTTCTATCACTTTAACTATTCAGGCTTCCAGGCTAATCATGTCCTGACTGACAGTTGTGTACGTATTACAAAGACATCATCAATATCAATCTTCTCATCCCTTTCACAGAAAGAAATACACAACATCGACATCTTTTCAACAAGTTAACACAAGTGAGTATTTGAATATTTATATATTTCGTAATCCCTCCTACTCTTCTACATCATTCTTATACTGAGTGAGAGGTTCAAACTCATGACGGCATTTGTTGTATCTGCAGATCCAACTGGATTGTTTTATACACAACTCAGTGCGATTAACGCTGACATCATCTTTCGACACAGAAACGTATCTAAGAGAATGTGTGCAGTATGTTTCCATACCTTGGTTGGTGTCAAAAATATTGATGTTCTTGGTGAATTTGGAGCTCTGGTGTCCACCTCCCTGCCGCAGTCCTCCCAGCAGACACAGCCTCCCAGCTGTGTCCCATATCACTCCCCCGTATGAACGCTTACAAGGCATCGTGGGTAGCGTAGTCCAAGAACGTGTCTCTGAGTCATAAACTTCAAAGGCCTTCACCGGTCGCTTACACTGACGGCCACCTAAAAGATTGCGTAAAAATAATCACTACTTGCTAATCTTTACTTGAAATAAACACAGTGAACACACCCATGCTGGTCTGTTCTGTACCTGCCACATAGAGCTTGTTGGCCAGCAGATGTATGTTGGCATCGTAGCGTGGGGTCGGCATAGGAGGAAGTAGTGCCCAGACGTCCTTTCGAAGGTCATACTGCTGCAGGATGCTACGAGGGAGCAGGTCAGCACCCATTCCCCCCACAGCCAGAGCCCGGCCATCTACACACATACCAAAGTTTCCATCTGAACGCCTGGATGCATATTAATACGTATTTGATAAGCACAGTCGAGGCCGCAAACACATTTTTTGACATAAGGTAGACACATTTGTCTAAATAAAGACCACCACACCAAAGAATAGTAACAACCTGCTCAATTCAGATTACTTCATGAAAGACCTTTAAGAAGTTAGCTTGTGGCGAGGCAACCGACCGTGACAGACATGGGAAGCTTGAGGAATACGGCAGCAGAATGGAAATGCACTTTGGCATGACACCACTAGCATAAGAATGGAGGTGGGTGAGTGTGCTGAAGCAAGAGAAAATACAGCATTGATCACCAGAATGAAGAGAAAAAAGGGTTGCAGGGAAACAATCTACATTTTCATTAAGGGTTTTTTTTTACTTACTTGTCTAGATTCTCAATTTGCCAGCCATTTACTTTAAAGGCCAACCTCAGAGCATCCAGCCAAAAGTTTCCAAAACACTTTGCATTCATTTTGCGGTAGAAGTGAAACTTCTACTTAGGTTCATTATCCCATATCTGGAAAATAATGATTCTTCAAACAATAAAAATGGTTTCATTTAGTCAATTGGTTGACTGACTATCCTTTTAAAAAATACCATATTTGTTTCAATTTGGCTCTATTGATCATTTTGTCAGACTATTTGTCTCTTTTTCAGATGGGGGGGTGGAGGGTGGGGGCAAAACTCAGAGCAAAGGGCCAAGGATCGAAGACTGGTCAGGGAGATGGAGAACGCAGCACGATGTACCTATACACACCAAATAAGTCTGTGTGTACACAGCATCTATCTGTGTTCCAACAGACACTGACAGATGCCCTGCTGGACTGCACACAAACTCACCAAGGCTGAAAAGGGCTGTTTATGTTTATTATGTTTATTGACTGCTGGACTGATCCCAAGAAGTGAATGTGAAAATATGACCGCTGTAACATCATCTGGGAGAAACTATGTGAAAGACGTCTTTGGTTTAAATCAATGGAGCGAAATGAAGTGTTGTTCTGCACTGTCGTAGTTTACTTCTGCTGCTCCTGATCCTGATCATATGGTATATATGTAGTTAGTTTGCTTAATGCTTGATGCTGTTTAATGTTATATGACATTAGGACATCACTCACTCACATTTGAATCATTAACCTCTGACAAAAGTCTGGAGAAAAAAAACAAACAATGTCAACATATTGAAGCTTGGGGCAGAAGTATGTTCTATTTTTCCCGATAGGACTTGAATGCACCATACCATGCACATTGATACTGACAGCAAAAAGCAATCACTGTGTCTCTTTCTTTGAATTTGAATATGAAATATATATATATATATATATATATATATATATATATATAAAACTCTGCTGTTCATCACCATTTGCTACCGCAGCACTCTCCACCTCCACATTTTTTTTTACTATTGTTGATTTAACTAAGATTTAACGTGTGTGTGTGTGTGTGTGTGTGTTAACGGGGGGATTAGCTCTCCCAGAAGACTCTTCGTTCCAGCTTCTTTAAGAGCTGATTCAAAGAAAAGAGCCTTTTACTCAAATCTATCTGTTAAACCATTTTTATGAAACATCTGGTGTCATGTTGCTTTAGTACATTTAGAACATGTATTTATTAATGATACTATACTTAGGTACATTTTTGAGGTACTTGTACTTGAGTATTTCCATTTGATGCTACTGTATACTTCCACTCAACTACATTTCAGAGGGAAATACTGTACTTTCTACTCCACTACATTTATTTGGCAGCTTTAATTTTTTCAGATGATTTGACACAATGTCAATATATAAGAAGCTTTTAAAATACAGCCCATCGTTAAAGATGAAACCAGTGGTTTCAACCATTTTGGCTTTTGACGTCTTACATAAATCAGTATGTAGTCGGGTCACATTTCAGATGTCTGTGAGCTGATGACGGATTCAGTGATTTTTCCCAATAAACTTCTCACATGGTTTTATTTCAAAAAATGTTCAAATGATCAAAAGATGATCAAAAGATGAGAGAAAAACTGAAAGCAGAGTTGTGTTTCACGACTTTTTTCTTCTTTCCTGTCCCATTAATCATCTCAAGTAGTTCAAACAGAACAGCTGTAGTTGGAACTAGCTCCACCTCCAGCAGCTACAACAGTAACATGCTGCTCTAACACTGATGCTTCAGTATTAATAATCTAATGATAACTCTACTCTATACTCTAATGATCAAACTACTCAAGCAGGATTTTCCAAGCAGGACTTTTACTTGTAATGGAGCATTTTCAGATTGCTGTATATATATATATATGAATTATCTAATCATCATGACTCCATACCTTTCACAGTGATGGATACACCCATTAGGGCCTCCCGCAGAGCACTTCTCTTCCTCCACCTCCCTTCCTCTGTGTTGTACATCTCCACCACTTTAAGGGGACTCTGGTCCTCTCCCACTCCTCCAACCACCAGGATCTGCTTTCCAAGCACTGCTACAGCCGCTCCAGCACGAGGGGTGGGCATGGGGGCCAAGCTCACCCAGCGGTCCCCCTGCGAATAGGGATACGCAGCTGCAGTCGGGCAAATGACTTACACCCAAACCCACCAACGATGAAGGACAAGTCTGCTGTCTAAATATCTGGTTAAGTTTTACTGATATGATTCAAGTGACTTAATTTAGGTTATGCTACCAAGTACAGGTCATATTCCCTGAATCATCTGTGACACTCGTAAACAGGGCAGGACAGATGTTTCATTATCAACATAATCATTACAAAAACATTCCAAACTCATCTGTGCCAGGATATATATATATAGAGCTGGTTTATTTCCAGTTTAAATCCATTGATTTGTGACAGTGTCTTCAGGGGATTCGGTTCTCATTAATGTTTAAATAAATCTTGAAATATTTGCACAGTGGAAATGGAAATGCAGATACATGTAGTACTGAATGCATGTGGTAAATTCCAAGCCTAATGTTCTAGTCTAAATTTCACCCTTTGAGTGTAGTCAGTGCATTGTGGATATGTATGATTTCATTTGAGCGAACGTGTGATGAAACTTTTACATTTGTTTTTGCGTCTGTACCTGTTTGGTAATTTCCTGGCACCAAACAAGCACGTCTGCACCAGCGTGGAAGGAGAGGCGCAGCTGAGGTGGTGTTTATGCAGATGATGCAGTGCAATTTCGGTGCTCATTTTGGCATGAAATTGTGTTTGCAGTAAAATCTGATCAGATCACCTCTTATCGCACAGGCAGGGCAATTTTCGTGGCTTCAGCTGGCCGAGGCGTACACACACAGACATCTTCAGAATCACATTTATATTTCCCCTTTCAGTTTAGTACAAGTTTTTTTCATTTACTGCAGATTGACATTTCAAATAAAACGCAATTTTTAAGGAAGATTCTTAGCAATAATATCATCCACATTCGACGTTATAGCGGGAGGTCAGAAATACGTTCTGTTGGATGAGTGAGTTTCCCACAATGTGTAGTTGTTGGATCTTTTCCATGTTTCTTTAACAGCTGTAGTCATCACACAGCAGTAGGAATGATACATGTTTCTCAAACAGGATTGGTCAGGATCTACAGTTATTATTGTTCTACATTAATTCTGCATCAGACTGGAAAGCTGTTACTCACGGATGCCAAGTTTAACCATAAAGTCATTTACAGTAAAGCAGTTGCCTTCAGGATGCAGCAAACCTGCCTCGACATTTTTATTAAATAAAAGTTCAAACTGAGTTTAGACAATCAAATTGTTTTTTTTCTGTCAAGTCAAGTCAGTGCAGTAATCAGTTATGTGCATGAACATGTATCTATATAATCCATGTGTAACGACAGGAGGTCTTGTGCCGTGCACATGCACCAACACCCAGTATGATATAAATAAAACATTTTAAAATAGTTTAAGCACAGTTCTGCTTACTTCACGCACAGCTGGCACAGAATGGAAACAGAGTTTGCTGCGTTTAAACAGGATGAGAGGAGCTTATGTGATTGTTCATTGTACTGACTCCACCTGTGCATAACTAATGCATTCCTACCACTAATAACGTATTCAGTCTCACCTCCACATTGCCTGGGTTGTGTCAACGCTCAAGGTCAGGAAAACTGTAAAAAATTTGTTGTTGTGTCCGAATTAAAGAAATTAGCCAAATTCTATACTTAAAATGAAACATCAGATACAGTGTTAAAGTGGCGTTTGTTTCATACCTCAGCAGAGTAGAGCTCCAGGGCAGCGCAGGGCCTCCCGGCAGCGTCGCAGCCCCCCAGCATGTACATCTGCCCCCCCACCTCCGTCAGAGTGTGGTAGACCCGGCCACTGGACAGTCGTGCCAGGCTCTGCCAGTGAAACTCCTGTGCTGAAGGCACCGACATGGCCTCGGCACCTCAGGGGGGATTGAGCAGGAACAGGCAGGAGGCTCACAGTCAGGGAGGTTTTGGGGGTGGATTAATTGGTTAGGGGCAGCTGGAGACTGAAGCGGTGTGGAGGAGGAGAGTGAGGACAGAGCCCCAGGGTGAGGGGGAGGTTCTTAATTGGAAAGGTGACGCAGAGGTAAGAGGTGGGAATGTCGGATTAGTTAAAGGCCAGGCTGAACTCTCCTCTCTGGGGATGGTGCGCCACTGCTTTACACTGGGCCCTGTAGAAGATATGAGGCAAAAATGGATTTAGAGCTGCAATATACTGAGAACACAGCAGGAAGAAGTGAATTTGTAGAACTTTAGTGAAGAGCAGTGTGTGCACTTTCTGTAGAGTAGACATTTAGAGTATCCTGTAAGACGTGAACACAGCAAAACAAAGATTAGGATGTTGCAGAGTAGGTAAAAAATCACATCATCAGTGGTGCAATCAGTACTGTCCTTAGATGCACTTAAAGAACTTAAAGAGGACGCGATTTTCTGTCATTTATATACTGTTATGATGCCAGATGTTAAACATGATGAACGTTCCAAAACTTGAGGTGAACATGCTGCATGTAAAACGCCTCCGAGTCAAAAGCCCGAGTTTCAGTCTGCTCCGAACTCTGAACCAAGTTGTTGGTGCAAGCCCACAAACAGCCACCTGTTCCGTAGCCTTTGCTAATGTTTTTCCATTTCCTGATTGTGTCGTCCACTCTCATTTTCCGATCAGATTCGGACTCATGTAGGGATGTTTTGAGAAGATCATATTTAATGTAAAGAACACAGTTTGAAATCTATTCATAGGAAACCAACCAACCTGAGGCATCCACTGGTATAAGCCATATCATGCTAGTCAGGGACTTCATAACTAAGTTATCTAAATGAAAATGATGTATTTGAATATTTCTGCATACTGCGTAAATTAGTACGACTGGAAAGCTGAGACTCTTGTAGATTCAATGAACCCTGTTGTATTCATGTGTGATATTAGTCCCCAAGTAGACATTTTACTGCAGTGAGACTATTTTTGAAACTTGACCTCATTATATGAAATGACCATATTGTGACCTCTAGTATAATCACAGCATCATGAAAACAATTGCAATACATTGAATTGCTTACAGTTTTGCAATATATAGAATCATAACGTATCGTACCGCCAGATTCTTGCCAATACACAACCCTAATTGATTGCAGGACTTTTTAAAAAAAAAATTTATATGGTACTTTTTCTTAAAGCTGCTAACATCAATATTTTTCTATTAACAATGGATCAAATAACTTTGTATGTGAAAAATGTCACTTGATTATGAACCGACAGATAACTATGGTCCAGCTCTGTGGTTTCTCTCAGTTTTATGAAGCACTTGTGTGTCTTTCAGCTCATTGTTTTGGTTTTACTACTGTCATCAACACAGTTGGCATGTTGCGGGTTTACATGCGTCATTAAAATGAATCATCCCGCCTTAGAGCTGCTCCAACTTCGCATTTTTTACTGGATTGTCCAGTTACATGGCAGGAAAAACTGCATGAAACATGTTTACTGTGCGATGATCACTGATTACAAGTTACAGTTTACCCACCTGTCCCTTTAACACTACATCACTCTGCCTGCATGTGGATCTTTAAAGCTCCCCTCAGATGAGCAGCAGCTGTAGTTGAGTGGAAATGAACTGACACAGCAGGTATAAGTTTCCTTCCTCATCGTTCTGATGTCAGGCGCCACCGTTGTTTTTTTTTTTTTTTCCTTTGCCATTCCTCCGGAGCTTTCTTCTTCCTGCGTGTAACCCACATCTCCTGCCTACGTACAGTTTCCAGCGAGGAACAGGAGGAGGAAATCTGTCAATGACGTGGGAGGAAGTATCCAGGAAAAAAAAACAAAAAAAAACACGGTGTACTGCAAACCTAATTCAGACTACATCACAGACTACATCACCTTAAATGCACCTGGTATCACAGTCTTACGAGCGTGCAGGGAGACATAACTTTGGTCATTACTGTCAATCAGGTGTGTTACGAGGAGGGAGATTTAAGTGGAAACGTGACTACTGTTAAATTATCCAGCTGTGATTTAACACAGCCTCTCAGCAGTTTATCCTTTAAAGCTTCACATCTCTTTTAAACACATGTCCCCCCACTCCTTCCCCCCTTCCCCTTTTTACTCTCCCGCTCTGCCCACCTCCCTTCATTTTACTGCCAGGCTTTATCTACCAGTCATACCTTTGATCATCTCACAGATGGAGGAATAAATTACAGAGGGTGAAGATAAAGAGAGAACTGTCCTTCAATATAAAACCACCATTTTAGTGTGTGGGTATGTTGCCATAGCAACATTTAGGCTTTTCCCAAGAGGTGTTCAGCTTTAGTTTTTTTTTTTTTTTTTTTCTTCTGCACATGGTTGCTTATCGCTTGGTTTGCTGTTAATAATGGCTTATGAAAAAGGATGAAAAACAAATACTATTTTTTTGCTCTCCTATAGGCTGACCCCGGCAGGCGTGCACTTGCTAACGAGGCAGGATAGCTTTCTCTCTCAGCCCAGCTCACAGAGCGCATTAATTGCAATCTGTAACCGATTTGGTTCGCCACATCGTTTCTTTTTTTTTTTTTTTAATTAACTGCTTGAACAGCTTGAGATCAACCGTAAGACCACCAGCATCATCTGAAGTCATTTACAATCAGCATGCCTCCAACTTGAAACTTTTAATTAGGTTGCGTAGTAACTCTCCCTCCGCTCCCTCTGTGCAGGGAGCGTCTCTAAATGTAAAGCTTCATTCATTAACTGAAGCATAATGAAGTGCATGTTGATTTCATACCATCTCTTATCATTGATTAGTATCTTATCGACCTTCCATCCAAGTCTGAATGACAATAAAGATAATTTATGATAAACAGGTTGCAGTGGAGGAGGAACATCTGAACAGAGTCTGTTGGCTGTTCTGCTTATGGGTCTTAAACACATGAATATGCAAATACTGAGATTGCAAAAACTAACCTGAAGCCAAGGAACAAATCCACCCAGTCAGAACATTTAATACAACAAATTGGAATATTTGAGATGACTAAACTGGATCTAACTGCTAATCCCTTATTATTCAGACCTGGAAGCATTACTCTTCCCCGGGAAAGACTAACATTAGAGAATCAGATTGAATTAACGCTCACATTTATAGTGCAATGGTATTCATTTTTCACGATTTTGTTTTCAAATGTATCATGAAGACCGTTTATTTGAACAAATGTTCTTCAGTTAAAATTTAATTGAATTACTTCAATTGAAAGAATTTTAAGGAAAACATGCCAGGCAGTGACTGTGACGTCACATGCTACGAGTTCGACTGATTGGAAGGCTTTTAGTCTTTGTTTATTAATGGGAGCCAATCAGGACCAAGTCTCCCTTTTTCAGTAGTTAACTGTTAACTGACTCATTATGTATGATAGAGAAGAATGGTGAATGTGGAGGGGGCGTGGTGCATCAGCTGCGGGAGAGAGGTGTGGAGAGGGCTCGGGAGAGCAGCGCCAGGTGAGAGTGATTGCCACACCGGTTCCCAGGTGGTTAATCACTCTCACCTCCCGCTATAGTGGCGTGCTGGACAGAGGGAGTGAAGAGCATGAACCAGTGAAGCACGGCCACGGACACGGACAGACAAAGACACACGGCAGACGGCAGCAAAACGCCTGCGATCGGCTGCCGTGTTGGTTGATATATGTGTTAAATAAAGCGTCTAAACTGTCAACAAGCTGTGGTTCCGTCTACTCTGTGCTGAAAGAACCCACGAGACGGAGAAACCGTCACATTTTGGCACCCAATGTGGCTCAGCACGGAGGGAATGGCGGAGCCGCAGCAAGCGACGGCGCTGGCCCAGATGGTGGCGGAGGTCGCCGCGGTGAGGCGAGAGCAGGCCGTGCTCACCAGGGAACAGCTCGCGGCGCTACAGCAGAAGAGGGAGAGGCAGACGCAGCTGCTGGAGGCGATGTTGGTCCGGGAGGGGACAACATCGCCGGGTCCCTCGCGCTCCGGCATGACCCTGCCCAGGATGACTGGGAGCGATGATGCCCAGTCATACCTGGAAATGTACGAGGCAACGGCGTCGGCGTGCGGCTGGCCGGAGGCGGAGTGGGCCGTGCGGCTGCTCCCCCTGCTGTCGGGGGATGCCCAGACGGCGGCGCTCGGACTGCCGGGGCCCTCCCGGGATCGGTACGGGGACATCAAGGGAGCCATCCTGGATCGGATGGGCTCCTCGGCGGAGGACCACCGCCGCCGGTTTCGGGGAGCCAGGCTGGGGCCCGCTGATCGGCCGTTCATCTTCGCCCGGCAGCTGAAAGACGCGGCGACGCGATGGCTGCGACCGGGCGACTCCGCCGGCGAGGAACGGCTGATGGGGCAGATCGTGGCGGAGCAGTTCTTGGAGGGGCTCCCGGCGGCGACGTCGGACTGGGTGCGCGGGCACCGCCCGGCGGACCTGGCCGCGGCCATCACCCTGGCGGAGGACCACCTAGCCGTCGTCTCCAGAGCCCGGGCGCAGGAGGGTCAGCCATCCGCTCCCGCCTGTCCCGTGCCGGCGCCCCGGAGAAGACCTGCTCCCGTTCCCCAGAGACACACACCGGCTCGACCGACGCCCCCGCCCCGCACTAACATCCCTTCTTCTTCTCCTTCTCTTCCGCCACAGGGTCCTGCCGCTAGGGGCGCTGCGCCTAGCCCACGGAAGGTCCCTCGGGCGGCAGGACAGGAGTGCTGGAGGTGCAGGCGGCCCGGACACTTCCGCCGCGAGTGTCCAGTAAGGGAGGTCGGGCAGGTGATCCGGGTTGCCGGCCCTTCGGCGCCCTTCCCCGGTCCAGTAAAGAGTAAAAGACGGGGACGGAGACGGAGAAGAGGCCGGCGTCGCAGCCTCAGCAGGAAAACTGCGGAGGGAGGGACGCGCACCTGTCCCGAGCTTCCATGTTCCCCGCCTCTCGTTCCCCGGCTGTCAGCAGAGACGTGGACAGGGAGGAAGAGAGGAGTAGAGACGTGGAGAAAGGGAGGCGCTCGAGGAGCAGAGACCTGGAGGAAGGGATGCGCTCGAGGGCCAGAAGTGACTCTTCCTCTAACCTGTCTCCTTTGCCTCCTAGACTGGAAGCCAGGAGGGCGAGGAGCAGAGACCCGACTCCTCGTCCCCTTCACCCCCACTTGAAAAGGAGAGGGGGAGGAGGGTAAAGCAGGCTCTCTGTGGGGAACCCCTTTCTCCGCACCCTTAACTTTTCTCTCCCTTTTTATCTTGCAGACTGATGCGTCGGGCGGAGGCGCCCATTCCCCTCCGGTGACTCCACCGCAGGCCGGGGGAGCAGATGCCTGTGGACGACTTCCGCTCCCGCTCCCTTGGGGGAGGCGGGGGGGGAGTAGGTTAGGCCGGACGGCTCCCCGGCCTAAATCGGGCGGTGGGGATATGTGGAGGGGGCGTGGTGCATCAGCTGCGGGAGAGAGGTGTGGAGAGGGCTCGGGAGAGCAGCGCCAGGTGAGAGTGATTGCCACACCGGTTCCCAGGTGGTTAATCACTCTCACCTCCCGATATAGTGGCGTGCTGGACAGAGGGAGTGAAGAGCATGAACCAGTGAAGCACGGCCACGGACACGGACAGACAAAGACACACGGCAGCAAAACGCCTGCGATCGGCTGCCGTGTTGGTTGATATATGTGTTAAATAAAGCGTCTAAACTGTCAACAAGCTGTGGTTCCGTCTACTCTGTGCTGAAAGAACCCACGGGACGGAGAGAACCGTCACAGTGAACATTATATTGCACACTAATCATGTACAACACACTGTCATGCAACATGGTTTCCAGCTTCTCCAGCCCTGTACCAGTACTGAAAACTATGACAAGAAATATTTATTAAAAACCTTTTTTTTCTCCAGAAAAAAACAAAACAAACAAAAAACTAAATTTAAATGTAAATAAAACAATAATGTGGAAGATGAAGGAATGAATTATTGACTCATTTCATGCAAAGTTATTCATTTGATGACCTGCATGCATCTGCAGAATCACAGACGTGAGGTCAGCTGCTTGACCTGTTGCACTGCCGTTTTTTTTACTAAGACACATCTTACATTAATGATCTGTAACGTCATCTGATGTCACTGCTTCTCGGTAGAAACGGACTTATGAATTATATTTATCTACAATCCTCTGAGAATTAGACAATACGTGGCAACAAAACAGTAGGAGGAGAGTAGGAAAACACGCAGGCAGCACGCACGCATTTATAAGAAGTTAATGTAACATTAAGAGACGCTGTGTGGAAGTGGACCGAGCAGTTCTGTTCACATAGACAGACTTTCGCTGCATTTTTCAATAACCTTGGAGTCATGAAATCGACGCTTGCAGCCATGGTAACTACATGACAGAGATGGCGACAGCTGGTATCTCTTAAAATGCTGACCTAAACTGACTAAACTAAAATGTCTTTTTGTCTTTTTTGTTGACTAAAACTAAAAACAATCGTCAAACATCGGTCAAAATGTTTGACCAAAAGCTAATAAGCATTTTCGTCAAAAGACTAAGACTCGAGCTACATCAAAATCATAAATGACAGTAGCCTAAATAAATAAAGATATTCAGTCAGGCTGCATAGCTCCCTTTTAGGTGTTTACAGAATGGCAGCATAATATTACAAGACATTATTTTTCAGATGTGTCTCAGTCTGGCCAATCAGTGACATTGGAAACTGTCGTTGCATCACAGCGTTGACATCCAGATTGCAGGTAGCAGGCTGTGACTACAGCTCAACACGTGACTGTGTGCAGCCTCCTCTGTCCCTCATGTCTGTTTGAGTGAACAACAACAAGATATTCCTGCAGCATAGACTGAGAGGACACATTCCCACCTAGATGACAGCTTGTTGTTTTCCTTCTGTGCTGGAAAATCACACCGCCAGTTAGAATACATACACACATCTAGGTCGTTACCACAGCAACCGGTGCAGATACTGTAGTTACAAGATGCCTGGAAAAAAAACCCATAACTGATTAGATCGCTCACAACAGTCGTTTCTATATGTTGAAAAGCTTGGGCTTGGCTATGACTATGATTTTATAGCAGTAAATCTGTTTTAGAAATGGTTGGTGTAGCGGTAAAGATGTGGGTGTTTTCAACGGACAAAAGGGTCTAATGACAGACACTACCGGGTTGCATTATGGGAAATGTAGCATCCAGTGATTTGGAGACTAAAGGTCAGGATGTCTCGTCCCCTGCTGACTCGTTTTTTATTTTATTTTATTCTGTCTACTGTGAGACCTCTGAATTATGAAATAAATCACTTGAGTGCCCCTTTAATTGCGGATTAACATATGCATTAACATGTTTCTTTCATCCTTTTTTTTTTTACATTAAAGATTAAATCCTGCAAATGGGCAATAAACAGCTTTGAAATTGAAGACGAAAACAAACCTAATCTTAGCTGCTGCTTTGACCACCACATTACAGCTTCAAATACAGCAGAAATATGGTTTGAATATTTTAAGAACAACCTCCTTCTGGGAGTCTCTTTTAATCCTCCTTTCAAGTGTGTCTTACATTTGGGCTATGCTTTAAGAAAGGGCTTCAGTAACCTCCTACACCAGGTTGTTTTTAGTGCAGTAACCTATTTTTTTTTATTATTTAGAGGTCAGATAAAATGCCTGGTGAGCTTTATTCTGCTCTAAAAACAACCCTCCCTGTGCTCTCACTGGGTGTGTGCAGGCACTCCAACAAGGGATCATTTATTGACTTGTACTTAATTAGTCTGCAGTATTCAAACAGAGCATCTGTGCTGCAGTCTGTAGCTGACCTTAGTATGCTGCAAAAGTTGCCAAATTTCGTTAGCGCGTTCATGTGTGCGTGCAAGTTTGCGCGCACTTATTTGGATGCATGCATGCGTGTGTGTGTGGATGTGGGTAAAACTTGTCGAAGAAGGTTGCCGGAGGTTTATCAGACTAACAGCTTTTCACACAGGCCTGGTTTTAACAATGCTGAATTGGTCCCCCAGAGCTCCAATAACAGTTCCACCTCCCCAGGTCTGATATGATCAGCACTGTTTCGGCTCAAACAAGTCTTATCTGGTGACATTCAGCAGAGGCCAGCTACTTCATTGCAACAGCCTGCTATTGATACAGATCCATTTAACTTTAGGAGCGAGAAAAAACTCTTGGCAGAGTGAAGACAAGACGCAGCAAAGGGAAGGTGCAGCGGTTCTTCTTTGTCACTAAAGGCCTCATCTGAGACATTTTCATTTAAATAAATGTGTTTCGTTACTTTTCTTCTATTCAGTGACAATAACACTACTGAGCCTCACCAGTTCCATAAACAACAATTTCTCATTTAAAGTTCTTTTTTTCCTGAATCAGTTCCTGTTTCACCCGAGCTATAAAAGCTACAGAGATAAAATGAGGGAAATACTATATCTCACACCTGCTGACTCCAACTCTGCAATATAGCGGAAGCACCAGCGCTTTCCGTAAACATCCTGTCATGTCTGAATGTCAAAATGCTGTTACATTAACAAGCAAGCAATATTCCATGCAAAGTTTTTGCCTGCAGGACCTCAATAGCTAGTTCCTGAAAAGTTTTTATACAATTGCTCCAAATATTTGGTGTCAGGCAAAACTCTTCTTAAAAAGATGTAATTTATGTTCTCTGGATTTAATAGAAGAAATGGCTGTAACTGGCATCACTACGAAGAAAGAAGAAAGAAGCCCAAAATGCATCTGAAGTAAATGCAAGGAAAGAAAAAGTACTACCCACACAGATTCATTGACAGGTAATCTCCGGGAGGTGCGGACCAGACACACCACAGCGAAGAGAGTTGAACACCGACAATGTGAGTCAGTAAGTAGAAGAAGAACTTGTGGTTTGCTTCTGGATATAATTTGCCGGGCAGCAGGCCTTGTTTCTCCTGCACAATATGATGTACATGACATTTACACAGCCTCTTATAGCAGCTCTTCTTCACCATGTGAACATAACAGCTCGTTCCACTGTGAAAGCGTTGAGCTTCTCTGGCTGACAGAGCCACAGCTCAGCTCCTCTCAGCCAACCGAATCGCCAGCTTGCTCCCAGCAGTAGCTGCTCACATCCTGCTGGCTGGTTAGCTCCAAGATTAGATGTAGCACTGGGTTACCTGGCTGCCCAGCTCCAAATGATCTAATGGTCCACACCGGATTAGGTGAATGTGCTGCCTTAAGAGAGCAGGGTGGAAAGCTAAAGTCTGCAGATTTCTGAGCTGCAGAAAGTTGCTCGGCCGAGACTCTCCCGAGTCTGAAAGCTGACCTCAGGATCAATAAGCCAGAGGGAGAGACGGCATCCCTCAGCCTCCAGAGAGCAGACAGCCAATGGCTGCTCTCCCCTCTAATCTTATCTCTACTGAGCATACAGAAACGTGCCATGTGCTATCCGTAATAAATCACTCTCAAAAGACTCTATGGTGAGAAGTAACAATGCTGCATAATAATGTTGCCACAACTCTGCAGCAGGAAAATTACCTGCTGTTGTTCCCCGGATCTTCTTTTAGCTGCTGCTGTTGCTGCTTCTGGCCACCTCACTGTGCATGTTGTCATTTACATATTTTACAGAAGATTGAAATGGCAAAACGCTCCAGCCCAGCTGTTCTCGTGTCTGTGTTGGTACTGATGAAGTGAATTAGCAGGCTGAATCTGGCGGTGCAGGGTCCAGGTCCTATAATGAGAGAGCTGAGACTAAATCAGTTGTGGCTGATTGTTGGCTGTGGCTGTCGCGGAGCAGTTGGCTTCTTTTTTTTTCTTTCTTTTTTATCTGCCTTTAAAAGACAAACTCACTCTTTCACCCTTCTTGGCTTTGTGTGGCTGTCCATATTAGTGTGTGTTTTATTCATGCGTGTGTGTGTGTGCGTGTTCAGCTGACAGATGCTGTAAATGTTACACTGTCACTGTAGCAACTCAAGTGTGCGGTCACGTTAGGGAAGAGAAAACAGAGCGCCTATTTCTCCTGCTCGGGGTTTTCATGTCGCTTGATGCGTTCATTAGATGAAGTCACTGACTATCTATCAGCCTGTGAAGTCCCATCGGGAAACACATAAAAATACAACTATATATTGAGGAGGGGAGTAAACACACATAACCTGAGATTACCTGACAATTAAATGCTGACCTTAATCTTTATCAGGTGGGGACTAATAATACGTTAGTGTGTGTGAGGATGGGGAGTAGTGGAAGTCTTTTAAACACCACCTGCTAAGGAAATGTGTCACATCCCACTTAACCTTTAAAATGTTTGCTTTTGTCTTCACTCCTTTTATTTACAGGCTTTTTAGCAGAGTCACTACATATCTTAGATATAGGCATGCCATGTATTATTTCTCTGAATAAATTAGGGTCAAAATTACCTACAATTTGACATATGTTTGTCTAGTTTTTAACACATATATACTAATATTTAATAAGAATATACAGAGGAGAGTAGCAGTGTTCCAGGGATTTAGGAACTAACTTTATGCCTTGGTACTGCCTATTTCATTGGGGGCTTCTTCCATTTGGGCTGAAAATTGTGTGTATCATGGGTGATGTAAACAGGAAGTTTGCCAGTGTTGCTGTAGTCTTTCAATTAGCTGTGGGGCTATACCTGAACTACACTTCATACACACCTGAAGCAGTTTACTGCACTGTGATGACTCCTTGGTTGGCTAGCCGAATTTGGATATCTTATTGTGAATCTACCAGTCGCATCAACAAGAAGGACAGACTGAAAACTCACTTCACACTGATCTGTGCTCTCGGTATGTGTGTGTCGACAAGGCATCATCTCTGGTTGGGAGACATGAAGCGCAGGGGGTTGAATAAACAGTTTGCACGTTCTACATTTTTCAGGATTTCCCTGCCTGCGGGGTAGCTAATGCTATCTAGCCAGCAGTCTGCTGCAGATATCAGGCCTGATGTCCTGTCAAGAAACACAAACAGCAGCAGGCAGAATTAGCGAGCGGAACTTTCTGCTCTGTCTGTGCTGAAGCTGATCATTAAACTGGATGTGTGTGCTTTACTTAGCTGGAGCATCTGGTACTGACAGTCCGGAGCTGTGTGGGATGAGCTGTATTTTGTGGATAATGATGACAGCCTTGCAGTTTGTGCGAGTCTTTTCTTCTTCTTGCCCCAACTGTCTTGCACGTGATGTTCTGTATTTTGTAGGGCAAAGGCTTTTTGGCCATATCACCCAGCCCGGATCTAAACCCTCTTTCTTAGCTTATATGTATTTATATGAAGTGGAAAATAACAATGCTCATGGGAGCAGCTGAGGACCTTCCTACATATAGCAGGGCTGTCACCGTAATGTTTCTCAGATACAATTTGCTCTGACTGTCATAAGCCAGTAACGTCCATCCATCAGTCTTTATAATTTCCTGTGTAGTGTCATACGCTATGTATTTAGAGATTGCATTGTGTCTTCAGTAGGCAGTTGCAGAATAGAGGCTGTAGAGATGTAAACTCATCTATTTTCATTTCGTTTTCATCCTGTCTGCTGTGGCCTCTCTGCTCTGTGTGTGCGTGTGTGTGTGTGTGTCATGCAAACACTGACCACAGACAGAGAGATACAGAGAAGTAAACAAGATATTCTCTCTGCACTAGCTTTAATCAGCTGCTTGAAGTTGACATAGTGCATGGGGTTAAGGTTCATCTTGAGTATTACGTAGTTATGATGTGAAATTTCTTAAAGAGACAGAGCGTGAATACTGAAGGTATGGGCGGGATCATGGAGGGATCCCCTTAAGGGAGAACAATTCATCACCCTCCATTGATTTCAGTGTTGTGTGAATCCGCCTCAACAGAAAAATGCCTAAAAGCTGTGGTGGGATGCACCACCAACAAGGTAAATAAACCATAACTAAGTTGCCAAACCAAAAAAAAAAACAAGCCTTTAAGAAGACAAAAGTGGATACAGGTAATAAGACATTCATGAGGCATCAGCAGGAAGAATGCACGAAAACTGCAGGATCCTGACACTCAGTATGCCTATGTATGCAGCAACCATTTTGTCAAATATCAAAATGTCAGTTTTAGGCTTAACTATGTTTAACTATATTTCTGTAAGTTAAGCTAAAGCATTTCGACAATATGCAAAACGGTGAGAATAATTTGCGTAATGATTAACGTATGAAAAAGCCTTCTCTAGCACTTCCCAAAGATTCTCAATGGGGTTAAGGTCTGGACTCTGTGGTGGCCAATCCAAGTGTAAAAAATGTTGTCTCATGCTCCCTGAACCACTCTTTCACAATTTGAGCTTGACGAATCCCGGCACTGTCATCTTGGAATACGCCCGTGCCATCAGGGAAGAAAAAACTCATTGATGGAATAACCTGCTCATTCAGTGTATTCAGGTAGTCAGCTGACCTCATTCTTTGAGCACATACTGTTGCTGAACTGAGACCTGACCAACTGCAGCAACCCCAGATCATAGCACTGCCCGCACAGCCTTGTACAATAGGCTCTAGGTATGATGGGTGCATCACTTCACCTGCCTCTCTTCTTACCCTGATGCACCCGTCACTCTGGAACAGGGTACATCTGCACTCATCAGATCACATGACCTTCTTCCATTGCTCCAGAGTCCACTCTTTATGCTCCCTAGCAAACTTAAGTCTTTTTTTTCCCGGTTAGCCTCACTGATTAGTGTTTTTCTTAAGGCTACACAGCTGTTCAGTCCCGCTCCCTTGAGTTCTCTTCACATTGTGTGTGGAAATGCTCTCACTTCAATTTAATTCTCACCAAACAAATGTTTGTGATTGCAATTTAGTAGTTTCTGCAATCTCCTTAGATGTTTTCTCTGCTTGATGCATGACAATGATCTGACCCTTCCCAAACAGACTAACACATGTTTCCATGACGACGGGATGTGTCTTTTGACACGGTTGTTTAAGAAATGAGAAGCAACTCATTGCATCAGTTGGGGTTAAATAACTTGTTGCCAGCTGAAAGATAATCGTGCAGTAATTATCTAGTAGGAGGCTCGTACCTGTTTGCTTAGTTAAAATGCATGTGGCGACTTTTGGCCAGACAGTGTATATTGTGTGAGATGAGAGACGTGGCTCAGCTGTCAAAGTATCGAGCGACAGTCCTCAAGTCACAAGCAGTCAGCACCTACCACAAACCGCTCCACAGCTCAAGATATCTGCTGCTCTCTTTATGTGAGATTAAAAAAATACATAAAATAAGACAGCCTAATCTTTGTATTGCAGGGTGAGGGCCTCATAGCAATCTGGTGGTCAGAGTTGAACCACATTTTAAAAAGCAATTATAAAGTATACCTACACAATCATGCGTATTAACACAACACACACACACACACACTTGCTCTTTGACGCATAGATGCACAAACATCTTGATGAATTTTCATCTGAATGTTGGAAACAGTTGAAGCCAAAAAGACGTGGCTGTATTTTGCACGTTGCTGCACCAGGAGCCATGGAGACGAGACGGAAATAGATACAGGCGCTTAGGATAAAGCAAACATTAGCAGAGCTGAGAAAATGAAGCTTGATGTATGCACGGCCATGACATGCCCACAAAAAATATGATTGGTTACATAAGGGCCAACGTATATTCAGTTTCCACCCTACTGGGGGCACGGCCCCGCCCCGCCTCTAACATTCATATATTCAGGGCATAGTAGCTCTGCTCCCTCTCGCTCACTGCTGTGTAGGAGTCAAATTAGAGTGAGCTGATCCAGTGTGGCAGTGCTGTGAAGGCTTGAGTGGAGAAAAGAGCAGAGGAGGAAGAGGCATAAAGAAAGATGGGGAGAAGAGGCAGAGAATGGAGGAGAGGTAGAAAGAGGAGGGGAGTAATGGCGAGGAGTGGGAGAAGTGGGCTAAGTTAATGGATGGAGGATATTACATAGAGGAAATAATAAGAGGGAGGAACATCTTAATGAAGGGGATGATAGAGACTGGGTAGCAAAGCTAAAGGGTTATATGGAGCACAAGCTCTATTACAGAGGGGAGTTGGGGACATCATAATCCCTGTGGCCTTATAAGTAATTACTATGTGATAGAGAGAGAGAATGTTAAGAGCTATCTACTGTCAGCAGAATTGGAATTAACTCCCTAACGGTCCCTTCACTGCGTTGTGCTTTTTGTGTGTGTGAGTGTGTATCCCGTACTTGCACTCTTTCAAGACTGAAGTGGTTGGCTTTTAGAGTGAGAACAGTTGTCCATAGTGAGGGTATTTTCTGTCAGGCTTTTCACGTCCACCAGATTCATTATTCAGGACGTATGGGTATATGTAAAGGAATCTACAGAACACGTACACCATGTGTTTTCCTTTCTCTGTGTGTGAATCATAAGGCAAGGCTGGTTTTCACCTACCTGCCCCACAGATACACAGAAAACCAGGCTGCTCATCCTCAGTCTGGTAGGAAAAACACACATATTGCTAAAAGTGGGCAGTTTATGGGAAGACTAAGATATTTTTAGTCCATGCATTCTTTTTCTTCAAAACAATAAGCCTACATTACCCTGAAAGCAAATAACCTAAGTTCACTCAACTGTACAGATTCAGGTGTGCTATGCTAGTAGGATCAAGTCCCAACCAACACTGATTCAAGTGACATCACTCGACAGCTCCCCCTGGAGACAAAAGGCTTTATATAACATGGTCACATGTGCAGTAGCTCTCCCCAGCACCTTGGAACACTCTCTGATGTGTAACGTTTGAGAGACAGGAAGACCAACACCATCATTATGTGTCTCAAACTAAGTCAACTGACCAAAGGCAATTAAAGTTTGTTACTCCCTTTTGTTAGCTAGATTAGCTACAGCCCATCAAGCCACCAAGGATTCCTAAGCTGTGCAATGAGTTTCAGCTGCACCCAGTGCTCTCAATTAAACTCTCTGTATATACAGAGAAAGTACAATACTAATCTGTCATATAACACTACCTCAAGTTGAAGTATGTTGTCATCTGCATAGAAACCACCATAACGAATATCACCACGTATTTTTCAATTTATTGAAGAATAACATATATTTTTAAAGCTGATCTGAAGGCAAAGTTACAGCTTGTGAAAATACATTATGTGATTGTATGCTTTGTGTGAAAGAAAAAATAAATAAATTACAAAATAGAAAATTTCAGCTTTTGTCAGGGTGCTAAAGATTTTTGTAGGAGGGCCTGTGTTGACCATCGTGCTGTTACTGTTATAAGGTACACACAATGTAAACAGTTCACTTTGCTTTGTTACACATGTGCGCAATTTACTGTTTCGTGCTGAAACGAAAAACCACGTAAAGCATGTGCCACCAGACGTCAATCAAACTGTGACTTCGGAGCGTTGCTGGCAATTTAAAAATTGAAAAATGTCACTTGCCTTGACAGAGAGAGAGATGGCGCAGCATCCCAACGGCACAGATTGACAGATATACAATGTATCAGTCTTAAATTACCTCCTAACTTTGACAGGAAGGAAGCGCCATCCCATGTTCGCCTTAAGAGCAAATGAGCAGGGCAACGTTACGCTGACGCTGGCGTCGTCTGGCATCGTTTTAACACCACCGCTGTTCACAGTGCATAGCAAATGACTGAAATGGCATTCATGAATGTGTGAGGAAAGGAATCAATGCTCACTGAAATGAGAAGTGATAAGTGAGGAGTGGAAAAGAAAGGGGAGAGGGGAAGGGAAGATACAGGAGGTGGGGCTCTTTTCCTAAAAGAACATTAATGGAACAACTTTACCTTCACGTTGAAATCCCAGTCAGGAGACGTAGGACGATTTCTCAGCACCGTGATTTAATTACCTGTGAAGTTAAGAAGCCTGCATTATAAACTCTTCACCACATTATAGCATACATGTTTCTAATCCTCAAAACTCACTTAATTCCTCAAAAGATTCTTGGTCCCCTAGTTCCTTTTTAATCCCGATCAATTATGTACATAATTTTTGTATTACCCAACTCTGCAGCTCTACAGAGCTTTTTAGTCTTCATTTGGGCCTGGTATCAACAGTGGTGGTACCGAGTGAATGTGCCAACAGCTTTGAACTCAAACTAAATGTCTCGAGCAGTTGCATGATCGTTGTCACATTAAACAGCTGTTTGCATTGAGCAATGTTGCAGCACGTTTCTACCCTTGGCCACTGAAGTTATGTAATTGTAAGTTAAGTTGAAAATTTCTAACTCTGGAACAAAGTGTCCAAGTAGACAAGAGTGACAATCTCCCTCGGGGGGGAAAGGAAGAGAAAGAAATGTCATTCTTCTTCCTGTACATCTGCGCTGAGCCTGAACCAAGACGGACTGCAGACAGACTGCAGACAGACAGACAGACAGATAGACAGACAGGCAGGCAGGCAGGCAGGCAGGCAGGCGTGGGGAATACTGAGTAAGTGACCTTTTCGGATAAGGCCTGAATGGTCTTTATATTCACTGTCATCATTGTCATGAGAACCATAACAATAGATCCATCATCATCAATCATCATTCAGCGGGCCGGGGGAGAGAGAGTTTAAAAACCTTTTTGCAACCTATGTGACAAATGATGTAAACAATCCAATAATATTCAAAGCGCGAGCACCACTCAGCGCACCGCTAGTTTATGAAACGGACCATCGCTGAGACGAACGCAATGTAATAAATCCTTTACTGTCACGAAGGTTATAGCACTCTGTTTCTAGAGGGGAGTTTATTACACTTACGATTATTGTGCCTATATGAATATTAGAAACACAACATTTCTAACATTATGAAAGTAGATTGCATTAGTTGGTGTATTTAACATACTATCAATTAAGTGTACAGTATATTGTATTTGTACTTTAATACTCAATGATAAATGTGCAGCACAGTAACCTTATAGTTATAGTTATACTTAAATATCACTACAGTGTGTCTGTGGTAGGTGAATTAATGCTACTTAAAATATTAAAATCATATCATTAATATTTGTCTCAGTAGTACTATTAGTACTTATTTCCATCAGTCTAAAAATTAACATTAACATAGACCCTGGTGGGAAAAACCCTTATTAAGTTAATATGTATAAAACATTGACACTACAACGCCCCGCTGAGGTGACCTTACAGTATATTAGCCTCGGTGTATTTACCTACTGCACTTTAATAAAACTGCAGTTAGCAACAAGGGGAAGCAATATGTTTTTAAATAAATAAATACATAAACCAAAAGATACTTTTACCGTTAGCTTACGTTAACCTTATAGCGCCTCTCTACTCTCCTCCTCCAGCCCGAGTTTACGGTAGCAAGCAGCAACTTTCTGGATGTTTCCTGACCGCAGCGTAGCGAGTAACGACATGCTGCTAGCTAAAGTACCAACACCACTTTCCAACTGACTCAGGAGTCGCGTAAAGCTGCTCAACTGACTGCATTTCTCTCTCAAGATACTTACTTTTTTCCGTTTGTCGTCGCCCCTCTCATGGTGTGTGTGTGTTTACATATGTGTGTGTATGTGTGTGTGTGTGTGTGTGTGTGTGCGTGCGGCTTCTTCTTCTTCTTCTTCTTCTTCTTCACCCTCCTCTCCTCTTTCAGGACGGAGATGGAGAGAGGAGAGGAGTCGGCTCCAGGCGTCGGAAGATGGGAGGCGAGGCGCGCCGCTAAAAAGCTCCGGCCGCGGGGGGAGACGACGGGAGCGGGTTGTAACACGACAGAGCTCCGCTTACCGAGGCTGATATATCGCCATTATGTGGGTCACAGATGAAGTATTCATCTCCAGCTTTCATAGCACAAGTTAAAATTCATCCCTGCGATGGTACAATCCGGAGAGAGAGAGGGAGAGAGCGTATGTGTTGTTCTGATTGTGATAACCTATATTTGACAAAGGGGAACCCACTGACACTAATTTAATTTTAAAAAAAAAAAATATATATATATTTTAGTGGTGGTCTTTCAGCTGATTGGAGGTCATAGTATTGATATATTATAGATGAGATGAATATAAAGTCATAAAATATAAGGATATCAAATCAAATTTTATTTGTATAGCCCAAAGTCACAAAATGCATTTGTCTCGAGGGCTATATTTTTAAGGCATATATATTATAATTATGAGAATTAGGATTTTTTTTTTATAATCCTGGTTAAATTGACATATGCAGTGTATTCATTCCCAGCTAAATTAAATGTATACTGTCATCACATACAGAACCAGTCCCTGTTTTTACTGACAGGTTTGAACCACAGTCATCTGCCGCCACCATTCTCCCATTTTAACACACATGCAGTCATCAGTTCATCTAAAATTGTTGCAGCCAATGAGAAATGCTGTAGCCTGTTTTTTTTTTTGTTTTTTTTATAAATATTGAGATTATGATCCCAAGTCTCCCAAACACACCCCCGCAGACACCAGAGAGATGGTGCACAGCCATCCGCTCGAATAGCACCTGCATATAGACCACATGATGGACAACATTTTTCAATTGTTCAATTCAGTTTTACTGTTCTGAGTAAGTCGGCACAGATGCTGCGTATAGAAAAACGCTTATCTGAAACGCTAACAGAAACACTTTATGCACATGTCGTCAAGGTGACAGTCGTGTTCCATCTTCATATGATCATGTAGGTACATATTTTTTTCATTTAATCAAAAAGAAATGTGAAAACTGCAAAAAAAAAAAAACACACAGCACCACACATGGGAGGCACCACTTTGCTGGGAGGGGGGGGGTTCATAAGCAGAAACACCTGTGCAGTGTCTTCTTCAATCATTGATGAGTCTAGCACTGTAGACTAGCTCAGTGTGCTGAGTCACTTCGGGTTTTACTCTTTTTTTTATTTTTTTTATTTCTAACTTCTTAAAGTGAAAATGTATTCTAGACATCAAAGTCTGTTTGCAGGTATTGGGGGAATACTACTGCATAATGTGTAAAAAGTTGTATAAAGCCTTTTGTGGCTACAGGGAGTTATGTGAAACAAAAAAAACAAATTTGAGTCAGTGCCGGTTGAGGCTGAAGATCACAAGTTTGAAAATGAAAAAAAATAAAATAAACACAAAAACTGGAGTTATGAAGTTAGAAAGAAGTGCGGTTATCAGACTTCTATAACAGAGACGCCCAAATCTCCAGCCAAGTTTTAACAAAAGGAATACACGGAGTCTGAAACTACTCTCTGAAATATTCAAAAGACTTAATAAACATCTTCATATCGTCACGAGACACCGGGACTTCTTCACCGAAATACAGAATTGATTAGAAACTGATAAAGTAGTTCCTTATTAAGAGGTAATTCATCACATTATTAAAGCAGCGGTTGATGAAGTGCACAAAAGGGATTACATTACAAGATTTACAGGCTGCCGTATTCAGTTAGAAAGCACCAAGGACCACGTCACCGGCTGTTATCACGGCCGTACATCATTCTACATCCAGAATCTACACCGTGTCAATTAGGCTGTGAGTTCGGCTGACAGACAGTCCGGCTTGTGTGTTACTGTCAGTTCCTATACCCTCCAGAAAATCAAGCTTCTCCTCTTTTCACTGCCTGGGTCATATCTTTGCCTCCCGTCTGTGCTTCCTTACCCACACATGCAAGTTTTTTTTAAGTGAGACGGGGTGTGTGTGTGTGTGTGTGGTGGGGGGGTGACTGTGGCCCAGAAATCCTTTTTCTGAAGATGGGTACCAACTCGTTGTCAGCACTGCTGTCTATCCTCCAGGGACCTAGCCTGATTACAGCACCATCATTCTCTCTTTTACTTTTGGACACACACACACACACACACACACACTGAAACAACACACATGCACACAGTTGTGCCGCTGCTCTCTAGATACACATCTGCACTTTGCAGCTCACTGAATACGCCTTTTCAAGGCAAACTAGTGCATTATTATTCTCTAAGAGCCTTGAATCCATGTGGTATCCTGTCACTCTGAAGCCCCCCCAAGCCTGAGACAGAGACGGCTGCGGAGATATTGTTGGCATTGACAGCTGGCCAGTCAAATAATTGGCTTGTCGACATGTCACTCTCTGTCACTGATGATTCGATTGGAGCGCAACACCGGTCTGGGGGGGGGGAAGGAATCCACTGCCACATGTATAATTCAACTGAGACTCAAACTGTCTGCAGCCAGCAGTTTTCACTTGGTAAAACTTACAGCTGATAGTATTTGGCGCAAGTATGAGGTTTGCCAGGAACTGTTACCTCAAGGATTGTTTTAAATCTGGTCAACAGGAGCCGTAATCGGGCCGAGATGTTCTTTCAGATTGTGCTAAACTTTACCCGTACAAGCATTCCCAGTTTTAGAGGAAATGCTTCTAGTCAAAATTGCATGTTAGTTAGTTTTATGAGGATCTCAAGCACCAAATTGATCCATCTGTCTCTCTGTAGATCCGACTGGTTCTGGTGCTTCATGCTGTCACTTTCACAAACACTTTACTAAGAAACAGTCGGCACCAGAAGAACTGTCTACTGTGTGTTACTGACTATGTTTAGCTGAATGCTTCAGTGGTTGCTCGCAGTGATAGCAGATGTTGGAAACAGGAATATACAATTTAGCTTTTTCCTTGAATTGTATTCATTGTGTGTGTGTGTGTGTGTGTGTGTGTGTGTGTGTGTGTGTAACTCTGATTCAGTTCCATTTTGAATGTTGCAAAAAAAACCAAAAACACACATCCAAAAATGAAAAAAAAAGATGTGCAGCTCCGGGTACTAACCCATTTTCCTGAGCAGGGAAGAGGGTTGCAGTCACCTACTTTTTTTATACACACATTATGTAACCCGCCAGTATTTCAGACTGTCCTTTGTAAATAATACAATCAGACCAACTTGTGGCCTCACTAACCGTACGCTGAACATCCAGCAGATATTTTTAGACTCCATCACAGAAAGAGGACGCTGTTAAACAGATAAATTAGTCTGTCCACACTCAGTCGCCAGTTACAGTTAGTTAACGCTACACTGACGTTCAATGATAATGACTTTTTATGTCAAATGTCAGCTTTTTTTTTTTTTTTTTTTTTTTACATTCTCTTGAATATTTGCACATGACAACTAACGTATGGAAACATTGTCATTGTGGCAAATAAACTGCAGCAACTAAAACACTTAAAAACCTGACTTATGGTTGCCAGTTATCATGAAACTCCCAGTAAAACCACAACGTGAGGTTGTGATATTTGTGTACAGATAAAATGAAAGTGAAACAAAGTGATCATTAGTGAGTGTTTCCTTCAGTTTCAGTCTTTGTGCTAAGATAGGCTAATCATTCCTGGCCCTAGCTCTCTACTTTAAGGGAAATGTCAATGCTACAGCATATCCTGATATTTAAGACAATAGAATATTTCCAGTTTGGTGTGTAAGAACTGCACAGAGCCCTGACCTTAACCCCACCCTACCCCTTTGGGATTAACTGGAACACCAACTGCGAGGCGGGTCTTATCACCCAGCATCAGTTGCCGACCTAAACAAGGCTAGGTTTAGGGGGTAAGGTCGGCACACTATAGTGGCAGAATCCAACAGAAAAGGTGGAGGCTATTATAAAAGCTTATTAAAGACCATAGATTTGGAATGACATCTTCCATAGTCGGATGTCTGTGTGTTCTCATATGTTTGGCCATGTAGTGTAGCTTGCACAACAGGGAGAAGATCCAACAGCAAAGTAATGATGAAAATAAGACGCGTAATATCAGGCTATAAAATATTTAAAAAGGCGCCACAGCTAGATTTTTATTTCTCAGATGGGATCAATGCTGAACTAAGATGAGGCAGGAAGGGGCATCTCACTTCTGATAAAGTATTCACCTCAGATATATTCGTTTCAGAAACTCACGTGATATAATGTGTCCTTGTGGGGCGAACGTTTAAAAAATCTCATAGGCTGAGACATCTTCTCAGCAAAGCAGTCAGTAAAGTTAAAGCTGGGGGAAAATCAGAGGCATGCCATGTGTAAGCTACAGAATGTGTATTCTGCAGAGTGATGGGCACAAGGCAGGGAAGTCTTTCCCCCATGCACAGAACACGGCGAGCCCCAGGCGCAGCCTCGCTTCTGGGCCCGTCTTACTAACTGCCTGCCTTCATCCACTTTGATCACGGAGACGAGCTGAGGAAATTCAGGAGAGCTCGACTTCAATCATCCAGCGGAGCCCCGTCTGTGAAGAGATTCAGTGTATTGGAGCGTCTTGTGCTGTGAGACTTTTGTATGGTAATTTGTTATGGAGGTGGGGGTGGGGGGGTGGGGGGGGACTGTTTTTCAAAGGAACCCTTTGAAGTTTGTCAGAAGTGTACATGGATGCATAGCAAGATTAGAATATACAGGAGTAATTGTTCTGTCCCACGCAGAGATGAAACAATGAATGCATTCTTCGGTTTTGACCTTCAAGTTTGAGTCAAACAGCTTTTGTTTTAATCTGACTTGAGAAAGTAATTCGACAGTAGAAACTGCTCTGCCGTTTTCCTGAGAGGGCTGACAGACGCGGAAGGCTGATGTCCTCCATCGCACAGCAGCCGGCTGGGAGCCTACACTTCTTAGAGATGTTACACGTAGAGATTTAAGCAGTTTTATTACTAAACTCCTTTAAGTTTATACGCACGCAGTAAGGCCATGATAATTATTATAAGCAAGCAAACTGAAAACTGTAGGTTGAACACAGGGCATGCTAATTCTAACTCTGATGGGAAGGTGGGCGATAAGACCAGGCGCAGTTGGTGCTCCAGTTCATCCCAAAGGTGTTGGACGGGGTTGCGTGCGTGTGTGTGTCGAGTTCTTCCACATATAACTCAAAAAGCACGTCTTCGTGAATTTTTGTGCAGGAAAGGAAGAAAAGGCCATTTTCCTGTATGTATTGCCATAAAGTTAGATACACACTGTGGTCAAAATATAGCATCTTTCTGCAGCTTTATGATTGTTCGTGGAGCTATGAGCATGTGAACCACCGTAAAAAAAACAACAAGGCGACATAATCTTGTCACAAATCACAGGAAAAAAAGCGGTTGCTTCCGGGTTTGAAGGCATTGAGACATTACAAGTAACCATGTAAACATGCTTTGACATCCTAAGACGACGTTATCGTACCACCTGACACCCTAACCGGTGCTTGAACTGAGCCCGTCCTCACACATGAGATACTATATGTCTTTAACGAAGTGGCTTGGCCAATAGTTTCATGTCTAGTGAATGTATCTTTGTGAATGTATGTTAAGGTTAATACTCATGTCACTGCTCCTGACTAAGGCACTGGAAAAAGAACTGGAATTGGTCCCTGAGTGCTACGCAGAACCTGCCATTGCTCCTAGTGTGTGTGTGTGTGTGTGTGTGTATAGGATGGGATCAATTTCCCCATGAGGATCAATAAAGTACTTCTTCTTCTGCTAGCTTGCCAATTGAGAACGATCCCCCCGTGTGCTTCAAGAGGGATTGTGAACTCCAGTTAAATCTCGGGGAAAGAAAACAGAACCGGTGTTCTCAGAATGTTTGGACGTTAAAGTCTCTTCAGCCTGCGGGAAGGAGGTCAGGAGTGCTTCAGGTAAGGTAGTTCAAAATAGCGTCCAAACGTTTTATTTCTAAGAGGACAAAATAACAGCGATATATATATATATGTGTATATATATATATATATATATATATATTGTCCGTGTTCTGTTTTTCTCAACAGTGATGGTGTTGAATCCAGCCCGAACACCGTTTTTGTCACAAATTACATGTGCACTATTTGCTTCATTGCATCCTGCCACTGTGTAATTTAACACGGACAGTGTAACGATGAGCCTCTGCTAATGCCGACTGGTTTATCAGCCTGCCTCTGAGAGAGGTGCTTCAGCAGGGTAAGAGTGTCCCATCACCGCTGAATGAGATGCTATAAATTCACTCTCGCTTGTCCATTTCAGGTGTCTGATGTCAGGTATGACATCTGTCGCTACACAGGAAGTGATTCATCGTGAGCTGCGGAGCGAAAACAGAAACCGAACAGATAAACAGATCGGCGAGGTGTTTGGAACACTGGAAGCTGGAGTCAACTGTGCAAAGTGTCACAGAGGTAATGTTTATTTGCCGTTTAGCCGAGAGGAAAACATGGATTACATGCTTGAAAAAAACAAAAACAAAAAAAAACATTTATGTGGAAATTAAATTTCAGCTACAGCAAGTAAAACAGGCGTTCATCTCCACTGTTCTCACTTATACATAAATAATATATATATAAAAATACATAAAGCGGAATTCATTCCGTCTTGCATAATGGACTCTCGGCTGAATTCTCAAAGTCCATGTTTACACAAGCAGCCACTCAGCTTTAAGCCCACGTGCTGTCTGTTCACCATAACAACTTCATACTATCACATGCACACACACACAAACACACTGTCAACATATCACACACTCTCACTCTTATTCCTCTTTTTTTTATATCAAATATATTTGCATCTGTGTTGTCTGTATCTCTTATTCATTAAGGTTAATCAATTTATTTGACAATAATCTTAACTCGGGGTTCACTTTATATTTTGAGATGCAGGTGAAAGCTCCGGTAACGGCTAATAAGTGAATCTCAAGGCGATATTATGTCAAACTGTATTTTCTGGTCTTGTTCTGGCTTTCAGTGCACGTCTAAATGCTGTTTTAGACCTGTTTTATTCCCAATCACAGGGGAATAGAGTTGTTTTAGTTTCTCTAAACCCATCTTTCCTTACAGCCCACATTCTCCTCTGCCCTCCAGCAAGATGTTTCAGAAGCTACTTACAAATTAAAATTAACGAGCACCTACTCCAATTGGCTAAAGGTTTGGTCCTAATGCAAATTCTCTTATGCCACATCTTTACCTGGAGGAATGGCTGCAGGTGGAGACAGAAGAGTATCTATGAACCGTGTGTGTGATCAGTTGGGATTTCATAAGGATGTTTCAGAAAGGTGTGGCCATAAAGCCAGTTTGGTTTAGTCCTAATCTAGTCCAACGTAGATGGACACATGCTTTGGTCCACATTTAGCCCAAATATAACCTGCCGTATGAATTACACTGCAACATACGATTATGATTATGATATCTTGATGAAAACTAGTTGTTGTCGTAAACGATGCCAGATACATACACAACATTATGTATTATCCCATTATGTAATAATGCATGGCATTATTATGCCGTATTTATTGCCTCAATACGTGTTTTTTTTTGTTATTTTTGTTGTTTTGACCATTTTCTCCTGTGTATTCTGCCTTTTGTCCTTTTTTTTAAATTATTTTTTTAACAAAGAAATAAAACAGGATAAAATGTTTTTTCCGGTCATACCGCAATCATCTTATGTAAGTATACATCTGTTTTCTTTCCAGCGCTGGATCTTTCATTTGAAACGGGCTGGTGTGTACATGAGAAACGCTCCTTTGCACTACACAGTGGATGTGGATGCTGCTGTAATCCTCAAGATGCTGAGCAGAAACCCATCATGGGATTTCACGCCTTCTTCCCTCACCTCCTTGTTCCCTCGTCATCTTGCCTCCTCTCTTTTCATCACACCTCTCCCGACCTTCCTACCCAGAGCACTTCCTCCCGTTTCCATTCCCAAGCTGTCGTGATGAGCTTGATAATCACTAAAACGAGTAAACAAGTGGAAAGGTGAGCAGAGTGCAGCGCAATCCATAAAAGTACTGCCGTTGATTGGTGTGGAGGAAGAGGGTGCACGCGCACACACACACACACACACACACACACACACACGGGGTCAACACAGGTCAATCTAAACAAGACAATGAGGAGGTGGGGTCAGTGTTAAATGGTGGTTGCATGACATTAACAAATGAACAGGGATCGCTCAAAGTAGGTCTGCAGCTCCTCTGACCTCAATTCCTCATTTCCTCTGCCAACACACACAAACACACGCACACACATAGATACAAGCACATTTGTTACTGTACCTCATTTCCACACGTTCACACACACACACACACCTACATGAACACATAGACATGAAGTTATTAGCAGTTCCTCTCCATTAGAGAGTACAGCTGGTGCTGTCGTGCATTTCGGCTGCTTTACTTGATCAGTTAATGGCACTAATTTCCCAGAAAGAGCCTCCACATGGCTTCCATGCGTCTCCAACAGCCCCTGATTAAAAGCTGAGTGTTAATACCAGCACCCTGGTGAACTGCAGTAGTCCTGTGTGTAAGACAGGGCCTCAGTTTGGGTTGGAAGGAGTAGTTTAAATATTTGAAGGCAGCGATTGAACACCTCCCAAGGAAACGAGTCCTTTTTTTTCTTAGAAGCATTTTTAACAAGCTTATAAACTGGTTGACTTGACATTGCTGAGAGACGAGCAGGAGAGAGTCGCAGTGCATTGTGGGAGCAACTCTTCGACTGTGTGCACGGTCGCCACGCGTCGCATCTCGTGCATCTCACCTGCAGACGAGGCTTCTTTGGCTTTTTCAAGGTCACCTCGCAACGAATCAGAGCATCTTCATAACTTCTGCGGGCCCTCTGTCGTTCCCATAGCAACCCTGACTGAGCTGACGGATGAGAGGCGCGGGAGTTGGCCTCCCACGTAGTAAACACACGTACGCAGGCACGTGTGCACCCGTTATAACAAACACACACGTCAGGGAGAAGCATACGCTGCATTGTTTAAAATAAACCAGGCATCAGAGGCGAGGTGTCGGAGCGCGATTGTTGTACACAAATAAGCCATTACGGCAAAAGTGGAACACAAGGAGTCTCCGATGAAAACAGAGTGTTCTCTCTCTCTACTCCCCAACTCTCTCTTCTGCTCTCTGCCTCTGTGTCTCTCTGTCGCTCTCTCTGTGGGAAGGCCGAATGCGTTTCTATGCTCATTATCAGAACAAACAGAAATGAGGGTGGGAGAATGGGGTACACACTATGTACCAGAGAGGGGAGGTTGAAAGAGTAAAAAAACAAGAAAGAAAAAAAATCAAAACATTCGGCATGATGGAATCACCAGAGAATTGCTTCTATCTGCACTCACCTACTTCCATAGGGAGCTTTACTATTTTAATGCATGAAAGGCGTACCGTAGCACAACACACACACAAATATGCGGCTCAGTCAGCTTCTGAAAAATAATAAAATAAAATAATTAATTCTGGTCCGTATCAGATGTACATTTTCCCTGGAGGCTCTAAAGAAAAAAGAAAAGAGATTCTCCAAAGGCTGTGATAGGCTTGTAATGAATAAGACATTGCATCAGAACTGGAAACACAGTGAAATCTCCTTCCTGTCTGTGTGCTGTAAGACGCGGGATGCATCATTACCGACTCTGTCTTTTCATGTCCTTGGAAGTGTGAATTCACACCGATAAATCAACAAGGCACAGTGCTTAGAGAATCTGCACTATCAAACCCAAATACAGGCCTAAGGTGGAGGACTTACTGAGGATCTGGTGTTCAGATGAAGTGATCGAGTACGGAATCCTGCACGCGCGTACATGTATGCACCACGGTGTTTAAAGATTCATGCAACTGGATAAAAACCTGTATATATATGTCCACCTCATATTCAGCATTTGGAATAATTAAATGCACCTTTGAATGTATCTATAATCATAAAAATACATTAACAAGACAGGTGGGAGTCTACGGCCATGCTCGCAGCTCTGATACTGTACTTTGAGTTAAATGCAAAAGTCAGCATGCTAACATGCTCACTATGACAATGCTAAAATATACGTATAAAATATCATATATAACATGTCATATTTATCATATATAGTTTTACATGTTCACTAGCTTAGTTTAGTAGGTTATTTGCTACCTGTTACCTGATGCTGGCGCAATATGAAAAGTGAAGAGATCACCAAAGGTGTTCCAATTCATTCTCAGGGAAAGATGAACGTGTGAAACAAATGTGATGGCAATCCATGCAAGATCAGTCAAAACATTTCAGTTTAAATACAAATGTGAGCGGAAAAGCCGGGATCACCAATGTCAGTAGGATTCATCCTCTGGGGACCATCAATGCCTGTAAAAAAAATATATATATTAATAATAATAATCAGCCGACTGACCCACTTCTGATCTTGGAGCCACACAGCTAGTATGGCTAAAAAATTACATGCTGTTAATATTCCAATTTAATAACATATAATGTTTTTCACCTCATACAGTATTCGACATTCAGGCTTTTGCTGGGAGTTGTCTGGGAGATGCAGCTGCAGTTGTTTGTATCTGATTTTGGTTAATGCATGAACATTTGTGATAAAATTCATTAACGCTACTTTGTGGTCTATCAATCTTGTAACCACAACCCTAGAAATAAATACCAATGAAAAGTTGATCATTAAAAAAAAAACAAATATGCTTTTGTCACCCTCACTGTTGTTTTTGCCAATGGTAAATGTGGTAAATAAGTCAATGGAATATGCTAATCCTAATATATATACAGTATACTGTATGTATAATAAGATGTGCATTTAAATATGCTTAATCGATATCTTGCAAATACAAAGGAAAAAGTAAGCGAGCACAAAGGTTAAAAGTTGTCAGTCACGTTTTGATGAAATCTCCCTCGTCTAGACTGCTTTAGTTTTTTGACCTTCATCTTTACAGATGAAGAACGATTTGCAGCCCGACACCTCATCCTCGACTGCGAGGCAGTCACCCATCGAGCTCCCTTATCTCCCGAGGGAAACGCCCTCGGTCCTGATGTCTGGATATGTAAGTAACGACACCGTCTGCACAAAATCCCAAACACAGCCTGTGGAGAACAGAGACAGCATGGGCTAAAATCTGACTTCTGATAACAGTCAAAGAGGCTTGGGCTTTCATAGCACGACACACACACACACACACACACACACACACATAAAGCTGACCAAAAGTTTGATAAAGACAGGTTGATTACATCAAGACAGGTTTACTTTTCGGATCTATTTATTCAACCTAAGCTTGCCTCTTTGCATCAGTGTCAAAGTGATAGTTGCAGTACTGCAAGTTACCATTTGGTGTCCCTACTCCACCAGCAACATCAACAGGATGTCTGTGGACTCTGTTGATGAGGTTTTTCTCCTCTCTGTTCCCACTATGCCTGGGGAACAGGTGAATGGACTGAAAGTCTAAATGAAATCCAACAGCTTTCTTTTTCGATTTATTTTCCTGTCGCGTGTGTGTGTGTGTGTGTGTGTGTGTGTGTACGTGAGTGTGTTTTTGTACCTCTATCATTAGGAGGACCATATATTCCATTAGGGCAACAAGCTGTCATAACCAAACAACAAAAGGGCTTGTTGTCGTACAAAACAGCCCTGAGTGTTTTGCTCAGCTTGCGCCACTCACACCAGGACAAAGACGTATAAAACTTACTTGGTTAAAGGTGCCACAGTCAATATTTATTATATACACAGTGGATGACGTGACATTCGTAGTGATCAACCCACTGAGAACTGTTTACAGTCTGCAACTTCGCTTTGGTTCAGCCTCACTGATTCGATGATTACAGGAAGCAGTTGTATGCAAAAAAAAAAAAAAAAAAAGCTCCGATCTAGTGAACAAGCACCTAAAAGAGCCAAATATTTCCTTCAGGAGGTGGTGAAAGTGAGTGTTAGACTTGCATCCATCAGGTGGACAGATCGGAGCCTCCAGCGCTGAAGCCGTCCTCCTCCGTGTGACCTTTGCTACCCTGGAGGAAGCATTTGCAGGAGTTCATTTGTCAAGGAATAAAACATGATCCGGTGAGGACTTAAGAGTTAAGAATATAAATATATTTACCTCGTGTCAAAATAAGTTTGAGTTATCTGCTTCGGCATCAGCCTGGCCTCTCCCAAAATAGCAATAGTGGTCAAACCCTTTTAGATTTCTATTCAAGGCAAAGAGTGAATAAAAAAACACCTTGAAAGCTAAATGATTGCATTGTGGGTCCATAACTCCAATATTTACTTCATTATCCTCTATGTGTACCTCATTTACAAACCTCATGCCGCCCTAGAGTGATTTACTGGAGGAGTCTTGCAGCCTTAATGTGCCCCTCGCATGCTTCAACACTCCGGTTTGTAAGTCATAAATACAGCTTGTGGCATATTCACGCACATTCCAGTCAGAAGGGTCTACGTGGGACTCCAAATTAACAGCTGTCTCTGGGAACATTGGAGAAACAAAACGATGGTTAAAATCAACACGACGCGCATTTTATACTGCGTGTTGTCAAGATTTGGCAGAAGATTTTCACCGAAAAATATCTCTAAACCATAACCAAGTATTTTTAGTTCAGTTTTAGCTTTGAAAAGGTTTTTTTTTTGTAGCAGAGATATGGATCATCATGTAGGATGCTGAAAAAAAATATCATTTGTTGCTAAGGTATGAAGGCTATAATTGATTATTGTATTCTAAATGTCTAAAAAGGCCACGTATAAGAGGCGTTGCCCGTAGCGATGCAGTAATGAACTGTCACCCAACTCTGCAGCTCCTATCGGGTTTATATACTGTTTAGCTGTCCGGCTACAACTTTACTGTTGTTGTATACTGCTTTCATAGTTTTCTGATGAAACCAAAGACAAAGATAATGCTTTTTTTTATTTTTAAATAAATGGTGTATAGGTAGTCACTGCAGGTGCTGTGGCACAAACGTGTAGAGACAATGTGTGGGAAAAGATGACAGTTGGACCCACACAGAGAGATGGAGCCTGACAGAGACAGAGGGAATAGTTTCCCCACTGCTCTTGTAACTCCCTTTCAACTCTGACGTTTGCTTTGTCAGTGTGAGTGAGCTACTTTTTTCACTCCGTTTTTCCTGCTTCTGAAATGTCAACGAAGCTGCTGTGGCAGCTGCAGAGCCGCGCCGTGTCTTCACTACCAGAGAGATGGGAGGAGTGTCACTGTAATTGTAGTAGGAAGACTGCTATTTCTTCTCTTTCCTTCTTTTCACGTTTTTGAGTTTGCAGACACTTCGGGGATGCCAAGAAGAGGATTATTATTATTTTATTTTTTTTCTTTCTTCTCATTAAAAACCCTGTAAGAAGAGCAGATTCTGTCAGGTGCACGCAACACACAAACACACACACACACACGCGCGCCAGATATATGGAGTAATACATACACATGAATACACAAACATAAACACCCGGCAACGCTGCAGGTTCAGTCGAGTTAAAGGAACCTGACAGAGCTCTTTCTGTCTCATCTGTCTCATCTCCCTCCCACCTTCATCCTCACATTCTTCTTTATCCTCTCCCACCTATGTTTCCCACTGTTGCATTCTTATAATTTCCCTACTTTTTTTTCTTCTTGATCATTTCTCTCTTATCCACTTTTCTTTATTATTTATGTTTTACTTAAATGCAGATTCAGTCTTTTTCTCTCTCTCTCTATCTGAACAACATCTGGACTGTTTAATTTCCATTTGTGTGATGGGAACACGGAGAAGGAAACCGACCATATGGTCACACTCTATACGGTTGGTCATATATATATATATATATATATATATATATATAAGCATAAAGATTTTAGTAATCACATATTCATTAGCCAAATTAAAGCAAAAGCAGGTTGGTGATATCACACAATAATAAAAAGTGTGTACAGATGTACAGTATGTGGTTCACAAAGCGGATAAAAAAAAAAAGATAACATCCTCATATTGACACCAAACAAAAATGTAACATTCAGTTATTTGCCATTGAGAATCCTGCGCGACTTATGGTAGCAATAATCTGCATTAACATGCTGCTAGAAGTCGTTTGTCATGGATATTTTAATTTTATTATATTTATTTTTTAACCCTGAAGGTCGCTCGGTCCGGATATACTTGAAGACTGAGGGTCAGGTGTTGAGTCGTAGAATTGTCTTTTGCCAACTCATAAACGATTTTGAGTTCTGCAGGTTAGGGAGCGTGAAACAAGAATATGAGTTGTCAGAAGGCAAAGATGTCATGTTTAATTTCCCTGAAAATGAGATGAAAAGGGACTACGCACACACACACACACACACACATACACACACACACACACACACACCTCTGTGTAACGCTGTGTAACACAGAGGTTCCCAAAGTGTTTTACACCATGGCATCACTTCAGAGGAATATTTTTTATCATCAAATCCAACATATTGTATCAATATTAAGTGTAATAACTTTGCCTCTAAATCACTCAGAATAAAAATCAACAGGTGTTACAGAGAAATAATTTGGTTTAAATTCAAATAACGGATACAATTAATTATGTCAATATGTTAAGTGTATTTAGGATTCATATAAAGGATGTATTTAGGAAATCAACCCTCTCCCCACCCCACCACCTCGCAGGCATTTTAACATGACGCCTGAGCTTTGATGTGAAGGGAGAAAACAACCTGCAGGCCTTTGACAGAACATCCCATGTCTTTGTTTTTTAATGTTTGCCAGCGACCAGAGAGCCACATAACACAGATATGAGTCTGGGAAGCTGTAACACAGCAGCAGTTTTGTCGGTGGGCTCAGATTCAGTGTTGCAAAATGAGACGTTTCAGCGTTTCTTTGAGCTCTGTTCACCATCTCTAATCTTTGACATCTGGCAACAGTGAGCGCTCATGTCAGCTGCGACTACCTGCATATTGAACACTTTTTTTTTTTAATGTGGTGACTTTTGGTGCAGCATCATGTCATTTGATGCCCTCATAGGGAGCCTGGAAAACTGCTGATCATGAATACGATATAAAAAATGTGGCTTTTGTCTTTCCTTGTCGCTTTTATCGGGATGTCAGACGATAGAAAGGATCAAGCTGCAGGTGAAATGTTGTACTTGGGTTGCACGCTTGTATCTCAATAGAGAAACAGACACACCACATGTGCGTCCATTGCTGTCCGACAGTGTTATGTGTGCACTGAGCAGATGTGTGTCATGCAGCAACAATAAGGCAGCAAAGGCCATCGATAAAACAAAGGCCTGCATGACTTGTGTTCCATCAAGCAGGCATGCTTCCTGTTGCTTCAGCCCCTAAAATCAAGTGGACAATATGAGGTATTGAGGAGGAATCGATTATGTTAAAGCATACAAGCATACAAAGCGGACCTGGATGTTCCGCTGACACTGCATATTATTATCACTCAGCATGGTGTTTGCTAAAGTGCAGCAGAGACACGGATTGACTGTTTTCCTTCAAGTCAGCAAAGAAGTCACATGAGTTTAAGTTGCTCCAGCAGTCTCATCGGCTCTCTATTGGATGTTTTTCTCTCTCTTTTCCCTCCCTGTCCGTCTGTGGCGCTGGCCCGGGTGGAGGCGGAGGTGGAGGTGGAGAGGTAATGTGATGCAGAGAGAAGTGACTGGAGCGAGACGGAGCTCCGAGACAAAAACCCAGGTTCACACCGGGGTGGCTTACACAGCGGCTTTACAGACAAATGAGCATACGAGCAAGCGCGTATACGCATGCGTATCACACCGGCGCACACGCACTCACACACACACATGTGCGCACACATTGGGAGCGGCTTATGAGTTGGTGCACCTCGATACTAGCCGCAGTATAGCCCATCTGTGAAAAGGTAAATTGAATTTTACAGGCACAAAGCCGACTCCCCTGCGGTCTTTAGAAAAAAAAAAGCCCCACTTTGTGAGTCTAAAGCTTTTCTAAAGCTTTCGTCTCTTTATCGCTTTTTTCTCCCTATCCTTTTCTTCTCCTCCCACCCTGTTTCTCTCTCTCTCTCTCTCTGTGGGGGAAATGAAGGTGTGAGAACCACTGATCGATATGCTCATTAAAGAGTTGTGTCTTTTGGAGGCTTGTAGAAGGTCTGCACACAAAGAAAACAGAGTGAAAAAGCCTCCCGTATCCCACCGTCGGAAAAAACTCAACAGCAACACTTTTGACAATCACAAAGAAGGAACGGAGAGTTAAGAACAAACCCTCTTCTTTTTCTTCAACCTTCCCTCCTCCTCCCTCTCCTCTCTCCTCCTCTCCTCCTCCCTCTCCTCTCTCCTCCTCTCCTCCTCCCTCTCCTCCTCTCCTCCTCCCTCTCCTCTCTCCTCCTCCCTCTCCTCCTCCCTCTCCTCTCTCCTCCTCCCTCTCCTCCTCTCCTCTCTCCTCTCTCCTCTCTCCTCCCTCTCCTCTCTCCTCCTCCTCTCCTCCTCTCCTCCTCTCCTCCTCCCTCTCCTCTCTCCTCCCTCTCCTCCCTCCTCGTCCCTCTCCTCTCTCCCGCCGCCTCTTTGCTTACCCAGACATGTAGTTAAAGCACTTTTTTTATTCTGCTTGTGCAGAGGATTTTCCAATCTGTCCGTGTCTCTATTATTAGCTCCCGTACATAGTTTGTGTTTCTGTATTGAGTTAACACAAACAGCTATGCAGCTAGTCACTCTGCCCACGCAATTAACCACACACACACACGAGATACTGAGAAAATGAAGTCTTATATGTTAAATTCTAATTAACTACAGCACTACCGCCCCCACTCCTCTATGTGTGTGTGTTTGTGTGTTTCAGGCAGGTGGGATAGACAGTGATAGGTGAAAAAAAAAAAGCCATCTATCTGTGTTGGATCCACCATATGTATTTGAAAAACTGCAAAGTTTTCCATGCCAAATAGATGGAGAGATTGACACCGTTCCATCTGCCGGTGCAGGGTCTGTATTTGAGGTGTTTGGGTATGAACAGGGGCGGAGAGACTGTTACCATGTCCAAATCGATTTGAGAAGCCGTTTGGCTGAGACGTTTGTTTGAGAGGAGGAGAGAAATAACATTTGGAAACGGTGTTAACAGCTTGCTGAAGAAAACCGGTGATTATTCAAAAAGGGAATCAAAATGGTGCTCAGAAACGGAAGTGGCTTTTTGTTCAAAAGTGATAAATAAAGAGAATAGATCAGATTTCTGGCATAAATAAACTAGTACCACTACTACTATGAGCACAAAGACAACTGATCTCAACTCTGCAAACTGTTAACAGAGGAAGACCATGAGATGGGGTTGAAAGATCAGAAAAAGCTAGTAAGTGGACCTCGTTCATGCTCACTCGTGGGGGAATTGTTGGATCTCTTTAAATTGATATGTAATAAGTGCAATAAGATAACCTTTGTCATGATTTGGTGCTCTAAGCAAACAACAACAAGGCACCATTTGTTATCCCCAAATTGTAAGACTACTTGCGTGCCACTTCGTTCTCGAAGTCGCACCCTTTGTTGACCAAGCCGTCCTCAACAAACTTAGAATCTAAGCACAGATTTTAATACCAGTTTGACATCTTTATCATTCTTGATTCTACAAACTAATTTCAGTCAACACTCAAAAAGCGTTTGAGGTTCAATTTTTATTCCCTGTGGAGTGCCAGGGGATTCTGAGCAATCAGGAAATTGACAACCAGAGCAGATCCTTCGGGGAGTAAAATCACTAAAACCCTACATAAAAATGCTACTCGCTTACAAAAACAATTGCAAATCATTGCTTCCACCCTTGGGTGTAAATGTTTACGGCGTGTTTGCTCAGACCTGTGAGTGTTGATACATTAGGATGGAGACTGGGAGGGAAGCTCCATTCGTGTCTCTGGTTCCCATAGTTGGACTGGCCAGCTTTAGTTGCCTTGGTTACTGTATCCCTTATGAACGGTCAGCTTGCTGTTGCTATGCTAATGAGAGTATATCAAAGCTACGTGTGGCGGTGGCTGCCTGTCAAGTGTACGTGTGCTTGTTTGTGTTTTATTTACCGTCTGACACCACAGGGTCAGAGCGAGGCCAGAGCTTTTAACTTGAAATGTCACGCCAATTTGGAATTTGTCAAATTAAGCAGGCGATATCAAACTTTGCATTTTATTCATTAGGCATGGAGCTGCTACTAATGGGATTGCTGTCTCTATCTCTACGCTGTGCCTCTTCCCCCACGTCTCCTCTCACCTCCCCTTACTGGCTCTGCCTTTTTCACTTGCTCCTTTTTCATTATTTACGTCCCCTTCTCTCCTTCTTTTTTGGCGCAGTTTATCAGTTTAATCAGCGTGTGTTCGGAGAAGAGGAGGAGGAGGATGAGGAGGAGGAAAAAAGGGGACGAAGGGAGGGGTGGGGGGGGTGGGACACACACGATCCGCATCATTCTCACAGGCTGGTTGTAATGCATCTTTATTAGGCTCCCACATCAGCCCAGGAGACATGTCTCTGCTATCACTGTCAATTAGGGGAGCTGCTCGGGGGAAACGGCTCGCTTCTCTTTATTAATATCCAAACAACCACACGGGCACTCAGATGTATAGAAAGAGGCTTTCTCTTTATTAAAACACATTCAGAGCAGCAGTGCAAACCATACAAGGGAATGTCATCAGGCAGTGTAAGCGGCAGAGCCTTAGGTCTCATTTACTGAGAGATTTATTTTTATTTATTTTTATTTTTTTTGTATTAAAAAAAAAGGGGGGGGGGGATGGGTGCTTTGCTTTATTCAACACATGGATAGATATTACATTATCATTTCATCATGGCTTTCTGGCAATATGGCTTTTTCAATCAGCAGTTACAGACATTATTTATTCATAGATGCATTTTTTTTAAAGAAAAGGCACACAAGATACAGCATAGCCAATCTCCACAGAGTTGACACAATCAAATATACATGAATATAATATTAGTGTGAGATGAAGGGGGGGGGGGGGGGGGACGGGTGGATAAATTAAACTTTATTATTCATATGGAGAACAAGGAGAGGAAATGGTGAGGGGGGGGGGTGATCAGTATTGACGGCATTTTCTACAGCGCATTTATTCCCCCACTTGCTTCGTGTTTATTTCTTCACTGAGGTTTCTATTCCATTTGTCCAAAGCCGCCTCTGCGTGTGCGTCAGTTTCTTTTAGCCTGAGTGAATCTCTAGTGCTGGTGTTGAGGGTGTGTGTGTGTGTGTGTGTGTGTGTGTGTGGTCTGGCAGTATATCCTTGCTTTAAGGCAAGTGTCTCTTTAATGAGGCTTTGCTGCAAAAGGAGCTCCCTAGGACTCATGACGTGCTCTGCATTTCAAACACACACTTTCCTGCACCATGCAGACCACTAGCACATCCTCTCCTCCATCACACACACACACACTCAGACGCGCAGTGCCGTGCAGGTTGATGTGTGTATCGTGCCAAAGCATCAATTGGTGGGTTTCCTGAACAGAGTGAGAGCTTGTCAATGAGAGACAACCTTTCTAATGCAGTATATGTCTTTCCCCCGCTCTCGCTTGCTCTCTGTCACACACACACAGACACACACACACACCCTTTCCTTCTCTTGCCCTCTCTCCTTCCTCCCTCTCCCACTGCAATACTCTCTGACCTCATGTTTATGTATCTCACTATGTCGAGCTGTTCATCAATGCTGCTCTGTCAAAGGTCCCTCCTCCTTCTCTCTCGTTTCTTTTTATTTTTTTCTCTCTTTCCATCTCTGCCTCGCTTGTTCTCTGCCGCAAAGGCCGCGAGACATGAATTATGTAAAAACTTCGTAGAAAACAGGAGATAATATTACACGCGCTCAGACAAACAGGCTTCCGTGCGTGTTTGGCGGGTGGCGGTGAGCGCAGGAGGCTAACGGGGGGGGGTGGTGAAAGAATCTGCAAGAAGCTACAAACAACAAACACAGATCCTATCGAATAAACTCAAAGTCTGAACGTTCAGAGCGGAGCGGCATTAATGGCTGGATTCTGGAAAGCGCCCAGTGGTTTGCGATGTGCTCAACAGCTTTGGCCGTTATTGGATTGAAAGCGTGGGCTTTTTGTTGGTCTAGACAATATCAGGGGGCTTAGTAAATGTTATGAAGAGGCTCAAATGACACAAAGTCTATTTGCAGTTGGAGCAGAATGGCTCACTGACAGACAAAGCGAAGCGCAGAGCTTCCTAACAAAGACTCAACCAGGTAGTCATCACTTATTTGGAGCTCAGCGGAGAATAGTTTGAAGAATTGACTCAAGATACAATTGGGAACAAGTGTTGTGTTAGCGTGTGTGCGTGTGTGTGCGTGTGTGTTCGGCTCGCGCATCACTTCATTGTTTTTTACGAGGAGAATGAAGTGTTCGAGAGCATATCAGCTCATTATTGGCCCTGCTGAATTGCTCTTAATGAATGCTATCGGCCTCTAATGAAAAGTATTGTTCTTGAGCACAACTAAATCAAAAGGTGTTTAAAGGCGCGCGCTCTCTGATGGCGACTCGACACCATGGTTACAGAGGCTAACACCTCCCGAGAAATCAAACTCTCATTTAGACCACAGTCGCTGCTCAATACCCGCTCTGGTATCGACCAGCTGCAGGAGAAGTGTGTGTGTGTGTGTGTGTGTGTGGATGAGAAAGAGTGTGAGAGAGAACAGGGCTGGATAAAGAGAAAAAACTGAAGAAAAGGGGGAGGGGGTCGATTTATCTTCCACTGATGATGGTGATTTGGCTTCAGATATGTGGGACACTGACCTGTTTAGAAGAAAAAAAGTTTTGCACTGTGTTCACTTGAAAACACAGCTCAATATACACGTTTCTTTCCTTTTACAGACCGCACAGCAGCATATAAAACAGCAGCAGAGTAGCCGTCTGAAAGTGGTGTGTGCGTGTGTGTGTGTGTGTGTGAGAGAGAGAGAGCTCAGATAGCTTGGAGCAGTTGTAGAAGTTGTTAAGAGTCCATCTCACCGTGCGTCTCCTTTAACCTCACCCCACTAAAACTGAGGTCTCCGGGAGTTTTACAGCATTCAAACTGAACATCATTTAGATGTTTTGCTGGGAAGGCTGCTGCTGGTTTAAAAAAAACCCCAACAATTACCACTGTTAAATTCTGACACTTAAAGACTATTAAGCAAAGCTTTCTCCCAGACCCAAATTGTGGCAGTGAACCAGGTTACTTTCCACAAAGTGTCCCAGTAATAATGTTCCTGGTGAGTGTTTACTGGGAGAAAAGTGTTAATGGCAAATGGAATCGTTTTGTGCGGAAGAGTAAATTCTGTAGCTACATCATAAACAACAAGAACCTTTTAATTTTTCAGTTTTAGTAGTCAGTAGTGAAGGCTTAGGAGAGTTTTTTATACTTGCGAAACATATTCGGTAGACTCTGAGGAGTTTACAAACTCTACCTCACAAACACCAAACTCAAAACGGAGACAGAAAAGTGTCATCGTACGGGTTTGTGTTTGTGGCTTCGTCAAACAGTAAGAAAGATAATCACGGTGTATCAGCAGTGCCAGGGCCTGTCCAGGATTGAGCCCCCTTCCACTAATAAAACAAAAAATAAAAATTCTGGTGTGAAGACAATTAGTTCTTTATTTATTGGCCTAATAAATAAATACAGTCTAAAAAAAGTGCATAAAAGAACATAAAATATCCACTAAAGAAGAATGTAAGCTCCCCCAGGATCCATAAAAAGTCTCCCCAAAAGGTAGTTAAAGCACTAAAGCACTATGCCAGAAAAGCCAGTTGATAGTCATTACATACATCTAGATCATAAATCATATTCTATGGCTTTTGACTTGTGTAAAGCACATTTGTTAAAGGAAAAAAAAACAACAACACCTCAGCCACAGTGAAAAATCCTGAGCATTTTACTGTCTGCCCAAAATGCTGATGTCAAAATGTTTGATGACAGGAATCTTTCCTGCGAATTTGAGAACATTTTCCCAGGATGATGGCTGAGCCTCTTCATCACCACCTCCAGGAGCGGCACGTTTACCGACACCACCTAACAGAATATCTTGGTACCGGCTTCCTAAATTTCAATCGGTCATATCTCGCTGCCTTTTCGGGGGCTGTCAACAAGTTAAATTGCCAGGTGCAGATTTAACAGCCATTTATAAATACATTTTGCCCGACTTAATTTCATCACTCCTCAGGCATCGACCCTAACTCTCTCGAGGGTGTCAGAATTGCTTTTCCATCACAAATAGAGTGTTTGGGGTTGGCAGGGGAACACGGGCTGAGATAGGATTGGTTTGGGGTTTTGGAGTGAGGGCTGGTAATGAACATAGCGCAGACCTGAGGTTGACGCAGCAGGCAGCAATCTAATCAGTGCTGCACCTTATTTTCATCTAGACATGGGGGAGAATTAGATATTTAACGGTGGCAGTTTTATCTTCCAATCACACGGTTTAGGGTCTGCACCGCGGGCACCTTGTTAGGCGGCTAGATGTGTCCAATCAGCGGGCGTAGGTGGTTTGTCAGCGTGTGTTTGTGTGTGTGTGTGTGTGTGTGATTGAATCTGTATGGGTGCTTTTAGCTGGTTAGCACTCCCCAATCAGCGCCATTTGTGAGTCTGCGCGTGGCTCGCATTGGCGTTTGATGTCTGTAGACTGGCACAAATTGGCAATCAGGTGAGGTTGGCATGGATGCAGGCCTCTCCCCACCGGGATCCTGACTCCAATTGGCCCCTTCTCTCCTCACCCATCCTCTCATCCCTCTCGTCCTCTCTCACTGAAGCAGTTTTAACTTGACCCTGACATGTGCTCCTGACAAAACCCGTTACAGTCTCAATTACACTATATAGCTCTCTCCTCCTCCTCCTCCTCCGCTCGTTTTTATCTCCTCTCTCGAAAATCCCTTTTCCCCTCTTCTCCTCTGATGATCCGGGACTGATGGGAGCTCTAAGCGGCCGGCGTCGGCACTTCCCTCCTGACTCTATCAACAGTCTATCAGCGCTTTGCATCTCAGTCCACCTAATTAGCCTTGGTGGGACCATTACTTTCCTCTTCATTCAGAACAGATGTGGGTGAGGGAATGAGAGAGTAATGTGGGGACAACAGGCTGATGCACAAGAGGACGTATAGCATTAATACTGCCAGGGTTGAGAATTTCACTCCCTGAAGGAAAGCACTAACATTATCATGGATCTAACTGCCTGTAGAGTCCTATAGGTGCTTTCAGATGGCCAGACAACTAGGCCACCAGGGCAACCCAAAAATAGAACTTTTAGCTTGCCACTGTAGCAGCGTTACTGGTAGCTGAGTATATATCAGCCTAAAAAGAGAATTTCGACCACATCTCATAGTCATGGAAGTAATTTAAACTCAGGAAAAAAGATTATTTTCGTCAACATGTTTTAAAGGTTCAAAGGACATGTCAGCTAAAGTTGCTATATCAAGCCATGCTCTATGTATAGCGACCCAGTTCCCTCTATTCAAAGCTTCAACCTGTTAACTATGAGATGAGATTAGAGTAGATGGACAGCAGTAACCTGAAGCATATGGTACATATGTTGGTACAGATGCAATGAGGAAGCATTGGGCTTTTTTGCTTTCTGTGATTTTCTGTGATTTATATACTGTTATTCATAAAAAGGTTATTGTAGGTTACTGTATGCCTGTACACATCTGTCCATTACGTAGCCTTGGATGTTGTTTGCATTATCCACTCTCTTATTTCTCTCTTATTTCAGATTGAATATGTACATATGGACATATTAGAGAATTCGACATTTAAAATAAAGGAAAATCCTACTACTATAGTTTCTTTCATAGTTTTTTGCCTCCTGAGCGACTGGAAGTTAGCAGTGATGCTAACTTCTGGAATCGGACCAATCAGAACAGAGCGGGCTCATCAGGAGGGTGGAGCCTTAAAGAGACAGGAGCTAAAACAGCCTGTTTCAGACAGAGGCTGAACTGAGGGTCTATGTAAAGAGCCAGTATAAGATAAAATAAGTTTTAAACTGTAAATCACACATAGATATCCCCATATAAAAGATAGTGGCAGAACATGCCGCCTTTAAGTGATCATGTTTAAAAGGTTCATTACACAAGGCACTAACATGAACATCAGTGATTCAAAGGCTAGACCAACACCCCACCCACGGAATTGAGGGAAGAGTTTTGGCTCATAAGCTGGGAGACAATGAGCTTTGTGTAGCATCAAGATGGTAGCAGGGGGGGAACCGGCAAGCTCGATTTAACAAACACCATTTAACATGTTTATCATGTATATCATGTATTGATCTTCTCATCTAACTCCCTGCAAGAAAGGGCATAAGAATTAAACTATTGCTTGAGAGTGGGAAGAAACCCAATGACTCAGAAGTTAGAGCTTGTTCCCCAAATGGGATCACTCATAGTATGAATTTATGAATGCACTCATTATACAGCAAAGAGCCTATAATAGAATGGCATATTTTAATATTAAAATGTTACCTAACCTAGCTGTGGTTCAACCTCTCTTTCTCTCCCATTACACATTCACTCCTGTCTTTTTCTGCCCTGCTGCTTCTCCTTTGTCTTTCCAGCGGTTTACCTTCTTTTCTCACCAATTCCTCCCCTTTTCCATCCGTCCTTGTTCCCATCACCCTCCCCTCCGCCCATCTCCTGCAGGTGTGTGTATATGTGTGTGTGTGTGTGTTTGAGGTGGGGGGAGAGAGGGGGAGAGCGGCAAGCTGTTGAAGGAGACGAGTGAGAGGTACAGGCAGCAGCGAGTGATGAATCTCTCCGCCGTCTGTAACACTTTCCGCTTCGCCGGCTCTTCCCCCATTTCTGACCCAAATCTAATGCGACAGGAGTCGTTTTCGCTGTCCCCACCCACCCGCCCACCCGCCCACACACACACACACACACACAGACACACAGACACCACCTCCCTCCTCTCCCGCTATTGCAGGAGTCATGCACCATCCTTCTATTTTTAGCTGTTCGTCCTTGAGTTACAATCCCTGAAAATTGCCATGATCCATAAAGGACTGGGTTGTGGTGCTTGAGGGAAAATACACACCCACCGCCACCAACACCATTCTCCCTCCATCACCCTCCCACCTCACCATCTCTAAGTGTGTGTGTGTGTGTGTGTGTGTGTGAGCAACTAATCGTTACCAATTTCAAGTCTTTCACCATTACTGAAGCGAATATTCTTCTCATTAAAGAGGTGAAATGGAGGGAGCGTTAAACGAGTGTAACGCCGACAGATCAGGCTGTTCTTTTCTCTGCCCCCCACCACACACACACACACACACAGACACATCCCCGCTTCAGAAAGTTATCCACTGTAGCCAATTAGCATGACTGCTCTGTCTAGCATTAGCCCCCCTCATCCATATCCAACTCTCTCTCTCTCTCATTACCGCCTTTTCTCTCTTCCTCTAGTATCCTCCTCCAACCCCTCCTCTCATTCTCTCCCTTTCTCATTAGGGCTGCATCGTAACACAGTGAATCATAATAGGTGCTCTACACTGTGAAATGGCTTTAGCTTTGTCTCATTTCGCCGCTTGTAGCGAGAGAATGAGTAAACAGACAATCTATTCCACGCAGGCACGGACACACACCAATAGACACAATCAGGGCCGTCCATTAATCTGTCGTAAAGCAGCTTTTTGTCCGCCTGAAGAAATCCCTGATATTCAGAGTCGAAAGGGGAAAAAAAAAGTGGTGGGCTAATCTATGAGAGCTGCCATGCAAGGCCGTGTACTATCCACTGACTATAAACAGATGAAGTCAGAAGAAGAGGATTGCACAGGAGAGTTCTTTCTCGGGAGAGTTGTTAAAAGATGAGGAAGAGGGAGAGATATCAGGAGGAAAAGGGTGAATGAGGTGGGAGGCTGATGGGTAGACATAGAGAAGAGAGGATGGAAGGGCAGCAGGGCGGAGTGCGGTGGGTGGGGGTGGAGACGGCGGCACCGAGTATTCAAAGCCCTGAATGTAAATATGCGTGAGAGGATTATCACAGAGTGCCAGGCTGCGCTTTTTGGGGCTTTGTTTCCGTGACACCGTAACGTTGGCTTTGTTTCCCTGACAGCAGACGTGTGTGTGTGTGTGTGTGTGTGTGTGTGTGTCATTGTGTGTGTGACATCCAGGCATCTGTTTCCTGTTGGAAAAGGTTAATTACATCTCCACTGCCTGACTGGACGTGCCATGCATAATCACACACGCTAATGAGACCTGCGCGCGAGCGCGTCTTTGTCTTTTTGCATCCGCATGTGCATTTTTGAAAAGGCAGCTCTATAGCGGCTGGATGGATATCTTAACCACTTGTTTCAGGTTTGAAGGTGTCTATTGTTGCAGCCAAGAAGAAATACAAGCACACACACACACACTGGCAGAGTCATACACTCAAACAGGTGACAGCTGGAAGCGCACTGCAGTGGCATTTACGGACAGACTCTCCACCCCCTGCAGGGGGACATTAATTGATGGGTCTGCATCACTGTGTGTGTGTGTGTGTGTGTGTGTTTGTAATTACTTGTCTACCTATTAATGAGACAGGGATGCTCTAGCATCAGAGGAGGAACTTCTAACAAAACCCTGTTGCTCATTCTGACCCTTGACTCCTATCTTCACACTCCAGCTAAGCTGCTGATTGGACAGCTGCTCGGCTTTAGATCGGGCCCAGCTCAGCGTGAAAACTGAGATGGGCTCCAGCCCTCCATGGGTGACTTTGGAAATGACTGCACACTTTCTGAGTTGCCTGAAGTTTTTCACTAAGTCGATCTGACATAAGCAGGTAGGTGAGGAGGTGCAGGGCTCCAAGGAGCTTTGGTTCCAATTCAGCCTCTGTGGAGCCGCGATTAAGGAGGAGAAGGGAGAGATGGGGCGTCGCGGAGAGCTGTGACATGAGAGAAATAATGGATTTCTGGAGCCCACCGCCTCCTCACACCTTATACAATATACCAGTTACGGCGAGAAATGAATCAAACAGATAAGATGTGAGGTTTTTTTTTGGAATCAAATCAGCAGAAGCAAAGTTCTCAATCAGCTGCCAAGGGAAAATTAGAGTGCTGCAGGGATGGGTAATGGGGATGAGTTAAGAGTTCGCTCACAGGCTTTTATTTTCATCAAATCTGATTGATCTCGAGTAATATGGCTCAAGATAACTCTGTGGTTACTGAGTTCTGGCTGTTTAAAAAAAGTAGAACCTGGCATCTTACTGCTGGAAAAGATGAAGAACCTGGTTCAAGGATTTCATCGACTGGGAGAGCAGAGTAAATGAAAAATGCCCAGTTAATTCTGAATTTTCAATAAAAGCCTGTTTACCATCCCTGTTAAAGTACCTCCACACATATTATCAGGCAGCAGTAACCTTGGCTGTACACTCCAGTCCATTAAAGGATAAAGCCCCGGTGAAGGTGACAGAGTGATTGTCAGACCTCTGTCTCCTGATCCCTCCATCTTTCTACCTCCTCACCCTCTTCTTCCTCCTCGCCCTCCACTCGCTCCTTTTTCTTCTTCCTCCGTCTGCGGCAGAAGCCGTTCAGTCCACAGAAGCAGGCGCAGGTGAAGGGCATGGCCTACCTGGCGCGCCGCATCCACGTGAACCTGCGGTGGGAGGAGAGAGGGGAGAGAGAGGGGGGAGCAGAAGGGAGGCTGTTAAAAACATTTCTCCATCATGTGGCAGCCTGCCCGAGACGTCACACCGCTCGTGAAGCGTTTTTCTCCCAAGAAGTCTTTTTGAACACACATGGATGTCTGAAATCAAAGAAGAAGAAAGGGGTTTTCATTCTTTCATGTATATTGAGGCAAAGCCAGTTTTCTGATTGGAAATATTTCACTCTACGATGGAGATATTTGTCCTTATTCAACACAGTTTTATTCAAGTAGTTACTGATTCATGCTTTTGCAGCAGATTATTTGCACAAACCCTCCCAATACAATGCAGACATATATATATCGTTGTTCCCACAGTGGCTACTTTGAACATACAAAATATTTTTACCCAGAAAACTACCATATAGATTCAACACATATATGCAAGGACTTGGATAAGGACAACACGAAATCTTAAAAAATGTGAGCCACAGTGGTGTTTTTAATCTGCTCTGTCTGCAACATCTAAGATTTTAATGTTTATGACGTGTGTCTTTGTATATTGCACTTAATAATGTAATATTAAAAACCACAGAGTTTCAAAGTGAAACCACAGAGTGTCAAAGTGAAATCACTGGTTCCGGAAGTATTTTCCTCTGCTCCGTGAATTCTCATTTGAAGGTTTCCTTTAAAGGCGTCCTTAATGTAGAGAGTAATTAGTCAAACTTCATGCAGAGTCACATTTTTTCCATCCTTCCGTGAGCTTCAGCTACAGAAATCTGTCGTTGCGTTTGGGAACGTAGCTGACTTCAGTGTTGCAGTTGTACGATACAGTGCATTGTGTATATATATATATATATATATATGTGTGTATGTAATCATTGTATATGTATCGGGTCAAGCTTGATATTTTGTTCCCACTTGCAACAAACATGGTTTGTACAACATGTAGCATACATTTTTCCTTGCGGGGTCACAGTTAAGTGTCTCTTCACATTTTTCTGTTTTGTACTTTTAATTTATAAGCATTCATGCTTCAGAAGTGCTCTAACTGCCAGTCACATAATGTTGTCTCTGCAGACAATGAACATGACTTTGGGAGTTCAGGGAACCCACTACGAAGCTCTATAGATGAGGTGTGAACTTAATTACTAAGTGCCAGAGGCAATTGTCCCCTGGTCTGACATCATGGCTTTAAATTACATGGCTTCAAATCTTTATCATCCATCACTTCTATTAACTGCAGGCCTATGGCTGGAAAACAGATATAATCCAGTAAATATGCAGCAGACAGCTGTCAATATAACACTCCAGGCAGTGTGTGTTTGTCAGCAAGGAACTCAATGCAGAGAAAGTTACTAAGGTCCAGTCAATAGGTCAGTCCACACACACACACACACACACACACACACACACACACACTGCGGTGAAGCTTGGCATGGCGGTCTATTGAGCCATGTCACTCAATAAGGAGAAAAACTCTTTTACCATTACGCCTCCTCTTCCATTTTCTTCACATCTGTATGTGTGCTTCAATTACTCTGTCTTTCTCATTCTCACCATGTCTCCCTCTCTCTCTCTCTCTCTCACACACGCACACGCACGCACAGTCAGAAGTCATCTTAAGGCTCACTAAACCCCCGGCGTTAACATTTTTCACTAGCGTGCTAGCAGCCAATCACAAACGAGCGCTGCGATTAGAAGATGCGAAGTGAAACTGAGAGCTTCATTAAATACCGACCTGAGTCAGCAGCACCAGCAGCCCTGGCTGGGGAGTGTTATACTGCGTGTGTGTGTGTGTGTGTGTGTAATGCAAGTGGGAGAGAGTGGGTGACAAAAGAGCACAGGCACAGAGCAAGCATAAAGTGTCTGCATGTGTGTGTGTGTGTCTTGTGTGTGAGATTGATGCTTACTTCAACCTGTCTCATATGGGGGCAATTAGCTGAGCTAGACTGTGGGCTGCCTGCAAGCGAGAGACAAAAACGCCTCCAGCCATGCAGTGTATATGGGTGTGTGTGTGTGTGTGTGTACATATATGCTATTATACCTCCTTCTGCTCTTCTTTTATCCCTCCTGTGTCATTCCATATATCCATCTAATCCTCGTCTGCAGATCTCCCACTCTGTACCCAATGGCTTTAGACCCTATGTGACATGCTAGAAAAAAATCACATAGGAATAGAAAGCCATAAAACACAGCAGCGAGTCAGTCACGCTGGTAGCAGTAGAGTAAAGTTTTTCTATCCGGCACGTGTGTGTCCGCGAATGTGTGCTGCTCTCACGCTTCATGCCTTTAACACCCTCAGCTTGTCTGACAGCTTACAAGGCCCTGCAGAGGATTTACAACAGTGCCGAGACACCTCTCTCCGCTGTGTATCCTTTCTCCTCTCTTCCTGTCCTTCGATCTTTTCCTTCTTCCCACCCCCACCGACTCGCTCTTCATCCCCAGCCACGCTGCGAGCCATCGGAGTCAGTGTCTTGTTTTGGTGGTGTGTAATTACTAGGGGTTCTTTCACAGACGAGCGTAGAGATGAGACAGATGAAAACACAGCCTGCAGACCCTCTGAATTATTAACCGGCTGAAAATGGATGAGTCAACGTTAACAGAGGGAGATGGAACAAGAGAGAGAGAGAGAGAAAGAGAGGGAGGCAAAGCAGCCCACGTGCATTCCACAAATACACACATAAACGAACAGCCACGGGCCCGAGAACAGCGTGGCACCATGCATGAACCAACCAGGGTGGATCCAAACAAGGGTTAGACAAATACTTTTGGACGATGGTATTGGCTAAGGTACGAAACAGTGGTGCATTTGGGATATTTAACACATTGATACACAATTTGTTTCAAGCTCATAATACACAAGTTTGCCCACTATTCAATGATTGAGTGGGTCATTGTGCCTACCATTAAAATATATATATATGTATATATATATTTTTTTTTTTGTGGCAGTCAATATATGAACACAATGCAATATCGACCATCAACATCTTTAATGTACAATATATTTTTTGTTGGCTGAGAGACAGAGAAACGTTAGAAATGATTAAGACCAGAATTCTGTTTCGTTATACGAAAAGAAAGGTTAAGAGTCGCTTCTCAAGGACATAAAACGCACATTCACGCACCTGCAAGGCTGCTAATAACCAGACAGATATGTGACATATTTTTCTACTGTACTGTATCTGGAATATCATTTTGCAGTTTTGACGGGATTCCCTTTTTTCTCTGAGAGCAACAAGCATGGAAATGAAAGTCAGAGGGCTGAAAAGGCATGCAGAGATAAGAAGGAATGAGATATAAAAGAGCAGGGGTGGAGGGAAAAAAAAAGCAAGAGGGGCACTCGGAGAGAGTTTGAAGCAAGTAAGATTAATGTCAAAGTCATCCATCCTTGTTTTAATCCATCTTTTTCAATCTCATCCCAGTGAAAGCCCGCTCCGTGCCGCTGTATGCGCTTATATATATATGTTTATGTGTGTGCTTGTTTGCGTATGTGTGTAAGCTGATTTGCGTCTTATCGAGATCCTCTGTGGAAACAGACAATGTGGTTTATGTGTTATCTTCTTGTTTGGATGAGGCGATGAGGCGATCAGTGTTTGCGGGAGTGTGTGCGAACATAATGGCATGCGTGTATGCGTGTGTACTCGAAATGTGTGTGTGTGTGTGTGTGTGCGGAGCAATAGATAAGCTGTGTGTTGTGCCTTTGCGTTTGAGTGACAGAATCCTAATGCTGATCCCAATGGTCAACAGCCCAGAGACGTTCCACAGAAAGCTTATTAGACCTTGATCCATTATTTATGCTGTGCCTGTCTTTGGACACACACACACACACACACATACACATACACACACACACACACAAAGCTGTACTGTATGTGAAAGTGCTTGACTTCTTCTCATAGAATATAAGTAGCCACTGAGAGTCCAGAACATTTCTCAACAATCAGTGTATGAACCAGATCAGCTGGGAGAAGTTTTACTCTGCACTTTGCCTCGAATATTCCGAATCTCAGAGCGTTTGCTTTCATGTACAGCTTTTTTTTTAGGTCATTAAATGCACGGTTTAAAGACACATTACAGCTCACAGAATTCACAGCTTTCTTTTTTTTTAATAGCTAAAGTAGCTCATAAAAATGAGACATCTGCAGATTTCTGCTATACTCACGTCTTGCGTTTGCTGTATCAGCAGCAATCCTGCACTTTTCCAAGTGGGGGATATTCTCTCTCATCATTATGCATCCAGGTATAAACCATCTCCATCTTCTCTCATTCTCTTTGCTCTTTCTTCGTATCTTTCCTTTTCTTCTCTGGATTCTAAGCCAAGCTCTACTATCATGTGGTCATTAAAACTCGTGTATCGTAGATTTCTGTTTCTGGTACCTGCACAAAGCTTTTACCTGTACCTGTTGCATTCTTACCCTCCCCCTCATTTTACCCTCCCCTCAGTTCTCTCTTCTCCTTCCTTCTCGCTGTCCCTCGCTCCCTTGTTCAACACAAAACGCCCTCTGTCCAGCTCTCAGGTAAAAAAAAAAAAAATTCCCATCCACCCCCCACTCACCTCCCCATCCTAGATAACCCGGAGAGTTGGAAAAAAAAAAAAAACAGGCAAACAGTTTCAGTTGCTCAAACACAAAGATGTCAAGCGGAAGCTAAGATACGGAGAGAGAAAAATGGATGTATATGTAGAAAGATAAAGAGCGAGAGAGGCACGAAGAGGAAGAGATTTTAGGAAAAAAAAAAAAAAGCAAAAAGGTGGAAAAGGATGTGAAGTAAGTGCAGTGGAAAGAGATTGAATGACGTCCTGTCAGGCATAGCTATTCGGATTGTGTGTGTGTGTGTGTGTGTGTGTGTGTGTGTATACAGGTATACTATGGTGCATTGGAGTCTCAGTCTGTCCTCATGGCTAACTGTCTCCCAGGCACAGTGAACAAAGAGCCTATTGACTCTGTAACACACAGTAGCTTTCTCTCTTCTCCACAGGCCAGTGCTTTGTGCCCCTCCACACACACACACACACACACACACACACACACCTGCGCCTAGATAAATCCGCACTCATGCAGCCTGATACTCAACATCCCTATGACCATTTTGTCACAGGAGATGCGAAAAAAAACACATTTTTACAAGTCACTTACTTTAGTGTTGAAGTGCGGTAATTCCACCGCTTTTCACTGCAAACGAGGTTATTTCAACTCATTTCAACGTAATACAGTTTAATTCAAGAAGATTCTCCAGTTTTCTGAAACTCGTAAAACAGCCTAGTGCACCGGAAGTGGAATTTTAAGGCTCTGTCGATCGAATCCGATCGAACCACGGTCCGGGCACAGTCCCCGATGAAGCTTTTCACTGTTTAACTCGTAGGACCAAAAGATGTTTTTTGACTTGTTCAATTTTGACTGAACATTGACTCTTTAGCGTTCTGGTGGAACGCCTGAGATTTGAAGCCAGGTTTTTTTAGGGGTTTTAACGGTTCAGACATTGTGCTTGTCGAAGCCCCTTCCCACACACCGTTCTGATCTCCAGGACAAGAACACCCAACTTCACACAGCAGGTGTGTGAGATTGGACACTTGCTATGAATTATTTAGTTACCGGTATATGCTGGCTTTAGCTCTGTTTAACCTCTGCCCGTGGACATCCACTGCAGTTTAAAAGATTCTACGATGAGAAAAACAAGAAACCACACTGCCAACGCCTGGAGTCTCAGCATCTATGTTGTACTAGAAAAGTTGACTCTTAACTTTCCTGAAGCTGCTGACAAATAAACTTTTATATACTCTGTTGGCTTCTAAAGATATCTCTCTTGCCCCCTTGTGGAGCGAGATCAGGACTACAGAGAGCCAATGAGCTGCTCCCGAGGTCTACTGGAGGTACGTTAATTATAACCACCGGGTTCTCAGTGGGGAGTACGGCTTAACGAGGCCTGGGCAGAGAGCAAGGGGATTATGAGGTCTCACTAGCACTACAACTGTCTGGCCAACCATTGAGCTCCTCTATGAAGTTATGAACATGCTGAACAATAATGCGGTAAGGCATTGGCAGGAACCTTGCAGGGGCTGGGAACGGCGAGAGAGCGACAGACAGACAGACAGAGAGAGAGAGAGTGTGTCTGTGTACTGTAGGTGAGAGATTTTGTGCCTCAGCTGGTTGGACAGATTACCTGAAACTCAGAGGAGAACAAAAAAAAAAAATAGAGTGAAAAAAAAAGCAAGAGAAAAGAGGACAAAAAGGTCAGAGTGATCTCAGAACGGTGGGGGGATAGGAGGAGGAATTATACCAGCAGATAGAGAGAGAAATGCAAAACTTTGTTTAAAGGGCAGGTGCTGTTTTTTTCAGGTCTGTCTTACTGTAATGCTCACATTTCTTTGAAAGAGTTATGGGTCACTGTAATCAGTCCTAATAACAGAGCAGGACAGAGAGGAATGAGCTTCGTGGATATTGGTGAAATAAAGTCATGACAACGTAAGTTCGTGCGCTGTCGCAGGAGCTGCGTTGTTTTTCTGCGCCTACAAAGTAATCGTGGTTGAATTTCTTTAGCTGTCTAATGAAAGTGCATTTTAATACGTGGGCTTATTGCAAATTATAATTTATGTGATTTTTTTGCAGTCTGTGTTTATTCACCCCAAACAGCCAATGTGCAGGCTGTATAGACCATAGCAAGCCAGCCATGCACCAAACGTGCGTATATATATATATATATATATATATATATATATATATATATATATATTTATTTCAGTGTCAAAAAATATTAAACTCAAGTTCCCAGAGGTGGGTGAATGTCTGCTGCTTTATCTGGCTGTTAGCTGTAGCTAGCCAGCAATGTAGCCTACATACCAACCATCTACGTGTGTATGCGTCGACAGTTTTTCTCTTCTTCCATTGTCTACATTGGTCATAAAACATCTGTATACACACAAAAGGAACATTTCAGATACGTACTGATAAAACCATGAAATTGGAACAATTCATGCTGATCAGAGTTGCCTTGCCTTGAATTTGTTTCACGTTGGGCCTGGAAACACCTTCACAGTGCCGTTGTGCTAGACGAGGATTACTTCACAATAACTCAGCGTACGCATTGGTATGTGAGCGCTGTATTCAAAAAGACTTGAATATTTTTTAAGCTCTTAAGAAAACTGAATAGTAAAGCGGGCTCGAGAGGCAGTGGGGGGAACGACAGAGTGCCAGAAAGAGAGCGAGAGAGAGAAGAAAGAAAAAGAGAGTGAGAGGGCACCCTGCCCTACATATTCGCCTGTAAGCTGCTCACAATGCAGACATGGCAACGGGCCGCACGAGGCGAAGCGGGAGAGGAGATGAGAGGAGAGGGGAGAGATGGGCAGAGGAAAAAAAAAAAAAAAAAAAAAGAACGAGGGACAGAAAGTCAGGCCAGAGAAAGGATTAGTGATCAAAGAAAGCCAGCGGCCATCCTGAAAGCCCCTACACACACACACACACACACACACATTCATAGAGCGAGGGAGAAAATAAGGGAGATTACAGGGTTTTGGAGGGGGGATGTAGGGGGGTTAATCATTTACCTTCCTTCTTCCCAGCAGCACCTTGACTGTGGGAATGAGCACTTTATGCATAAATCCAATTGCATTAGCCTTAGTGTAAATGTTAAAAGGGCAAACACACACACGCACACACACACACACACTGATTGATTATAGTGCTGTAATGAGAATATATGCCAGTCGAACTTTCTCTCTAATTAGTTTCATAGCCTTTTCCCCGGAGAAGCACGTCGGGGAACTTAAAAAAACAAGAAGACGTTAAAAAAACAACAACATCATATGACATCTACCGTCTTCTCTCCGGCTGGAAACTAGACTTCTGAAATGCTTTTAATTCCTCCTCGACCTCTGTCTCCTTCACTCTGAAGAGTCGCTGATGAAGAGATAAACAACAGGCCGGAGATACCAATTAGGCCGTCAAACGGCAACACAACAATCTTCGGCACTCCTCCGCTTCCCAGAGGAGCGCTGGTGGGAAAAAAAAAAAATAGATGGAACAGTGATGGAGGAAGGCAGGGAAGGGGAAGCTCACGCAGCGAGGAGGAAGAGAAAACTTTGGGAGTGCTCACATCTAATCAGGGAATCCTCCTTCGCAATCTCTTCACGCAATACACACTCACAGAAAAATACACATACGACACGCACACATACATCTCCCCTGTCAGAGGCTTGACCTCCACTAGCTGATCTCGCTCCTTGGTATTCCATCGCCCTCCCACCAGCTGACCTGATTGGCTAATGACGGCTCATTTATCTTGATACAGCACCTGCAGTGTCTAGAGGGCACGTGCGTGTGTGTGTGTGTGTCTCTATATGTGCGCACACACCGTATATCTCATCCCCGCTAGACTAACTCTGTCTATGCCAGCGCTGCCCTTGCCTGCAACAGCTTGCACACACACACGCACACACACACACACACACACACACACACACCGGTTCACCTCTGGGGAGTGATGGAAAAGAGAAAGAAACAGAGGAGGAGAGGAGGCATCAGGGAGGAGAACAGGTAAAGAGTAAGAGGAGGGAGACAATGATAAAAGAGGTGAAGAAGAGCAGAGACAGGAAGGAAATAGAATAACAGGAGGGTGTGGAAGATAGAAAAATGGGGAAAAGAGGAGAGGAGGAATGTGTAAAAGAATAAAAGAAGAAGAAACGAAAAAGGAAGAGAATGACTGGGAGAGAAAAAAAAAAGAAGCAGAGGAGAGAGTGGAGGAGGGGAGTCGAGTTGGAGGGTTGAGGATTGATGCATGTTTTATTCACTCACCGCTAACTCTTCTTTAATTACCGCAGCAGAAATCACCGGCTGAGTGTGATCACTGCATGCGTGTGTGTGGAGCTCTGTAGTATGTATAATAGAGCAATCATTAATTATAAAGCGGACTGAATAAGTCACACGGTATATAACCCCAGCATCCATGAGCTACCTATTTAAAAATGCATGTGAACTGTTACACACACGTTCCCGTTTCAAATCACACAACTAAATAAGTAATTCAAAAGATTCATAAAGCCAACAACCAACGTTTAAAGAATTCAAGTTTTTGCAACCTAGATTTTATATTGGCAGTTTTGAAAATCATCATCATGAGCGTGGCGACATTGCTAAAATTAGCTGCCGCTTTATTTGGAGATACAATAAAAGGTAAAGTGAGCGGTAATGAGGCTAATAATCTGTGAGTATATGCAGAAAGTATAGCAAATTGACCCCACCTAAGTCCCGCCCTTTTTCCCTCTGTGCTCCAATGACAGTTGAGCAAACCCCTTTACTGTTATACAAAACCACTTGGTTAAGGAAAAGATCACGGTTAAAGTGGTCTCCTGCTGCTCGATCAGAACCAGAATCGCCATGTTTCTTTTTACCTAGCAACTAAAGGGGGCGGGACTTTGGATTGGCTGGTTACTAGGGAAAGGTGACTAAAAGAAAGCAGGTGTTGGTAAAAGATGGTGTGTGCAGTCTATAAAAGCGTCGTGCTACTTCCACTTTTGCAGTCATTGTTCAGACGACCACAAGAGGTCACCGCACAATAAAAAAAAACGTTTAAATAAAAGGAACGCAGTTGGTTTAAATCGTTCTGGTTCAGCTTCATCTGAACATTGAAAATGTCAAATGGAATCATATCTTATTGTAATTTGTTCTAAGTGACATTTGCAACCCTAAAGTTCCCCCACTCGTCGGCTGTCGTTTCACCAGTTTCACCACGTTATGCCTTACTCATCTCTCTCTCTCTCTCTCCTTTTCCCATCTCGTCCTCCTCCTCCTCCTCCTCCTCCTCCTCCTCTCCTTCCTGACTGCAGAGAGAGGAGGGTTTGCATGTATTATGTCTTCTTTTGTTCTTTGGCTGTCGGCTCATTGTCAAAAAAAAAGAAAAAAAAAGAAAAGAGGAGCAAGTAGAGAGGAAGAGGGCGGTAGGTTAGCGCGGGAGACGGAGGGAGGGAGAGGATGAGTGGGTCTTGATTTGACGTCTGTCCTGACTGTAGGTAGATATCGGAGGCTTCACCCACTTCTACAACCCCCCCTCCTTCACATCCTCACGTCTCTCTTTGTGCATCCTTATCTTTTATTTTCTCTCTCAGGCCAGGTGCTGCTTATCCAGCTTTCAGCACATCTTATCCCTACCCCACCCTTCACCCCCATCCCGCTTTATCTCTCACACCGCTGCCACAAACTTACACTTTGACATATGAACACACACACACACACACACTCCTTCAACCTGCTCCCCTGTGTTCCTCCTCCTCCTCCTTTCCACCCCCCTTCCATATCTCCGTCTTTCCCCCTCTCTCTCTCTCTCTCTGCTGGAGGCAGCTGGCGGGCCGTGACCTATCCTATCGCTGCTCTGGAGTCAGAGCTGACACACAGACCTGGCAGGCAGGCAGACAGGTAGACAGGTAGACAGATAGACAGGTAGACAGATAGACAGATAGACAGGTAGCAAGGAACTCATCAACCATAGATGTGTATCTTAACTCCAGTCTCAGAGGTTTAATCCGACTGCTCTTTGCATGCCGCAGCCAGCTACTGTAGCAGCAACCGAGCCGGAACAGACAAATCCATGTGGCTCAAACTCTCGGAAATCTTTTGAAAGTCAAGTTTTTATGAAGCAAATCAGCCAAGTTAACATCTTGTGTTTTTATTTATTTGTATTATTATTATTATTTCGTGCAAATCAACAAAAACACCTCATTCCCAAAAGCTGCATTGTTTCAAAACCTCCGAAAAACTGAGACGCCCTTTTGTCCTCGCGCCTCCTGTGTCCAGCACCGAGGCCCAAGTGTGTGTGAGCGTGTTGGGCTTTTGGCAGCGTTTTAGTGTTAGTGCTATTTCACACCACCACAGCATATTAACAATTTATAATTCAACTGGTAAATTTGCAACTAATCTTTAAACTTTTTTTTTTTTTGGAATGAATGTGTTGTAGCTGCTGGCTGTGAAGGGAGGGAGGGAGGGTGGGTGGCGAGGCTGCCGGAGCCGAGCTCTCCGTCCTGATTTAGAATTAGATCTATTTCTGTTCACCCTCCAAACCCGCCGGGAAATATTTAAATCTTCCGTGGAATGTGTGTGTGTGTGCGTGACACAGAGAGAACGAAAGAAAGAGCGTGAAAGAGAGGGGGATCATTTGAACATACAAACTGTCGGCTGTTTTTTTTGTTTTTTTTGAGAATCTACATTTAGTACACTGCTTTGGCAGAGTGGTTTCCCCAGAGAAGACGTACCCGTTAAGTCACAGAACTCAATTCAGAAAAGAGAACGATAGAAAAGAGGGAGAAAAAAAACCTAAAGGAGGCTCAATGTGAACTAGCAGGGTGTAAGACTTGAGCCGTAGTCAGTAATTCATAAGCAGAGCACGTACAGACTGAGCCAAGCTTACCCTCTGGCTACACACACACAGACACACAACCACACACACACACACACACACTCTCTCACACACTCACAATCACACCAGCAATCTGGACAAGCCTGAGCCACAATCTCAGCTCCATATTCAATCCTACAGCCATCCAAATATCACCACCAGCAACTTTGACCCCTGTTAACACAAACAAACCCCCCCCACACACACACACACACTCAACACCATCCTCACTGTGTCTACACAAAATAAGACAACACACACACACACACACACACACACATACACACACACACTTTAAGGACAGAGCACACACTTTAAAGAGCCTTCAAAACTAAATGACAGGCTAGGAGAGTGACAAGTGTGTTTGAGAAATAAGGAGGCGACACACACTCACCTCAAAGTGGAACCCGGCGCTCCGCTGCGATGTGCTGTCGAAATGACCGGCTGCTGCCCCGTCCTCACACAGACACATGCGCGCGCGCGTGCACACACACTCGGGGGCGAGGTGTGTGTGAGGACAATGAGGCTGGACTGGATGGAGCTAAGCAGTAGCAGGAGGAGGAGGAGATAGAGAGAGAGAGAGAGGGAGAGAGGGAGAGAGGGGGAGGAGGGAAATGTGTGGTTGGGCGGGAAGGTGAAGAAGACAGACAGAGAGAGAGAGAGGGAGAGAGAGAGAGAGAGAGAATAATGAAATACAGCAAGCAAGAAAAAAAAAGAAATGTGAAAGGAGAAAAGGGTCCCACTGAAGCGGAGTCCCTCTTGTTCTATTTGTGGTTTTGTGTGTATGTGTGTGTCTTGAGTGTGTAAAATGTGTTAATGTGACAGTGTGTGTGTCCGTGTGTGTGTGTGAGAAGGCTCTCCTGTTCATCACTTGAGATTTGGCACCCTGTCTCAGAGCAGAAAGTGTAGCGAGAGCCGCTTTACATCTCTTGTAAGTGTCAATGTATTTGTGTGTGTGTGTGTGTGTGTGTGTGTGTGTCCCACTCCATCAGCTAGTCTGCAGCTTGCCAGCATTACAACACATCTCATGTCTTCTCGTCTCTGAAGCTCCTCAAGCCTCCTCTTCATCTCTCTCTCTCTCTCTCTCTCTCTCTCTCTCTCTCTCTCTCTCTGGGAAATACCACTAATCTCCTCAAAGGTCTCTCGACCACTCCCTCTCTCTCTCTCAATCAGCCGAATCCTTTCTTTTTCTTCTCATTCAGCTCTGCACTGTAAAAAAAATCATCCCCCAATTATCAGAGCATTTGTGTGTAAGAAGTTGTCAGGTCGCTGCACTAGAGTCTAGAATGAAAAACCAACAATGTGCCAATAAACATGATTTGTAATTTACTCACCTGTTATCAAAAACATAATAATAAAACACATCATTCATGTCCCGCGCACACTGTCCTGCTGCTGTAACTACTGAACTACTGCGCACTGAATATGTTTCAGTCCGCCGCTAAAAATAGTTCTTAACAAATGCACTATTTACTCCTGTCTGACTTCCATTTCCTGAAAACTACAGTGCCCAGCTGGTTCAGGAAATTACTGAGCCTTTTTTAAACAATCAAAAAAATATTTGTGACCCGTTTTCAAACCTTTACACCACATACATGGTAGGAAAGTTGCTGAGTAATGAGCAACAGATTTACCCATTGTTGATTTTGGCATTTTCATGGGATTTGTTGACAAATATCATGACATATCTTATCATGATAAGAAGGAGATTTTTGCAGCATGTTCAGTTCACACTGAGCAGTTTCTGAGTACTCACATTTACACACATACACCCTGAGTTCCAGGTGTAAGTGCGTGCATAATTGTGTGTGTGTGTGTGTGTGTGTGTGTGTGTGCGTGTGTGTGTGTGTGTGAAGTGCCGTGCAGCCTCAATCCTCCAGCTTCGATATAAAGAAGCCAATCTCCACATCCAATTATTTACTTCTCAAAAGCAGACAGATGGAGAGAGGGGAAAAAACAGAGAGCGAGGTAGAGATAGAGTTAGAGAGTTAGCAAGAGAGAGAGAGAGAAGGGGGCTCTTTGAGGGTCTGCACGGGGGGGAATTAATTAGAATGAAAAAGAAATGGGGGGAAGAAGAGAAAAGTCTCTTCTCCGCTCGAGTCCAGAGAATACTTTCACAAATTAGTCAAAGTCCCAAACAGAGCCTGCGGACACAGCTCAGCAGAGAGAGCGAGAGAGAGAGTGCACTGGGGAGAGCAAGTGAGAGAGAGAGGGACAGAGAGAGAGATCAAAACCCAAATGAAAAATGCCGAAAGGGACAGAGGAGCTGAAGTTATTAGAGAGATGATTGGCAAGTGCATGTTATATATGTTTTTCTGTTCTTTCTTTCATATTTGTGTGTCATACCCTCCTGTGGCGAGCGCTGGCCGTCCTGCCTTCTGATCCCTTTTATTCTTCTATGAGTCCTCCTCCTCTACTACTTCTTCTTCTCCTTCTGCTTCTCCCTCCCTCTGCCCTCCGCCGTCCGGGATATTCCATCAAAGAAGAGTCCAGCTCATGGTGGATGGAGAGGAAACACACTCCAGCTTTCACTACCTTCTCCTCTCTGACTCTTACTTCGTTTTGTCCGTCTCCTTTCTCTTCTCACTTTCGTCAGCCGGAGCATTTTTTCTTTCTTCTCAGGCAGCGGTGACACACAGCGTGTGGGGGGGAGGTGGAGCGGAGGGAGGGTTGTGGTGGTGGGGGAGACGAGGACGAGTGGAGAGAAAGACTGAAAGAGAGCACAAAAAAAGCAGAAATTGAGGGAGGGAGGAAGAGAACAAGTGTAGGTAGATGGAGCGATGAGCGGGGAATGATGGGAAGAGGCAGGTGGAATGGGTAGTGACACATCGTGGAGGTGTGTGCATGCATGCGTGTGTGTGTGTGTGTGTGTCAGAGCACGGGGGCTGTCCTTCTAACCAACACAACACCAACAAGGAAGAGGTGGATGAGGACGAGGAGGGATAGATGGATGGACAGACAGATAGGTGGATGGAGGGAGTGATTCAGCAAGCATGCCACCTCCTCCCTGCCTCCCTTCCACACACACACACACACACACACACACTTGCTTAGTTCATTATCATTCCCTGGATTTTGCCATGACACGCATGGCTAACCTACTCACAGAGACGAAGCTGAGCCTTGAACCGAATCCTAAAGGAGGAGAGGGAGGGAGGATGAAGAGGAGGAGGAGGAGGGTGTATCAGGCGAGCAGGTGTCCCCTCTACATCTATTGTTCTCCCTCTGTATGTGTATGTGCGTGTGTGTGTGTGTGTGTGTGTGTGCTTTTCTTTTGGTAAAGTTGTGGAACAAGTGGCGTGCACGTGCATCTGTTTCAGCTTCAAGCTCCACTTCTATTTTGGGATTCAAACTGCCGTTAGCCAAAAGGTTTCAAACGTGAAAAGACAACTCATCCCGAATCGCTCTAATTTCAATACTTTCAACTTGTATTGTGACGAGAAACAGGCAGCAGTACGGAGGAGAGACAGGAGGAAAAACACAGTGTGTAACACAGGATGACATTATAAAAGGGTCTGAATAAGTCGCAGTGAAACTTCCATATTTTCATCTTATTTGACAGAAAGATACGTAGGTATTAAAAAAGCTGTGATATAATGCCAGGAAAACAGCCTGCCGAGAAGACACAGTCATTATTCTAAGATAAGCTACTCAGTTGCTGGCTGCGGCTTCATGTTTAGCAGAGTGGTATCAATCAAGTAGGCATATTTCTCAAAATGTGGTGCGTCGTGTCAAATGTGACATATTTTAGACAGCCCAGTGCGATAAGAATAGACGTGAATAAACATGGAAGACAGTCAAGACGAAAAGGCGCCTGGGCAGACCAACAGGTTTCCTGACGAATATATTCCGCAGCATTAAAAAATGAGGCAGTTAAAGGTCAGAAAGTTGGGCAATCATTACTTTATTTTGGGGGGGTATCTGAATAACGTTGACATCCTCTTCCGTGTGCTGGTCATTGTTTACAGTCCCTTCAGCATTCTTTTATTAGGCCCAGATTTCGGCTAATCTCTATAAACACATATCCGCCAATCCCATTGGTCAGTGCTACTACGGACTACAAACAGAAACCAGAACACGTCTGGTACCAAAACCTCGCTCCGTTGCCCACATATTCTGCATTCATATGCAGATATCTGTTTATAGAGATTAGTCACTGGGTTGTTGTAACACTCGGAGGGAGACAGAAAATGTTTTCACACTGCGAAGCTGTGGTTGGTGCTGCAACCACGTCAACTCCGTCTAAGAATGTGGCTACTGTCACTATGTTGAGAACAATCAAATCATGTAATTTTACTGCACAAGTCCACTTTAATGAGATTACAAAGCTGGCAGGCAAGCAGCAATTAGGCGGAATTATTCAATTTAGGTGGCAATTTGTGTTCTCCAAACATCTGTTAGGTACTTATTAAAGGCTGGAAGAATGAGTGAGCTGTATAGGTTTATAATTACCTTATTGGAACAACATTATTTTTCATAAAACAAAAATTACATCTGCGGGGAAGGAGGACGGAAACCTTATGTGAACGATGATTAGCGTTTTCTTGAGCAACACGCTCACTATCAAGTCTCCTCCTTCGGTCAGTTGCATTAAGAATGTATGGACTGGCAGCGGGTTGCTGAGTCCGACAGGTTTGCACACGCCTCCGCTGTTACTGTTAAAACCAAAAATAAATTGCAATAAAAGCAAAGAGACTTCAAGATACAAAAGAAATGAATATGTATTTGCTTTGACAGAAGGAAATACTGCCATAAAAGTATGGACATTCTGTTCAATTGTATAAATGTTATATTTTTATTGCACTGTATATTAATCATTGGCTGTAGATAAATTATGTTTAATGCAATATATATATATATATATATATATATATATATATATATATATATATTACAGAGTTTAGTTTTGTGTTATTCACACCAACAGTATATCCCATTCTTTCCAACAATTATATTTGCTCAGTAAGGGATCATTAAAGCCTCATCTAATCTTAACACGTGTAATTAAAGGAAATGAAAATAAGCAAACTTAATGCCTTTCTGAGCATCCAAGTCCTCAGTCTAATGAGCCAAAGTCGAAATGAGTCACATCCAAGTCAACATTAAAGCTTGAGCAGTCGCTTTGATTGTCTGTCAGCAGTTCATATTTCACACTTCACGCATTTTAAAGACCCATTGTAGAGTGTATGTATCGCTCAAGCAGCGATGTTACACCATTCTGTGGTTTTCATAGTCAAGATAGACAACGTGACTACAACTACAAACGATGCGTAAGCCTTACCTGAGATGAGCTTGCAGCAATGTTGCTGATATTTAGATCTGAGTCATAAATCATCAGAACATCAGGACGTGATTACTACAAAACAACGAACTTCTTTATTATGATTGCAATAAAATGTTAAATGTTTCTATCAAGAGAAGAGCAGCATATCTTGAACATACATGATAAGGGATGCAGAGACCCGGTGTGTACCTTAATTATTAGGGGAGGAAAAAATGCTTTTTGCACCGCTGTTTGCCAAAACGAGAACTAAAATTGGAGCGCACCGATGAGAATGAATACAACCACAGCTGCGCCACTTCAAGCAACTCGGTGCGCGCAAAGGCTTGTTTAAGAGCCTGGAAATTACCAAACAGGTGCAAAGGCAAATAACTGACGTGCAGCCGACAAAACTGCCACTGTGAGTGTGTTTACAGCAGGGACGGCTTTGTACCGGCACAGAATAAGTACTTTTAGTGTCAAATCCCTTTCCCAAAAAAAAAGAAAAAAAAAGAAAAAGCACCCCGGGTTTTACAAAGCGACAATGTGTTTGCTAGAGTCTGTGTCCAGAATAAATAAAAGCATTGTGTACTAGGTTACGCTACCCAGTATCTACAGAAGCTTGAAGGTCGTCAACAAACTATCCAACTATTCTTTCAACACTGTATGTTGGATGTCAGCAAAGTGCATTCACTGGACCCATTCTTGTACTTGCATTATTTGACTCCTTGGGCCTACAATATTATGATCCAGTGAGATAATTTTCATAAAAATGAAACAGTGCACACTTAGAAAGGGGATTTCTTGTGGTTTGCTCCCCCAAAGTTTCTACCATTTGTGTCCTCATTTACGAAACCTTTGGGGGGAGTTTCTACTTGTCTAATAAAGCTGGTGAGACACTGTAGAAAATAATCAGCACTGAACCGTCGTTGAACATGTTGACCAAGATGGCGCCAGTGTTTATTCTGTGATTGCTCCCGTTTAGTTTGTTAATGTGTGTTCACTCGCTCCCTGAACTTTTTACGCTCCATTCTGAACTCACTGCAGTCTCCCTCAGTGTGAAATCCTTCCCCCGAAGTTCCTCCTTGGTATTTTTTCTTAATAAGGCTTCGGTGGGTGGTTTTCCTCGGTCTCATTGTGGGTTTAAGGCTGTGGGGTGCCATTTTCATTTACTGTTTCATCATGTAGGCGTTACGAAGCCCCCGGAGATTATACCGGTTAGTGAGAGCTGTACGAATACGCTTTCACTTCCTCCAGTGCAAACACGACTAAAGCTTTCGGTTTCTGGCGGAAGATGTTCAAGTTCCCTAAAAACGTTTTAAATGTTTAGAACGGTAAAAAAAAACAACGATTAGGCTTTTCAAATGGAAGGAAGCAAAGGCAATACAACATCTCAACATCTCTTTTTGTCTACTCACCATTTATCTTATCTTCATTGTCTCCGTATTCTTTGCTGCCACGTCGAGCTGATATCACCACAGTGGTCATTTATGTCTCATCTCATCTGACTTGAACTGAATCTGCAGTCCAGTCAAGGAAACAAGGAAACAGCCCCCCCCTTCCCTTTCTGCTTAAACTGCTGTCATCTTTCCTCATCTCCTGACACCTCAGTGACACCCTGGGTGACGCTCAGCATCACCTTCACCAACATCTCCTCTTTTAATCACATTTTCAGTTGCAATGCTGTAATTGTCTGCTGGCATGTCAGTCCAGAGTGAGGATATGAGATTTTTCCGGGGGGGGGGGGAAGGACCTGCGTCCCGTAAGACGATATATCCTCAGCACACGCCCTGCAATTCATTTTATAAATGTCAGATGAAGCTTGGCAACACCCCACCCCACCCCCCCACACACAGCCTGATGGGTAATATTCTTATTAGAGATCATTTTGATTGGCTTCCTCTGCCCTTTTCATTGTCTGAGCGTCTGAGCGACAAGGAGGGGAAGGATGAATGATGAGCTGTGTGTGTGTGTGTGTGTGTGTGTGTGTTTGTTCATATACATACAGGTGTGTGTGTGTGTGTGTGTACACTCATGGGATGTTGAGACTTTACGTAAACAGAGATTAGAAATGCAATAAACCTGTCACATGGAAAATGCTGCTGTCATGGCGTCAACCTGAGCGCACTGTCACTCTTATCTACCTATTTTACACACACTCGCAAATAGATACATACATACACACACATTTTGATAAGGATGGGGGGAGGATTACAGCTGGATATTGAGCACCTTAAACCATCCTGACTCCCATGTCATGGTGTGTGTGTGTGTGTGTGTGTGTGTGTGTGTGTGTGTGTAAGGAAACAGCGTCTCAGTGGCTATTGAACAGGCAGCTTGCTTCCCTATTTCTTGTGGTGCCACAGCTTATTTCACGGACCTTCATCTGCTGTTTGTATGCGAGTGTGTATGAGAGGCCTCCCTCTAAGAGTCATTTGCTATGCCTTTTTGGAACACGATTGTGTGTGTGTGTGTCAAAAGTGTGTGTGTGCATGCATGTGTTTGTACCATGGCCGAGGCCCTGATGGGTCCCTAGACACAGAAGATGAGTTAGCCTCTGCCCTTGTTTCCATGGCAGCTGCTGGCTTTATTAGACTCTCACTTTAGTCCCCGGAAATATACACAAACACACACACACACACACCTCATTGTACACTGACAAGGCTACATTGCCACCCCACCCCGAGGCGCTCGCATTTTGGAGCAGTTAAGAAACTTGTCAGCAATGAGAGATGGGCGATGTGTGGCTAAATGAAGCGCAATGGAGAAACCGTCACTCGATTTCACACTTGGGTAGCCTCCGGCGCTGCCGCCGCCGCCGCACACACATGCACACACATGCACACACACAGAGGAGGGGTGAGATGAGTTTGAAATGAGAGCCATGGTGAACATCAATACAGCCCTCCATATCGTCCCTCGACAAGAACCATTCCAGATCAATATTCTCCAGACCAAACCAATGTCACATTCTGTATGCTACAAGCCAGACAGCATTAGGGCCGGTCCAGCCAGCATCAATCAGCTCCGAGTCATCCGTCCAACCACTTATGTGGCTCATAACATGCTTCACAAAGGCTGTAACCACCTCAACACACACACACACATTAACGCTCACTTCTAAACACTGATACAGTAGTAAACACTGCAGTCGGGGATCATTGCAAGGCTTTAAGTATGCACATAAACAAATGCATCAAATACGTTCACAGACTTTTTAAAAGTTTGGTTCACTGGTCACCTTGACGGCAGAAATTCGGGACCATTTGAAAAATGTCTTGGGCCTCTGTTCTGTTCTTGGTCAGTTTTCAAACCCGTTTGATACAATATGTGATACAACGCAACAGTGCTGAAAGAAGTACTCAGATCCTTTGCTTCAGTAGAAGTACCAATGCAGCAATGTACAAATACTCGATTACAAGTACAAGTAGTCCTGCATGAGAAAGAAATAATATCTGATATTCACAAATCTGTTTTCAGTTTTTGGACTTTTTAATATTAGTACAAAGTAAAGGACCTGTGTACGTTTCCGTTACTGGTTGTTTTTCCAGATTTCACATCCATGTTCAAGTCTGAGGAGGAGAACTGTAAGTGGGGGCTTGTTTGGCGGACGTGGGGATGTCAATCGTTTTAATCCACTGTGGATTCACTAGATCAGTGGTTCCAAACCTCCCAACGGGGTCACAGAGGTCACCAGGCGATACCAGAGGAGGATATAATAAAACCTGAACTCCGCTCCACAAAGTTACGATTCTTTCTTACTTTACTACTTTTTACTTCTAACTGAGATTTTTACTTGGAGACTTCTCGTTGCATTCATTTAAAGTAAAAAAAATAAAACATGCTTCAACAGCTCGTGGATATTCAACCTGTGAAAAGTTGTCCCAAGTAGACATAAGGTCACAAGTAACATAATGTAGGGAACTACTGCATTAGATCAGCTTGGTATCAACCCTTAATATAAATCAATATATGTGATTGATGGAGATGTGAACACAAATTCTAGATCACCCAACACGCCATTAATAAACCGCAGAGCTTTAGGAATTTTCTCCGCATCCGTTTTCACAACAGAGGAACATCTATTTTTTCACGTTGCGCATTTTCAGCCGTTTATGGCTCCTTTTTTTTTTTTTTTTGAACAATTTAGTGTGTAAAAATATGAGCAAACACACACAAGCTCGAGAGAGAGAGAGCAGCTGAGATGGAGCCAGAGAGAGACTCAGGGGGTTCAGACAGGAGGGGACAGATTATTCTTTATTTATACAGCCCAGTCTCCTCAGGAATGATGTTCATATTGGATGTTTCTGCCAGACATAATTTACCTCCGACGTCATTGTTCAGTGCCAATGCGGGAAGTGTAAATATACTGTTTTTGTACTGTGGGAAAAGGTGATATTCAAGCAGACATAGAACTAACAATCTGCTATCTAGACTATCAATCACCATGTATAGTATTATTTTGCATTTATGCGGATTATTCTTGTACATATTAACGAAGTTCCGGTTCTGTTTTGTTATGCGTGAGACGTGGACACGGAAACGGTGTGCGAGTAATGTGATTACACACGCGTGAGTGGTTAGGAACTTTTTTTTAAATAATTAAGGTTATTATTATAATTAAAGATTATTATTCTGTATCATTGGGGAGTACGAATAACCTACACGGTCCGTGTAGCCTCTGTCCAAAGCTGGGTTCCATTTGTTTGATAAATCTTTTTCCATTGTTTGTCTTCAAATTGGCAACTGGAGTAGAAATGAAACAAAAAGCAGAAAACAACTTGTTTTTTTTCGCTCGTCTGTCTAAAAAGTTTTATTTCAGAACTTAAAGTTGATTTCTGTTTTCCCCCCGCAGAGTTTAATCTGCCCCGTTTACAACGGCAGTTTTTATTCTTGCTGCTTCAGTGTCCCACAGTATGTGCTGTAGTGACTATTACTGCAGGCACGGAAACATTTACGCTCACTGAAAGCAGTAATCTGAAACCTTTAGAGAAAACACTCGGGCATCGATACAACACACAATAAAGAAAATCACCTGCAAACGTCTGGATTCATCACGACAACTGCTTTACCCCCGAACTGTTTCACTGTATGAACCTGGACTACGTGTGTGTGTGACCTTTTGGATGCGTAGAAGAACACGGAACATTAATTATTAGTAGATCCCGACTGATCCAGTGGGGGTTTTGGGAGATTTAAATGCACTTAATTACTGAAGCATCTGTCTGTCTGTCATGTTTAGTTTCATTTCTATTCCAACTGTTGATTTGAAGACGAGAACAGGAAAAAGCACACAGATTCCCCATTTTTAAATTAACATGAATTCATATTATTTCTACCCACTTTTAAAAAATATGTACCAATGGCATCAGGGTCCTGAGCACCAATATGTTCCAGGAGATCCATCAGAGCATCCACAACAACCACCAGCTGGCTTTACTCCACCACCACCGCCGCCTTACTGTCTCCACTGAGGAATCCTGCTCACGCTTAATGAAGACGCTCCACATCGATGGATTCCTGTCATCAAAGTCTTTTTTTTTTTCAGTTGCTAACCTGAATAAATACTGTTATACACTTCCAACCGTTTATTGAACTCAGCGCAGGCAAATTTGTCACGCAGCCTTGTCCTCCACCCACAGGTACACCTTCGCTTGCAAGTGTCAACAATACCGTATGATTGATTGTGGGCTGCACGGTTTTGATATACTTTTACTAGTTTCAGAAAAACTCTCGTCTGTACTTTTTTAAATTTTTTTTTTTTTTGCTTTAAGGACGTTGCGAGGCACGTCTGCTCCCACCGTGACTTGCGAGCCTCACCATCTGGCGGCAGCCTGAAAACACGCCAAATTAGATTTCGTTTGGAGTAAACTGCTGTTCGTGCTGCTATGAGCTCCCATTTTCTCATTGGTGGGATAACGCTAATCACCTGTGATTACTAACCATACTGTAGGATAAAAGCACGAGCATGTGACAGGACTGTGTGTGTGTGTGTGTGTGTGTGTGTATCCTGTCAGTTTACTGGAATATCAACACAACTTTAAACTAATTTATATGTACATTCAAAAGGTGCTGTACTCAGTTCTGTCATATAAAGGGAGGATAAACAGAGCGTAGATGGGCTTGTCTTCTCCTAAACTGCTTTGTCTTATGTCTGTGTAAAGATATGCAGGATCGACATCGCCTTCACTGTTTATAGACACCCATTGGACAACGTAACACAGCCCTAAACAGCTGCATCCGTTTTAATTGTCTATTATAGAATGCACACTATATAGCGCCAAGGTTACATCAGTCATGCTGCATAAACTTTATCCACCTGCATCTTGTTGCTCACTCCCCTGTCTCCTCCCGTCTACCTATTTTTATTTTTTTTTTTTGGTTCTAACCCTCTTTCCTTCTCTCTCCATCAGGCACTGGTATTCTCATTTGAAAGAAGAGAACACAGAGGGAAAGAATGAGCATGGGGATGCAAGGGCACGTGGCGGAGAGAATACTAAGCACCGATGGGTGTTAAACACAAAGCCCTGTACAGGCGCCGGTGTGCACGCACACACACAGAGGTAGGTGTATATAAGTGCACATTACTCAGCGGCGCATAAGCACGCACACGTATACACAAACACACACTCTGCTGGGTATTAGTAGACCCCTCGGTGCGGGTTGAATAGAATGTATTTGTACCTCAGGCTTAAACAGCGAGGATTATAGGGGATACGAGTGGAATGCTAAAGCCAGGAGGGAGGCCAACGACCTTGGTACGGACTCAGGGAGGAGGAGGAGGAGGAGGAGGAGGAGGAGGAGGAGGAGGAGGAGGAGTTGGTTATGGGTGACACATCATTCAAAAATTGCAGTAAACATGAGCACCGAAAACAATGATGGCCTTGTGTGGTTGTACATGTGTGCGTGTGTGTGTGTTCAGTTCTACAGAAATCCGTGTGTTAACGCTGTCATCAAATATTCAGTTGTGAGGAGTGTCATCAGCCCCAAAATGATGCAACATGTTTGCAAATGATGAGCTTGTTTGAGGTTAGTATCAATAATACATTCATGCCTTTGTTTTTCACCACTTTTTGTGCGCATGTGTGCACGCGTGCATGTGTGTGTCTCCGGGCGGAACCACTTTTCCCATTTTGCATGTGTTTCTCTGGGCCCAATTGCGTGGAAACAGGGTATGTATCATATACTTGTTACGAGTGGCAGGATAGAATGCATAATTCATTTTCATTTGGGCTCCTGTAATAGGGTGTGTGTGTGTGTGTGTGTTGGACAGCCGGTGGGAATGCTTTTTTCTTGGTCTAAATATTGATGTGTGTGTGTGTGTGTGATAGAAAGAGAGAGAGAGAGGGAGGGGGAGAGAGAGAGAGAGAGAGAGAGAGAGTTGGCACATCTGTGTAATAACCTGGGATTGGATGTGTCAGGTCATTTCTACAAGTGTTAAAGAAAGCAGGGGGAGTGAGACAGGCAATCTGATGAGTGGAGCTGCATCTCAGCTCATCAGAGGGAAAATAAGGAGGATGGAGAGATGGTGGGATGGAGGAGAGGTAGGGAATGGACTAACAAGGGTGGTGGGAAGAATAGCCAATGTAGAGGGTCAAAGAAGCAAATATCAGGAAGAAGACAGAGGAGGGATATAAGATGGATAAAGCAAAGATGGAGGAAGGGGTGGATGGTGGACAGTATTAGTTTGAATAGTATGTAGGATACTGAATAAGGAAACGGTGAAGGATGGAAAGAGGAATAGACACCAAATTGAGTAGAGATGGAAGAAGGATGAAGAGATGGAGAGCAGAGACCGAAGGGCAAAGATGGAATAGGGGTGGAGGAATGATGGAAGGCTGATAGATGGAGGGGGTAAAGCATGAGGGATGGGAGTGGCAGTGAGAGGAGATGAATGGAGACGGAAGGCTGATGAAGCATATGTGATATCTTTTCTCAAGTACTTCATAGTAAAAGAGAAAACTTTTATAGCATGACATCGTGTAGCCGTCAAGCAAACACATGTTAGACTGCTGGTGAAAATTTCTCATTTTAACGGGCCATTTTTCACTAGCTTGACTAGCTAGCTCGATAGAGGTGATCAAATCTGCCAGTGACAGGAGTCTTATTGACAAAATGAACAGTCTCTGGCTAAATGAGAAGCACTGCTTGACTGAAACCTCTGTCTGAATTTAAAGAACCACCGTTTAATAAAACTACAACGAAAAGTGTTGGCAAATCTTCATTGTAAGCTGCATATTCGACATGTGAGAATGAAAAACTTGTTTTCTTTGAAAAAGTCCTTATCTGACTGTGCTTGGACTAACCTGGATACATGGCTGGAAAAGTAGCAGAGGAGTTGGAAAACATTTGCAGCATCTCCAGGTTGGAGGAGGTACGGGTGGATACAGGACTGAAGGAGGGACAGAGCCAGAGAAGATTTGATGACGAAAACTGGCTGGAGGGCAAAAAGAAAAAAAGAGGAAGTGTAACAGATAAAGTGAGGTAGTCTATCTCATGGTTAGAATACCTCGCTCAACAACAGTGTGTGTATCCGTATGTATGTGTGTGTGTGTGTGGAGTGCTTGACGTTAAGGTGAGCTGATCAGTCACCGGAAACTCCCCCGTACCTCCCTCACTATGGGCTGTTTAAGGTCACTTTGTCCCCGTAGCAACAAAAACGTCAGTGAACACCCTGCCCATCCCTCCCCAAAACCCCCGCACCACTCCGACCAAATGCCACCATCTGTGTGTGTGTGTGTGTGTGTGTGGGTTTCCTGAACTTCAACAAATGCCACTGACCAGTGACACCATCAAACCAAACAACGGGGTCTTGGATAGGGTTTTCAGATCGTGTTAGGAGTGTTGGTTTTACAGCAGCAGAGTTGTCTCTCACTCACACACACACACACACACACACACACACACAGGCTCTCTGTTCACTTTTCTTTTATGCTCATGTTCCTCTTTTTCAAAGGTTTATACTGCTTTATCTGAGTTTAGTCCAGAATGTGTGTTCTCACACTCACTCACACACACACACACACTCACACACACACACAACTAATTGGCTATTGAACTAATTGGACTTTAGGTTATGCATTTGCTTCATATGCATGTATATGTGCGCATATCCGTGCCCCTTCTCATTTGCCTGCACTGACAGGCTCGCCTCTCCTCACTAATGCTAACACGCTGCTGCTTAGCTTCTAATTAAGATGTATGAGTCACCATGTCTGTGTGTGTGTGTGTGTGTCTTGTCATCATAGTCTGCCACACATGAATGGTGCTGTCTGCGTTGTGTTTGGCAGGCTTGAATGGTTTTACGGCCAGGAACGTTCTCTAATTTAAGATGTCACACATGCTCGGTAGCTCATGTGCGTAAGCCATTCACACACTCACTCTGCTGTAGTAACAGGTGACACGCGACAATCCAAAGGCCGGCCCCACACACACACCCACACACGCTTGTGTCATAAAACATCTTGATGGATAGACAGTTGGGTGAGGGGGTGTTGATGAGAGATACACACAAAAGTCATCCGTTTGCGAACCCACACACACACACACGAGAATGTACCACTTCTTTTTTTTTTTTTAAAACAGCAGCCACTGTGCCTTCGGTTCCCTGGCAGGGTGATTACTACTTTTATCATCACGTTAATCATCAATCATCGTCCCACAGACGCATGCACGCTGACATGAAAATGCTTCAGCTCTTCAACACGCGTGGGGTCTCTAACATCCTTTGTAAGGGTTGTGCTGGGATGTCTGTAAAATCAAAAAACAGAGCAAAAGACTTCAGGTTAAATCAAGTGACTAAGAGCAGAAATGTTCTTATCCTGAAAGGGCCATATATATATATATATATATATATATATTCACCACTGTTACCATCTCAGTTTAACAACTTTTTTTCTAATTATCATGAAACACAAAATGTAAGTCAGACATGTGCAAGATTTCTGAGCAATTCTTCAAGTATTTGTTGAGAAATTTCACTTTTAAACCAAAAAAACGTCATCCTGCTGGTGACGAAGGGATCCAGAGTAAAGGGATTTATCTGATTTGAACCATGAATGACACGATTGTGCCAGTTCCATGGCGATGTTTTGTAGACTTTACCCACAACCGAAGAGGCGGACGCCATTCGACGACTTGACTTCGCCGTCCTAAAACCCTAAATAAATGTCTTAGCTAGCTTAAATGTATCCTTGTCCTTTCTTTTTTTTTTTTTTTTTAAAGACAAAAACATTTTGTTTCCAGTTGAAATCTGAACTCCAGTACACGGTTCCCCGGCAAGTGTAAGAATGAATGCAAATTTAATCAATTTCACACGATTTTGAAGAGCTCTTTATTTATTTAAATATCCTTTAGCCACAAGTATTGTACTTGTCAATTTGACCAACCGCAGTTTTCCACATTATAAGTTAATGCAGAACCGATTTTACAAGCCTCAAACTACAGAACACTTGTGAAGAGAAGCAGAACTTTTAGTTAAAGCAGGACTTACACACACACACAGGATACACAACACACAACACGCTTGTCTGATTGCTATTGCGGTTGCAGTAATCACAAAAAAAAGAAACAAAAAAGAAAAAACCTCTTATAGGAAGAGTATCATCAATCAGTAACGTCTACTTGACTTTCTCATGAACTCAGCTGGCCAGAAAATGTCTCAACAACATACACAAGAAACGCATGTTAACTTTTGTTCTTCTGATCTGACTGCTGAATTGCAGACTGCTTACTTGCCAGACTGTTTATCATCCACTGCGGGGCTTTTTGTTTCCATTGCGGCCGTTTTACGCCTCTGAGGCAGGCTGACAGGCTGCTGCCAGGAAGCTGACTCTACCCAGCTGGCACGTCACTGCCCAACCGGGAGCCTTTAAACAAGTGCGCCCACACACAAACAAACAAACAAACGCACCTCCTCCCTTTCCCTTTCATTCCATCTTCATATCTTTCTCCAGCATGCACTGCGGGCCTACTTACTGATGCTGCGCCGTTACATTTCCCAGTGATTCTAGACTTCAAACGTAATTGTATGCAAATCAACGGCTCAAAATCTTTTTGTGTCTCTCCCCATTGTTCTCCACGACAAATTTTATTTTGTCTGCTGTATTACAATGTTTAATCAAAGGCTTTGCTGTTTTGCAGTGTGCTCAGAAAAAAAAAGAAAGAAAGAAAGAAAAACATGTAGCTGCTGGAAAGAAAAGTGGAGAATGGCTTTCTGACAGGGCAGAAAGACTGGATGGATGTAACATTAAAAGGAGTCTGCTCAAGAGAAAGTGGTTGATTTGTTGAGTCACTTGATGCTCTGTTGGTCCTTTGCATCTGCTGTGTGTTGTTTTTTTGTTTGTTTTTTTGCCGTGTTCCCTTCCAACTGAATGAACTTTGTTGCAAATTATTTCTAGCCGGTTTGCAAAACACCTAAAAATAGGTCCTCCAAGAACTAAACTTTAGTTTTTGGCAACTTCTGGTTGTATTTCATGGTGTCTCAACACCATAGACACAAATCCATACACATGGCAAGTACATGTGTAGTGACTAATGGCATGTTATGACATTTGTGGCGGGTTATGATGGACTGATTATTTTCCGCCCTGCCTCAGTGACTTTGATTTCCAGCTGCACTGTGTATATTTCTGGAAATCCATCTCTGCCACGGTTTAATTTAATATGTTTTTGATGATGAAAAACATTTAAAGACATTCAATGAGTGTCAGCAGGGTTGAGTTTGCCACTGAGTCAGCAGGATTCCTAGCTAATGAAAAAGATCAAGTGTTTAACTGGTGAAGATGCATTTGTACTGAGCGTATAGATGGACACCGGAAATCTAACTTTAAGATCTAAATGTCGCTTGGATATGTCATCAAAGTCCTTAATTACATTAAATCACACCTTTTATTATGGAATTTTCAGGCAGTATTACAACAATTTTAACCATCATGAGGAAAAGGAGAAAGGAAAAAGGGATGCCGACTGAGGATACGAGGATACTCAAACATTGACTTTAAGAGATGGAAGAACTACAAACGGACTGATGCTTTGCTTTAGTCTTTGAAACTACTGAACCCAAAATGACCATGGGGAATGCCAAAAAAAAATACACAGCAGCCCTGGAGTTGAAACAAAATCTATTCTGCTGCACATCATATTGACTAATCACACACAGACTGTTAACTGTACAAGCCTGCCATGAGAGAAGGAACAAAGACGTTACTAGGACGAGGGTGTCGCGCTGATCGCTGCAACGTCTGATTTAGCCTCAGTCTGATTTAGCCTCAGTCTGGTTTGATTGTACGGTTTGACTTGGAGCAGTCAGTAGGTGTGACGGTGGTTATCCAAAGGGAATCGCTTAATTGCAAATACGAACATATCAACTATATTCTTATTTCGGATTAAACATTAATTAGGTGTCCATTTAATTAGTGGAACGAAATGAAAACAAAGCACTTTGGTTTGGCTTTTGGTTCAGAGGCTCATGCTCTGACGTCAGGTCTTTATAATGTGAGCTTCACAAACTAAAGAATAGAGGAAAAACATGAATGCTTTCCTATACAGCGACACAGCCTTCTACTGAAAACACTTGATGTTGCCACTGTGTCATCAATAGAAACATCTCTAAATAGATGGTGATAAATCCATCTATTCAGGAAAAGGATGAATGACTCAAACTTTCCATCTTCTCAGGGACAACATAGCCTAGTTACTGTCATATAGTCCGTTTTTTTCTAACTCTACTTCTAACGCTTTGCATTCAGTATACAGTGGTGTGGAAAACTGTTTGCCCCCTTCCTGATTTCTTATTTTTTGCACGTTTGTCACACTTAAATGTTTCAGATCATCAAACCTTCCCAGGATTGGCCGGACAACCAATATTACACCAAGTAGAACGTCCGGCATTCTGTTCATGACTTCAAACTCAAGCCAACTCGGGTTCGGCAGCAGGACAACGATCCAAAACACACCAGCAAGTCCACCTCTGAATACCTGAAGAAAAACAAAACAATGACTTTGGAGTGGCCTATTCCTGACCTCGATCCAATTGAGATGCAGTGGCATGACCTTAAAAAGGTGGTTCATGCTCGAAAAACCTTCAATGTGGCTGAATTACAGCAATTGATGGGCCAAACTTCCTCTACATTACTGTAAGGATTCAAGGATTTTTATTGTCATTACAACACATGTAAACATGGGATGCAACGAAATTGGTTTCCCCTGGTCCTGGAGCAGCCCAATTATCCAGATATAAAATAAAAAAAAAAATTTAAAAAATAAAATAAAATATATATATATACATATGTATATATAGAACATAAAATATAAAGGTAAGGCACATTTACATTTAAGAAAAAGTATATACAATAAATAGAAAAACAACAACAGTAACATGCACAACGTGCATGAGTGTCCAGGTTGTGCAAACAACTGCAATGTGCAAAGAAAAGTGATTACAGTGCAAGTGTTTTTGTGTTATTGTCTGTGCATCTGTGGTGGGGGGTCCAGATGGGGGACGGGGGGTGGGGGTGGAGGTGGGGTTGGGGATGGGGGGCAGGGGTCCTCCAGAGTTCAACAGTCACAGTTCCTCAGTCTGGTGGTCCTGCTCTTAATGCTCCGCAGCCTCCTGCCCGAGGGGAGAGGGGCAAACACAGCATGTGCGGGGTGAGTGGGGTCCTTCATGATGCAGGAGGCCCTTTTCCTGCACCTGGAGGTGTAAGTGTCCGTGGTGGTGGGTAGGCTGCATCCCACAGTCCTCTGTGCAGCTTTGACCACCCTCTGCAGAGCCTTCTTCTCTGCTGCAGAGCAGCTGCCGTGCCACACAGTGATGCAGGAGCACATGACACTTTCCACCACACATCTGTAAAAGGAGGTCAGGACTGAGCTCCCCAGTCCAGCACGCCGCAGCTTCCTGAGGAAGTAGAGGCGCTGGTGTGCCTTCCTGACCAGATAGGAAGTGTTGGTGCTCCAGGTGAGGTCGTTTGCAATGTTCACGCCCAGGTACCTGAAGCTGGGGACCACTTCCACCGCTGTCCCTCCGATGTGCAGGGGAGGGGGGAGATGTCTGCCCCTTCTGAAGTCCACGATCATCTCCTTGGTCTTCTTCACGTTGATGCAGAGGTTGTTTTCTCTGCACCAACCCTCCAGGTGTTCCACCTCCTGCCTGTAGCCCGACTCATCGCTGTTAGCGATTCGTCCAACCACAGCTGTGTCTCATTGCAAAATTCTCATTGTAAAAGACTCATTGCTGTTATGACTGGTATTCTACAAAAGGTTGGACTCAAAAGCAGAAAGAAGGTTCGGTACACGGTAATCAGTCAGCCAAGGCAAACAAAACCACACAGACTAGGCAAAAGCAAAGGTCAATAACAGGCAAAAATAAATAAATAAATAAAAACAATATCTGATCGCAAGAAATAAGGCTGGACCGTATGACACTGAGGAACAAAACAAACTGGCACAGAGAAGAGGAGAAGCACAGACTAAATACACAAGAGGGGAGTGGTAACGAGACACAGGTGGATCCAATGAGGGCGGGGCAGACAATCAACACTGGAGGGAAACACACAGGAACAGGAAGTGAGACCGTCTGAAAAGAGAGGAGAGGTAAGTTTCACAATAAAACAGAACAGGGACCATAAAATAAAGGAAAACAAAACACATGACCTCAACAGGTTTGACGAGATGTGTCAATTGCAAGTTATCACAAATGCCTGTAAGCCGTTGTTGCTGCTGAGTTATTAGGTTAATAATAAAATCATTCATTCAAAAATAGCATTTTTGTGTTTACGCGTGTTATCTTTGACTAATATTTAAATTTGTGACAAACATGTAAAAAAAAAAGAAATCAGGAAGAGGGCAAACACTTTTTCACACCACCGTAGATACAGTATGTGCATAAATATCAGTGTTTTAGTGCAAACATGACTAGAATCAACAGTTTTGGTTCATCTTGATGAAAATGCATTATCTGTAAGAATGGAGACAGAACTTAGATAACTTCCTCGGCCTGTAGAGCAACATGTAATCCTTCAAATAAGCATGAAAATCCCTAAAAACCGTTTTGCCCACACAACAGCAACAACATTACACCATTAAGATACTACTCATATGTTAATACATCAATAATTGCACACTTTAAAATACTTGAGCACACTGTAATGCTAACGGTTTAACTTTTCTATTGGGGTTGCTACATTTCATTAAAGCAGCACTAGCTTTTGGCATCTTGGGGTCACTGAAAACAGTTCAAAAAAAAAAACAACAACATAGACACATTAACACCGAACAATCTCCATTCACCTTTTTAGCAGTGAAGCTAGGGGCTGTAAAATCAAAGCAGTGAGCTAAAAGATGTTAAAATGCTGTGTAGAGCTGAGGGAAAGTGCTTCCACAATGGCTAAACACAAGTCTATACTTCATTTCATCCAGTCAGCTATACGTACGTAATTGTTCAAGTTGTCTTGTTGGTCTCAGCTATCGTTGCAGCATGTTTAATGGTATCATGTAGCCAGGCCTCTAAGGCTACTATAGATTATGTTAGCAGGGACTAAACAAACAGCAGATGTTGAGCATAGCATGCTGACTAGCTAACAACAGAACATTTTTACACACTTTACACATTTGATACACGGACATACACCGGTGTGTGTGTGTGTGTGTGTGTGTGTGTCAACTTTAAACTAATTCAATTTCAACAGTTACCCAAATGTTTGTAGCATGAGCTCCAGTCCTTGTTACCTCCAGGTAAAGGTTCAGACTGCCAAACAGGAAGTGAGAGATTCCAACAGACTTTATAGTGGGGGGGATCAGACCGTACCATGTTGAGTTAAGTACAGAGGAGGGTGATTGTGAACAGGCGATAGTCTTTTCCCCTAAACAATATTTATCGTCAATATTTCTATGTTAGGACAGTGACAGGAAATGTTTAAGCACTGTCTATATTGTTTTTGCCTAAAAAATAATGTTTGTATATTTTAATTGATTATGAACTCATTTTGGTTTGTCTCGTAGGAGGAGCTTTTTGTATGAAAGCCAACAGAAGAAGCTTCAAGAGTTCAGTTCAGCTGCAGGTTTACTGGAAACAACACGTGTTAATGTGCAGTAGTTTCCCCCTGGCTTTAATTGGTGGAGGCACAAGCATACAGACCTGTCCAAAATCACATAACACCTTTCAGGTAAGTTGAGTTTGGCCTTTTTTCAGTTTGCTGCCCATTTTTCATTTTACTGCAGATTGATTTTTTTTTTTTTTTAAATGTCACTGAGGAAGATTCTTTACCAGCCGTCTCATCCACTTGAGCATAGCCCACTGACCTGGAATCCCTATAAGTTAAAGTCCAAACTTTGCTGACTCTGGAGAATCAAAATGTTTTCCTTTTGTCATGTTTAGAGGATTATTGCAGTGTGTTTTTTTTTTTTTGTTTTAACACTTGCATCTCATAATATTTGCAATAGTGGCTTCCGCACATAGAAATGGATCCACACGCTCAATAACACCATACATTTCTATGAAACCAAGTCTAATCATTTTTACAACATGGTTCCAACATTTTAGAGTATATATATATATATATATATATATATATATTCCAGTTTGCAAACCCAGACTGCAAATAAACAAAGCTCAGCCTGCCGGATACTGTCAGGGCCCGCAACATTCAGTTCAAACAAACAAACAAACAAAACAAAAAATGATTTTTACAAAGCTCACCGGATTGCAAAGGCAGTTGGTGATGTTCACATGTGTTTTCAAATATGCAAGGGAGACGCAAACCAGCAAATAATCAATCTTTTATTAATTGTTCAAACAACTGTAACAGTCATCACCGGTATGTCTATAGCTGCCTGTTAATTCTACCACTGACAGCATATTCGGGGTGATGTATATTAAGATTTGGGGTGTTTTGTATCTGCTTCTTAAAGATTATTATTTTTTTCTCTCTTTGGTTATTTTGCTTGCATTTGCGCCCATGTAAGGAAAATAGAGCCCTTACTCTCTGTTGGCCTGCGTGACCCACTGTTAATCAAACTTCCCGCTGACACATGTACCAAAAATGTCAATAGCTTATAATAAAACCTGTTATAGATATTCCTAATTTAACAGGAATAATAACTTTCAATATGAATTCCTGTCATAATCCTGTCATTGTATAATGGTTTTTTTCTTTATGTCATGACAAATGGTTCTCAGATTAATTTTCTTTCTGAAAGTAGTAACTTACAGTGCGGCGCAAATAGTTTGACAGAATTGCAATTACCTCTGATTACTTTCCTAATCATAATCAGACAGGGCTCCATGTTGTCCGTGACACGGTTGAACTCAAACGGTGTCCTTGTCAGAGTGCGGAGCCTGATAATGATTGCGGTTTTTATGCCTCAGGTGGGAGAAGATGTGTGGTGTGTGTGTGTGTGTGTGTGTGTTTACTTGCCACAGCAAACGCATTCCTCTATCAGGCTCAGTGATCAGAAATGAAATTACAAACTTGTTTTCTCGCCTGTAATGATAAGGCCTGAATGGCACTCGTCTGTGTGAATCGCCCACATCCTAATTGCCTCCAGCTAGTCTAATACAACATGTAAATTTGGTTTAGTAGTTAACTCACAATAGCTCCCAGCCATTTAGCATCTTGTCTAGCCACCTGATCTTACCAAATGCATCATGTGAGCATCGTGGTGTTGTTCTGCTCGCTTTCAGAGTTGCTGATGGAGACCAGCACATCGAGCCAAGTCGTCAGCCATACCAGGCAACACAACTATTGTACCCAGTGGATAAGATTGTGGTTGCAGTGGATCAGCATGGATGCAGATGGAGAGAGAATAATAGCTCATGGTGGGTGCAACCGTTTTCACTTTCTGCTGAAGTAATAATGTGGGAATCCTCAGATGCTCATTTTGTTCCTTTTTCCTTCTGTTTCTTTTTGGCGAAAGGCACTGCTGCAAAACGAGTATACATTTGAAATGTGTCTCACAAGTAATAAAATAAATAAATAAATAATTGTTACATAATTAGCTATTGATGTGATCAGTGCTGTTGTAGATTGGACATTAGGAGTGATCAATTAGTCAAACTTTGCTTTCCAGGTGAAATGACATATTGTCAGAAACACTTAAAAAAGATAAAAAATCAAGTAGTGTCAGGTCTGATCAGGCTATACTCATTGATTTTTAAATGCATCGTTCCCCCCTACGGATCCAACCGGGGACAGTGAATGAGTGGGCTTAAAGCACAAAAAAAGAAACGTCGGCTATCAGAATAATTAGAAAACTGCTATAATCACATACAAATTATACATCGAAATGCTTCATATTTCACAGAAAGAATATAACCAATTACTCGGTGCCATGAGAAAACAATTTTTTTTTGTCTCTCAAAGAAACAGCGGGAGGTGGGGAACCAGCCAAGCTGTCATATGAGCTGCAAAGAAACAAACATGTTGTTGTTGTCGTCAGCTGTTGATGGACTCTAACATACACCTAAACTGACATATTTCTCTTTTTCTACTCTGCTGTCAAAGCTGAAATTCCTAACTTTGCGCCCCTTTGTGAGTGGCAAAAAAGAAAAAAGCATGTTACCAATATATAATTTCACAAATATATCTGTAAATTAGTAAATGTCTCCTGACATTTGCTGTCCTTTTTTTTTAAAGTCGCACAGCAGCAGCCACTTTGTTAAAGCCATACTTGTATTAAGATCCAAACAGTGACTCACACGTTACCTGCCCATGATCTTAATTCACCACGAGCTGGTGAACATGACGGAGCAGCTAAAGAGCCAGATATTTATCTCTGGAGCTGGTGGACAACCAAAACACATGTTGCTGTTGCTATTTTCTAAACAGGTTTGCCACAACCCCTCTTGTCAGGTGATCATATGTCAATGTGTTCAGATTCTAGCTGGTTACAAATATGGAGCAGCAACAGTAAAAAAAAACAAAAAAACACCTGACCGTTATTTTAAGAAGGGCAGTAAAACAAGGAATTTGTAAACCTGTCCTTTTTTTTTTTTTAGATGAGAAACATTAGCATTCATATGCAAACAAACAGTGAAAATCATTTTGCACTCAGTCAGTCAGTGTTTTGACCGGAATTCTTACATCAGGACCACCCACACCGAATGCTTCCCTCAGACGGCGTTTCAACAGATAAAACTCCTGCTTCTTTCAGTATTAATATATTATATCTTGCTATACAGTCTGTCCTTTTTAATCAAGTCAAGTACTCATACTTCTATTTACATGTTTTATAGACATCCTATAGTTTATCTTAAGTGTGTCTTTTTTTCTTTTTTTTTTCTGTTGGATTATTTATTCTATAATGTAAGCTTATGCAACTTCATATAAATAGCTTTTAACATTTCTGCACGGTCTTATGCAGCTTGTGCAACAGGGTGGAAAGTTAGAAACGAAGTGATAACTGACTTATTATGAGTCACGGAGCTGTGATGTGATAATTAGTGCATGGCTTCTACTGTACCGTATATGTTATTACATTATGAATTTAATCTCCTAAAGCCCTGTAAGCTAACACCGGTGTATATAGAACAATTTACCTGCAACAAGGCCAATAAAATGTATAATGATTAGAATGATTAGAAATTGCAATCAAAGAATGTCTGATAAGTTGAAACATATTTAGTCTAAAGACAGGATGAAATGCAAATGCTTCCTAATGACTGTTTTTAAGGGGAAATGCATGTCGCCATGTTCCTGATGACTTTGTTTTATGCTACAATGAATTCTACTCATACTTGACATTTTAACATTTTTAAAAACTAAGGACACATCTATAAGTTTTAGAGGATTACCGCCTACTGCAAACGAACGCAAGGAAATTGAGTTGGTGGGCATCTATAAATATCTGTTTTTATGATGGCGGACTGTGCCTCAAGAAAAAAATACAAGAGCGATCCGTACAAAGACGTCACAGCAGAGCTCATTTTCCCTCGGAGGGAAATGATCTCTTTTTTTTTTTTCTTTTTTTTTTAATGCGGGTGATAAAAGATGACCTCGCTTCACCAGAGTTTTGTTCAATATGTTTTGACATTTTGGATAGCGGAGTGAATTGACATGTTGAGACGATCAGATTGAGAAGAATAAAAAAAGAAATAGCCAGCAAAGGTCAACTGTGAAACGACTACGAGGTAATGACATTTTTGACATGTTATCACCTGCTGACTATATTTTTCATCTGTCGTGGTCAGCTCTTTAGAGGTCAGATGACAGCAGTAGTAAAGTAGTAGTAGTAGTGTTTTTTTTGCCCACTATTGCTATTGGACCATCCTGCTGACTCCTATACACGTCTGCTTCATGCAATCTACAATGTGTTAAATACATTAAAGCTGGTATTTTATTATGCTGGAATAAGGCTAAAGTACAACACATTAAGTACAGGTGCAGTATGATGCTAATCAAAACCTGCACCCAAGATTTCACATCTGCGTTCTCTCCGTTTTTAATCCTGTAAAATTCTTACTCAGAGCAGTAGCACATACTGAACACACAGATAGAAGTACTAGTCAGGGTACAGTAGGCACGATGTGCCCATTAGGGCAGCAAAAGTGATATAATTGGCTTTCTTGGAGCATTATTGTGAGTTGAGATGCTGAAGGCTACAGTGCTTTCAGAAGAGAATCGTATTGACTCGCACACACAGCGGGGTCAGAGCTGTCGCTGGGTCGAATAAAAGTTTAAATTGTTTCACTTTGTTAACGTTGCTGTAGCCCACTCGACAACAGCTGAAAACAAAGGGGCAAGGAAGGTCCAGCATCAAGTGCAAGCAAGTCTGCATTGTTTTTTCTGTCTTTGCAGTAACTCTCCAGAAACGTAGCAGTTCTATCATACATATGTATAGTCACTCGCTGGATCAACACATCTCTGACACTGTGTTTTTTTTTACTACTTCTGTCTACATGGCACATTTTACTGCTTGCCTCAAGCAACAACAGATGTACTAGACAAATTCACATTTTGAGTTGATGATGGCGCGAGGGTGAAGTGGGGATCACCAAAATGTGTCCTGTGAGGAATACAAAATGTCTATATCATGATGATCTATCCAATATTCGCTGAGATATTTTAGCCTGGAGAGTCACGCCTCTACTGTAGCATGGCTAAACATGAAAAAAAAACAAATGTCAAGTTAAAATTCCACTGCGGTCATACAAGAAACAGATTGAATCTGATGAAAGTATTGCAAATTGGCACTTTTTTTTTTTCTTTTTTTGGGGGGGCAAAGTTAATGCGGATAATGTGATGTGAAATGTGTCATAAATCTTTCAAAGCTTAGCTGTGTTTATGATTCCTTCTATCTGTTTAAACTGTGCCAAAATGCTGCCAGTGGTGATAAGGGCTGAACTAAACTACATTAGGGCAAGCTCCTGTGTAGCAACACCATCTGTCTGTCTCTATCGCTCTCTCACACACACACATTTCTTTCTCCTCCTCTTCGATGCACCGGGGTGCTGCTTGTCTTTTCCTCTTTTCACCAACTTCCCTCCGTTCACTGAAAAGCAGATTCCCCACAATCAATTGCACTCACTCAATTTATATCAGCTCAAGTCGGCACGGCTGAATGAAATGAAGGGACCAGTCTAAACTGGCTGCGGTGTTCTACTCATCAATAACACGGCTGATAGACATCGAGTACAACGAACGGGCGCGGGGAAATAAACATTACTGTTGAATCACTGATAACGGTATGCTTCATTTCCGCCAACAGTCGTGTAAGTGAATCTGCCTGCAGTGTCAGCATCATTTCAACACACTGGCACTGACATGATACGCTGTAAGGATGGAGGAAAAAAAAAACGTGACTTTCCTTCACTAAGGATTTGAGTTGACTTGACTTGATTTGCCCAAGAAAGAAGACAAATGACTTGAGTCACTTGTCTACAATGAAAAATTCATAATTCGATTTATATACATATTTGTTGAAGGAAGTTTTAACAGGGCTTCTAGGCGATTCCTTATGAGTAAATGTCCTTACATCAGTTATTATAAGTCATTAAAGTCAAGTTATTGTTACATGGAGGGATGAAGGTGTTGTTATTTAATATTTCAAGTTAGGAAAAAAAGAAAATAATAGTTTTCTGACTCAATAACTGCCCTGCTCATGTAATATTGAATTATTTGACTAAAATATCCGTATAACAACAAGCGGTATAATTATGTCCTGCTAAATGAAGCGCGTTTTTGAAATTAATTCCCGAACACCGGTTCCTCCACAAAAGCGACGCGTGTTACAGAAGAGCAAACTCGATTTTGCTTTTAAATATTCATAGTCATAATGTATTGGCAAACAGCTGACGCAAGTGTTTGCTCGGGGATATTGGGCTGGAAAGGCGGCAGCATCTTTCCCTCGCAGGGGGGAGAAATTCAATTGAAGGATTTGGAAGAAAATCCTGTCGGGTGAACTGTGTCTGCTCCAGTTGCAAATGCAGCATTCTGCAGCATCCTGTTGTTTCCCTCTGGGCTCTGTGCATGTGTGTATGTGAAACACTGTGAGGTGAGGGGGCGGGTTATAAAATCAAAGTTTTAAGTTCCCAAGAACTGCAAAGAATCGAAAGTAACAATTTGCTCCTTTTTTTTTTTTTTCTTCTCCTGACAATACAAAGTATACTTGTTCTCGTTCTCTATTGTTGATTTATTTAACACAATAATTGAATCTATAAACAAAAAAGCGGTTACATTCACCGTTTTAAACAATGAAACCAAAAAAGGAACATAATTTTGAACGTGAGAAGTATTGCTAATTTTCAGCAACCACAGGAAGCTACTGTAAATACACGAAAAGCATATATCTGATTATTATTATGATGATTATTATAATATTTTTTTTAGCTACCTGAGAGAACTAGGATTAGCATTCAGTTGCCTGTTTACACATTAAGCAGACACAATTCATTTGGAGTATCCGGCCAACTAGCTAATTGCTGACTGGAAACAAGCTAACGGTACTGTGAAACTCGGGTCTTAGCTTAGCTGCAGCTGAGCAACTGATGAGCTAGCAGCCTGCTAACTGACGACAGCAGTGCACTTTTCATAGGATAAATGTTTGTTTGGTGGCTCATTCATATTTAGTAGCCATTATGTTCTTATCAAATCATTTGTTAGCTAGCTAAATTTATTTTAATATACTGTTAATGATAAGAAGCTAGCTGGTTCCGGTAGTGTTAGCTGTAAGACTGCCATTTTGAGTTGCCCATGACAAGAATGCTCAAAAGTTGTATGTTGCTACCTTTCATCCAGCGTGACTTGAAAGCAGCGTCAGGACTGTTTAGTTGACCTCCCTCATCTTTGGCCGGAACTTCCACCTTTTATCAATATCATATCATGGATTTTGCTGACTTTTAGCAATAGCAGCATAGCTTCATCCAACTTCTTCTTCAGGCCCTTAAAAGTCAGAAGGTGTTAGCACAACACTGGATGATCAAACTGCCATAATAGTCAAAGACTTGAAATGATGTGCAGGTCAATCCAGCCATTCTTACCCTTCACTTGCACTTTCAGCATTTAGCTGACACAACCTCGAATGATTTATGACTGGGTTCCTACATTAAAGTCTTCAGAGTTCAGACACTGTCTGTTTCAATCGTAGACCTGAAAATACATGATATTCCTTAGTTACTGGAATGATTATGCATAATAAAGATGCTACAATGGAAGCAACGGACAGATGTGAGAAGAAAGTACAGTATATTTCTTTATTTTTTTTGTCTTAGATAAAGGCTTGATGGGAAATTCAGTGGTTAGAAAAGGGCTGGAAGGATGAAATGGATTTCCTCATGTACACTGTAGAAAAGAAACTGAATTTGGTGTTCTTCATGGAATATTTTACAAGGCATGTACCTGCTCTCCAGTCGCTTTACTCTTCAGAAAACCACAGAGTGCTTAGACTTGAAGTGTCAAGAGTGAAATGTGGAAGCAGGCCTGAAAAGGACGCCTGATCTCCACATAACTGAGACAGCAACCTGAGCTCACTTATAAATCAAGCTAAGGCTTATAGCACAGCAGAAATTAAGGCTGGGGTTGGTGTGGTACATGCGTACAAAACTAACATTAACATTTTTATTAGTTTTATCCGTAAAGGACGAATTTTATACTCTGCAACAATTTTTTTATCCTCAACTCTTGCAAGGTAAACTGTATAAACATGGAGCTCATGTTAGATGGTTTACTATCAAGAATGTGTGTTCTTTTATTGACTCGCACAGTGCATTGTTGGATGATGCTACGTTGCTTTTTTTTTTTAAGCAGAGCCCTCTGGTGGTAATGATCTCATTGAAATGTATAAGAACGGTGTGCCCTTCCGCCCCCCCCTTGCAGTGTTAGCACAACCTTTAAATGGATTGAATTCTATTGCTCCTATGTCTATATTACAGAAAAACCTTTTCTTGTACTCCTACGTGTACCATGTAGAAGTTTCCGAGTCTACTCACAGTCCTCTGCTGTTGCCATTGAGCAGCGTTTTTCTGAAGATTCTTATTCTGGCTGATACCTCTGATTGGGAAAAAGAGCGACTGGCTCGGAGAGACACAGAATGCTGAGACACGCTCAAACCTCCCCAACAAACGGACGGTTAGGTGCCAACATGAGGTTTTCATGATCTGTTTTCTTCTTGTCTGTTCAAAATAAACAGTTTCACAGAAACTCAGACAGAAATGCTTGCAGACACACTGTACCCCCATATAAAACGAGTAAATGCAAGTAAATTCTACAGCACATGTTCAGTCCAGTGTATCGTGGCTGCCACCCAGTGGCACAACTATAGCATCACATTCATTTCAGCCATTAAACACAATCATTGCATTTCTATAATATTCCACATACTATGTTATTTTCATTAGGACTCTTTTAAAGCAAGACTATGTAATGTTTACTGAGTAGTGACAACACTGACACTTGCTGACACAAGTAGTAGTTGCAGGAAGCTGGCGCGTTTTCATTCTGTTGATCTGTCTATCGATACTTCTGTCGAGAGAGAGAAACACTATTCGAAGGGAACGTACCGTGACACAAGACTGGAACAGAGAGGGAAGGACATCTTCTCACACTGTGGAAAATAGCACTGATGTCGGATATTGCTAGTGTAGCTGTTAGTATCTATCTTAGCTCTGTGGATAACGGTGTCAGTTATGTTGGCAAGCAAACTGATAGTATTTCACCAAAGGGCTGATAAATAAATGAAAACAGGAGGCGTCTGACGAGAAATGCAGATACTGTTAGTGGTAATTGTGCCAAAAAAAAACTAAACTAAACTCTGTAATGACAGAGACCCCGCCAATGCTAGCATTTGGATATTGAATCACAGCAACAGTGATTAGAGAAAAATGTAATCCCCACAACAAACTGCCTCTTCATTATACAGTAGTGACCAATGCAGAGCAGAAGCAACTGTTAGAAGTCACGTTACCGTCTCGGTAAACTGTCGCTTCTCAGATTCATACACAGATTAAGCAGGTTTTCCAAAGTGGCTTGTGCACATGGCTGGGACTTAAATGTACGGTATCTCAAAGCTTTTCAAGGTTTGCTTGTGAAGAAAAGATCGTATTTTTTATCTACAGTTCTACTCGAATGTGTTTTTCTTCTTGAGTATGTTTGAGGCTCACTGTGCAGACGGATGCATGTGCAGAGTTTGACAATTTTCACATTCATCTGCTGAAAGTGGAAAGTTCTTCCGAACTCATTGAAATCGGATTTTAATGAGCACGATTTATGACATCACAACCAGTTTGAAAGCCAGTCATAAATCGCACAAGTAAATAGTCTGGACAGGATCCTCAACAATTCTTACGACATTTAGGCGAGGCAGGAAATTTGCGTAAAGATTAAGCCGTGTCCGCAAAAGGATTGTGTAGCTTTTAGAGCCATGAAACCTGTGCATATGACACAAGAAGATGTGTGTAATTCACAAAGCGCACACAAAGAGTGAAATGCACCGCAAACCAAGCAAAAAGTGTCATGGTGCACCTGTTTCATTTGCATGCATGCAAATTGGGTAATATTCATACAGTCAACACAAAATTGGCCCTTTTCTATGTAAATAAGCCTTGTTACAAAAACAGTCTAATTCACAAAGACTAGCACCAATTGCCACATGCAATCAGGTTGGAGTTATTAGCGTCTTCAGATAATTGGTGTTAACTGTGCGTTCACTTTCTCTCTCTCTCTCTTTGTCTTCAAATCTTCAACCTTGCGATGTGTTGAACGATATTTCGCGGACATATTCAGTGACACAAACACTATTGTTGTAAGAACACATTTCAGATGTGTCTGGGTCTTAAAGTATGACTTGTAGCTCTATTTTCCAACTGTCAACAGGAGTAGGTGAACAAGATGCAATGCACACAGTAAGCTGCAAACAGGTAAATTAACTCTGAATCTAAACTAGTTTAACATGCTGATCGCCAGCATACCCTGAAGATTCCACCCACCATTAGCAGCACATATGTCAGAATTTTTAAGCTTGGTGACATTTCTTGCCAGAATTGACCTCGGGTAATATAGTTGACTTCTACCTTAACATTTTTATGTGCACTATCTGGTACTTTGTTTCGTTTCATCTTCTTCCGCTTATCCGTGGTCGGGTCGCGGGGGCAGCAGCTTCAGCAGGGAAGCCCAGACTTCCCTCTCCCCAGCCACTTCTGCCAGAGCCAGCTTCTGCAACCGGGGGTCGGACCGCCAGGGTCCCGGCCTCCGACTGCCGCCCATCTCTCTTCGCACCATTCCCCCCCTGAGACCCCTCCCATGGGTGGTGGGCCCATGGGAAGGGGGTACAGCACCTGGTATTCCCAGGCGGTTTCCCATCCAAGTACTAACCAGGCTCGACCCTGCTTAGCTTCCGAGATCAGACGAGATCGGGCGTGTTCAGGGTGGTATGGCTGCCCCTTGTACTTTGTGGGAAAAGAAATCGCAAACTGATGTCCATTCTTCTCAGGGTCCCCTATGCCTAGTAAATACCTGGGTTACTGCTAAGTGCAGGTGTGGCCAAGCAGTCAGACATTAAAGGTACAATTTATAGACCTGGTGTTAAAGATTTGTATGTGCATGCACTGAACTCCTCTAAAGTTTAAAGAAGATGAGAAAATATGAAACTGCAAAGAAATAATTAGCAAAATCTTCTCTTTCTAGTCTAGTCTAGGATTAGGTCAATTTTTCAAAATGCTAATATAGTGCAGAAAGACTAATCATTTAAAAATGCACTTTTTCATGTTTTTTACCAGCGTTCTCCCACTGATTGAACATTTGTGCCAGATTTAAAATAATTAGCTGTGGATTTGTCACCTAAAAACGACATAATTCTAAAAAAAATAGGGAAAAACATCTGTTCATTACACAGTAACGTACAGTATCTGTAGCATAAGTAATTAAAATCAATGAACATTTTCATATCCGTAATCCATACCAACCGAACCTACATACTCATACTACACCCACCTCATAAAGCAGCTTCTTCAGTTTGTTCTGCACCATCAAAACATAGCTGGAGGTAACCAGGCCTTTCTGGAACGTGTCCTCGCAGTCTCTGGCCAGCTTTAGCAGCTGGAGCTGAATTAATCTCAGTATAAAGTTGGCCTGCAGCATGTCATTGACTAGGGAACACTGTAGCGGTGTCCATCTGGGCTGGCTCCCCCAGACTGAATAAGGATGAAAGATGTAATTTCAAATGATAGATAATAACAGACTTAAAACAAAAAATAACAAGACAAAATTGAGTCCAATCAAATGGCTTCAGGGCCTGAACAGCAGCGGCACGACGGCACGGATATGATGCCGACTTGTGGCTAAATAAAACACCAGACGGGAATTAAAGATACACCACGAACTGGTGAGACACCTTGTAAAAATGTATTATTATTTTTATTTTTATTACTATATAAAATTCCAACATAATAACATATTATTGAAGCTACTGCGTATTTAACTGGTGTTTTTTTTTTTTTTTTTTACCTAGTGTTTTTTATACTGCATATAAATGATCACCATTTAATGTATGCCAGGCATTGAAAAGGCCAAACCACTTATCCACATATTAATGTGAATGTGTGAAGTTTCATTTACATTCAGATGTCCTATATAGGTTTTGACTGTAATCTAAAAAGACACGTAATCTAAAACTGCACACATGTTTCATTAACTTCATCATTTTCCCTCAATTCTAAGAAGTGTGAGTGTGTCAGTCGCTTCGCTACGTTTTAATTGATGATGACTGAGCTATGAAACATGAATTATTCTCGATAAACACACTGTGCTATTGGCCTACTTTTTCTAAGATACAATAGATACTTTTAATTGTGCAATATTCATTTGGGTATTAGTCATTAATAATTTGGGGAAAGTACAATTTTTTAAAAGGGGTTAAGTAAGCAAGCCCTTCAGTCCTGTTAGTTACACTGAGGATAAAATCAGTGGCGCAAAAAGTGGGTATGCACTATATGCGGCGCATAGGGGCGCCGCGTTAGAGGGGGCGCCAAAGCGATGGGGGAACAATAATTTCGAGTCGGCATTTTCTGTATTTAACAGCTGTTTGTGTATGTGTAAATGATATGATCAATAACAGAGGGGCATGTCACTAATTAGGCGCCCCTTCGCTCCCTCACCTCTCCTCTCCTCCTCTCCCACACACACACACACACACACACACTATAAGCGTTCCAGTGCGCGCCCCTCCGGGCACGCGCTGGCGCGGTTTTTTTTCCATTCATTTGAATCGCGTTGTCACAGCTAAAGATGGAGAGGCAGAAAAAAAGCTGTCCAGAGCACAAAGCAGAAAACGGAAGAGGGAGAAGGAGAAAGGTTTTGAGGGGATGAAAAAAAGCTTTTCGAGGTGGTTGAAAGACAGTGGTTAAGTTATGTCAGTGTATCAAGAGGAGGCTTGTAAATATTCAGGATAGCAAAGCTACTAGCAAAACGACAAGTCCAACTGTGGGAGGAAGGACTTGATACACGTTCTTCATTCTTTCAAAACTTCACTTTATTTAGATGTCAGGAATATGGTTTCATTTAGTGACGTTTTAGATTCGTTTCCAATGAGATATTATTGATATAACTGCCTCTGTGTCAGTTGATGTTTAATATAAGTTCCTACTTATTTTGTTTTTGGTTCCTACCTACCTGCATGTAAGTTAATGATGATGATAATTCCAGCACTGGTCATCATAAAAAGGAACCAGAGAGGCACTTTAGGTGCATGGTTTTCAATGTTATTGTCGACACAGTCCTGCAAGAGTTGTCTGACAGGTTTTCCAATCTTCAGCTTGTGTCTGAGAAATTTAAATTCATCACTAAAATGGAGCACATGACACAAGCTGAGCTGGAGGAATCAGTTACCAGATATGCCCTGACTACCTGTGATGTTTCCAGAGATATCATTCAAGAAATGTACCCAGCAAGCCGTCTACTGAAGGGTTACAAGGCTCTTGAGAAGTTGAATTTCCTCATACAGGAGAATCTTGATTTGGTGTTCCCAAATTTGACAGTAGCCCTTAGAGTATTCCTGACCATGCCTCTGACGGTTGCATCTGCAGAAAGATCCTTCAGTAAGCTGAAGCTTATCAAAACATACCTTCGTTCAAGTATGAGCAATGATCGCCTGACCCAGGGCACGACATGTAACAATTTAGTGGTAGGTAGAGGACTTATTTATGTTATTACATTGTTATACATTATTTTTTGTGTTTTATTGAGCTGATCACCTGCTGTAATACATAAAACAAAAGTCTGTAATAAAAGTCTAATATTTTATAAGTCCATGAATAAATAAGATGTATACACGTAAACATTGAAGGGGGGGGCACCTGTAATGTGTCTGCATATCCCTCAGAAAGGAGGTAGTTGCGCCCCTGCTGTAGGTGATCAGTGCAGTGTAACAGTGCAGCGCAGTGAGACAATGCAGTACAACAAATGCAGTGAAGCGAAACAATGCAGTGCAACAAATGCAGTGAAAGTAACAATGCAGTGCAATAAATGCAGTGAAACGTAACAGTGCAGTGCGTAAAATGCAGTGCAATAAATGCAGTGTAACGTAACAATGCAGTGCGTAAAATGCAGTGCAATAAATGCAGTGTAACGTAACAATGCAGTGCAATAAATGCAGTGTAACGTAACAATGCAGTGCGTAAAATGCAGTGTAACGTAACAATGCAGTGCGCAAAATGCAGTGAAATGTAACAGTGCAGTGCGTAAAATGCAGTGCGATAAATGCAGTGTAACGTAACAATGCAGTGCGTAAAATGCAGTGTAACGTAACAATGCAGTGCGTAAAATGCAGTGAAGCGTAACAGTGCAGTGTGTTAAATGCAGTGAAACGTAACAGTGCAGTGCGTAAAATGCAGTGCAATAAATGCAGTGTAACGTAACAATGCAGTGCGTAAAATGCAGTGCAATAAATGCAGTGTGACGTAACAATGCAGTGCAATAAATGTAGTGTAACGTAACAATGCAGTGCGTAAAATGCAGTGAAGCGTAACAGTGCAGTGTGTTAAATGCAGTGAAACGTAACAATGCAGTCCGCAAAATGCAGTGAAATGTAACAGTGCAGTGCGTAAAATGCAGTGCGATAAATGCAGTGTAACGTAACAATGCAGTGCAACAAATGCAGTGTAACGTAACAATGCAGTGCAATAAATGCAGTGTAACGTAACAATGCAGTGCGTAAAATGCAGTGAAACGTAACAGTGCAGTGCGTAAAATGCAGTGTAACGTAACAATGCTGTGCGCAAAATGCAGTGAAATGTAACAGTGCAGTGTGTAAAATGCAGTGTAACGTAACAATGCAGTGCGTAAAATGCAGTGAAGCGTAACAGTGCAGTGTGTAAAATGCAGTGTAACGTAACAATGCAGTGCGTAAAATGCAGTGAAGCGTAACAGTGCAGTGTGTTAAATGCAGTGAAACGTAACATTGCGGTGTGTTAAATGCAGTGCGATAAATGCAGTGTAACGTGACAATGCAGTGCGTAGAATGCAGTGAAACGTAACAGTGCAGCGAAACAAAAACCGTCAAAGCAGTGCAGCAGTGCTGTACAGTGCAGCAGTGCAGTGCAGTGCAGCAGTGCAGTGCAGCAATGCAGTGCAGCAATGCAATGCAACAATGCTGTCGGAAAGAGGAAGTCAATTAAGTAGCCTACCCATAAAACTCCAAACTACCCCTTTAATTCCTATTATTCTTAACTTTACTAGTTTCATACTTACTGTGTGGCACATTTAAATTGATCACTCCTCCTATTAGTACTAAAGAAACTAGTATCACTAGTAAAATATTTATGTTTGTATAAGTTTGCTGAATGGGTGGCTGGAGTAGAGTTTAAAGGTTTGTATGAAGTATAAAATGTAATATCTGGTATGTGCAGAACCACGTGCTTCTCAGGGCTTCAAGACTCACTGTTTTTTCTTCAGTTCACAACAGGATATATTGAAATCAACACATTTACATCTGCTGTTACCCACATCCTGTTGTCATTTTACACTGACGGTAAAACTTGAGATGTGCTACCTTTTCATATTTATTGGAAATATGCTCACTGGATTGATTTTGGCTGCAGCACTCCACTGAGAATCCCACTGTTAGACCACAACCTCATTCTCAATACTATCAGCCTGTTGTCATGAGGTTTCTGAATGATTTAAACTTTGTAAGATTTGTTAAGTCTTGAAAAATAATATTTTGGACCGAGTGCTCAGTAAGAGCTTGATAAGTTATTCATTAACTCAGTTATTTCACTTAGCACTTGTTCTGCTTCATAAAGAATTCATTCACAAACAGATTTCATACTGTAAGATGATATTTTCCGTAGGATTGATTTGAATTTCAGTTCCTTATTCACCCAGTTCTGCTTTAGTACAACCTGTTCAGCACTTAAAAAAATTTTTTTTTTCCTTTTTAGGTTATGTGTTTCTTGAACTATATAGTCTTATTTTTTATACCATGATTATTAGTAATACATTTGTTTCTACAGTGGCCCTGAGAGCTCAACACACACACACACAAAACAAATGAAAATACATGTAACCTCTCTTTTCTTTCACTTTTTTCCCCTAATGTAATAGAGTAGAAATTGCTTACATCTTCATATTTGTATTGTTTTAAGAACATTCAGCAGCTAACTGCCTGATATTTCCCTGAGCAAACAGAAACAAAAAAACAGAGCTAAAAGAGAGTAAATATTGGACTTACACTCATAAGGTGGACAGAAACATGACTCTAAATGAATGATAATGTTGCTCCATATTTAATGGATGAGTAAATAGGCAACTGTTTGATTTATCAACTTAAAAGGTGAAGATATATTCGTGCCTGCTGCCCCCAAGTGGCCAAACAATCAGTTAATGCAGGTTAGAGGTGTCCCCTGGATTATTATTGACTGGGTGAACAGGGCTCAAGGATATTTTTGCTCCGAGGCCCTCCAGTGAGTTGACCTGGCTCTGGCTTCACGGAAGTAATAACACTATGTAACACCGGTTTTGTTATTTCCTTATGGCTAAGAAGTATAGAAAATGTCTAGTATTTCCTTCTCAAACTTTGTTTTTGTGACCTAGGCAATGATATTTTGAAATTGAGATATTTCCAATTCATTCACGTAGAGTTACAAAAAAAACAATGTGTTTATCATAAAAATATACAAAAGTATACAATACAGCCACTGAGCCCCAGTCCCCAAATATAGTCTCCCATCATCGCATCCCGTGATTCTTATGTTGTTGTTTTTTTCTCACTTTATGTGAATGAAAATATACAAATTCTCCCGTTTTCCCATTGGAAATGGGCCAATACTAAAATACCAGTGTCCTGGTCACAAATGCAAAAATCTGAGAATGACAGCAAGATACTTTTTTAGATATAAATAAAATAAATAAATAACACTACACAGGGACAAAAAAAAACAAACACAATTTTGTTAGACAGTGCAATCTTTAATTTTGGGAACCCATTTTTGCAAATAATTTCCTTAAAAAAATTACAGTAGAACTTTCAAAATTTAAACACGTTTAATTGAGAATCACCAATTGTACTCAACATAGTGAAATCAGTGATCGTATCAAGTCTCCTGATTGGTCGAGTCTTTACAACTCCCTCCTCTGTGATGCTACAACCAGCCCTCCCCTCTTCTCTGTTTGCGGCTCACAACCGAGTCATCCGGCACACGGAGAGACGCGGCGGAGGAAAACGGCAACTTCACCTTGTCCTTTGAAAAGCCGCCACTGTCCTCACAGGGCGAGTTAGGTCGGACACAGCCGCGGGAGAAGGATGAAATAGAAACAGCTCGTTGGTTATTTTATTTTTTTTTAAACAGGTGTCAGTCCGGCGCAGTCACCTTTCGTCCTGCTGTATGCGGTTCACTCGTGCGTTTCGCGTGAAATGAAAACACTCCGCACGCGCCTGTTTCCGTCGCATTCACTTGTTGTCCACGAGCTGCCACGATGGTTAAATGTCCTGTTTAATGGTCGAGGTATGTAAGACCGTGACTTTTACAGCCTCACATGCTGACAAACGGGCTCGTACACACGGAGCTGCTTTGGTATACGCCTGGTAGCCCTAATAAAAAAAAAAATTGAATATGGGCCTAATGTTTATGGGAGAACTTAAAGTGTGTTTGCTGCTTAAAAACGAGTTTTCATTGACTGTATCGTGGTCCACCTTGTGTTTGCTATGGCGGTGTTGAATTCCTATATTTTTGATATTGTTGGCTATTCCTACAGTCAGTGGCGCAAAAAGTGGGTATGCACTATATGCGGTGCATAGGGGCGCCGCGTTAGAGGGGGCGCCAAAGCGATGGGGGAACAATAATTTCGAGTCGGCATTTTCTGTATTTAACAGCTGTTTGTGTATGTGTAAATGATATGATCAATAACAGAGGGGCATGTCACTAATTAGGCGCCCCTTCGCTCCCTCACCTCTCCTCTCCTCCTCTCCCACACACACACACACACACACACACACTATAAGCGTTCCAGTGCGCGCCCCTCCGGGCACGCGCTGGCGCGGTTTTTTTTCCATTCATTTGAATCGCGTTGTCACAGCTAAAGATGGAGAGGCAGAAAAAAAGCTGTCCAGAGCACAAAGCAGAAAACGGAAGAGGGAGAAGGAGAAAGGTTTTGAGGGGATGAAAAAAAGCTTTTCGAGGTGGTTGAAAGACAGTGGTTAAGTTATGTCAGTGTATCAAGAGGAGGCTTGTAAATATTCAGGATAGCAAAGCTACTAGCAAAACGACAAGTCCAACTGTGGGAGGAAGGACTTGATACACGTTCTTCATTCTTTCAAAACTTCACTTTATTTAGATGTCAGGAATATGGTTTCATTTAGTGACGTTTTAGATTCGTTTCCAATGAGATATTATTGATATAACTGCCTCTGTGTCAGTTGATGTTTAATATAAGTTCCTACTTATTTTGTTTTTGGTTCCTACCTACCTGCATGTAAGTTAATGATGATGATAATTCCAGCACTGGTCATCATAAAAAGGAACCAGAGAGGCACTTTAGGTGCATGGTTTTCAATGTTATTGTCGACACAGTCCTGCAAGAGTTGTCTGACAGGTTTTCCAATCTTCAGCTTGTGTCTGAGAAATTTAAATTCATCACTAAAATGGAGCACATGACACAAGCTGAGCTGGAGGAATCAGTTACCAGATATGCCCTGACTACCTGTGATGTTTCCAGAGATATCATTCAAGAAATGTACCCAGCAAGCCGTCTACTGAAGGGTTACAAGGCTCTTGAGAAGTTGAATTTCCTCATACAGGAGAATCTTGATTTGGTGTTCCCAAATTTGACAGTAGCCCTTAGAGTATTCCTGACCATGCCTCTGACGGTTGCATCTGCAGAAAGATCCTTCAGTAAGCTGAAGCTTATCAAAACATACCTTCGTTCAAGTATGAGCAATGATCGCCTGACCCAGGGCACGACATGTAACAATTTAGTGGTAGGTAGAGGACTTATTTATGTTATTACATTGTTATACATTATTTTTTGTGTTTTATTGAGCTGATCACCTGCTGTAATACATAAAACAAAAGTCTGTAATAAAAGTCTAATATTTTATAAGTCCATGAATAAATAAGATGTATACACGTAAACATTGAAGGGGGGGGCACCTGTAATGTGTCTGCATATCCCTCAGAACGAGGTAGTTGCGCCCCTGCTGTAGGTGATCAGTGCAGTGTAACAGTGCAGCGCAGTGAGACAATGCAGTACAACAAATGCAGTGAAGCGAAACAATGCAGTGCAACAAATGCAGTGAAAGTAACAATGCAGTGCAATAAATGCAGTGAAACGTAACAGTGCAGTGCGTAAAATGCAGTGCAATAAATGCAGTGTAACGTAACAATGCAGTGCGTAAAATGCAGTGCAATAAATGCAGTGTAACGTAACAATGCAGTGCAATAAATGCAGTGTAACGTAACAATGCAGTGCGTAAAATGCAGTGTAACGTAACAATGCAGTGCGCAAAATGCAGTGAAATGTAACAGTGCAGTGCGTAAAATGCAGTGCGATAAATGCAGTGTAACGTAACAATGCAGTGCGATAAATGCAGTGTAACGTAACAATGCAGTGCGTAAAATGCAGTGAAGCGTAACAGTGCAGTGTGTTAAATGCAGTGAAACGTAACAGTGCAGTGCGTAAAATGCAGTGCAATAAATGCAGTGTAACGTAACAATGCAGTGCGTAAAATGCAGTGCAATAAATGCAGTGTGACGTAACAATGCAGTGCAATAAATGTAGTGTAACGTAACAATGCAGTGCGTAAAATGCAGTGAAGCGTAACAGTGCAGTGTGTTAAATGCAGTGAAACGTAACAATGCAGTCCGCAAAATGCAGTGAAATGTAACAGTGCAGTGCGTAAAATGCAGTGCGATAAATGCAGTGTAACGTAACAATGCAGTGCAACAAATGCAGTGTAACGTAACAATGCAGTGCAATAAATGCAGTGTAACGTAACAATGCAGTGCGTAAAATGCAGTGAAACGTAACAGTGCAGTGCGTAAAATGCAGTGTAACGTAACAATGCTGTGCGCAAAATGCAGTGAAACGTAACAGTGCAGTGCGTAAAATGCAGTGCAATAAATGCAGTGTAACGTAACAATGCAGTGCGTAAAATGCAGTGCAATAAATGCAGTGTAACGTAACAATGCAGTGCAACAAATGCAGTGTAACGTAACAATGCAGTGCAATAAATGCAGTGTAACGTAACAATGCAGTGCGTAAAATGCAGTGAAACGTAACAGTGCAGTGCGTAAAATGCAGTGTAACGTAACAATGCTGTGCGCAAAATGCAGTGAAACGTAACAGTGCAGTGCGTAAAATGCAGTGCAATAAATGCAGTGTAACGTAACAATGCAGTGCGTAAAATGCAGTGCAATAAATGCAGTGTAACGTAACAATGCAGTGCAATAAATGCAGTGTAACGTAACAATGCAGTGCGTAAAATGCAGTGTAACGTAACAATGCAGTGCGCAAAATGCAGTGAAATGTAACAGTGCAGTGCGTAAAATGCAGTGCGATAAATGCAGTGTAACGTAACAATGCAGTGCGTAAAATGCAGTGTAACGTAACAATGCAGTGCGTAAAATGCAGTGAAGCGTAACAGTGCAGTGTGTTAAATGCAGTGAAACGTAACAGTGCAGTGCGTAAAATGCAGTGCAATAAATGCAGTGTAACGTAACAATGCAGTGCGTAAAATGCAGTGCAATAAATGCAGTGTGACGTAACAATGCAGTGCAATAAATGTAGTGTAACGTAACAATGCAGTGCGTAAAATGCAGTGAAGCGTAACAGTGCAGTGTGTTAAATGCAGTGAAACGTAACAATGCAGTCCGCAAAATGCAGTGAAATGTAACAGTGCAGTGCGTAAAATGCAGTGCGATAAATGCAGTGTAACGTAACAATGCAGTGCAACAAATGCAGTGTAACGTAACAATGCAGTGCAATAAATGCAGTGTAACGTAACAATGCAGTGCGTAAAATGCAGTGAAACGTAACAGTGCAGTGCGTAAAATGCAGTGTAACGTAACAATGCTGTGCGCAAAATGCAGTGAAATGTAACAGTGCAGTGTGTAAAATGCAGTGTAATGTAACAATGCAGTGCGTAAAATGCAGTGAAGCGTAACAGTGCAGTGTGTAAAATGCAGTGTAACGTAACAATGCAGTGCGTAAAATGCAGTGAAGCGTAACAGTGCAGTGTGTTAAATGCAGTGAAACGTAACATTGCGGTGTGTTAAATGCAGTGCGATAAATGCAGTGTAACGTGACAATGCAGTGCGTAGAATGCAGTGAAACGTAACAGTGCAGCGAAACAAAAACCGTCAAAGCAGTGCAGCAGTGCTGTACAGTGCAGCAGTGCAGTGCAGCAGTGCAGCAATGCAATGCAACAATGCTGTCGGAAAGAGGAAGTCAATTAAGTAGCCTACCCATAAAACTCCAAACTACCCCTTTAATTCCTATTATTCTTAACTTTACTAGTTTCATACTTACTGTGTGGCACATTTAAATTGATCACTCCTCCTATTAGTACTAAAGAAACTAGTATCACTAGTAAAATATTTATGTTTGTATAAGTTTGCTGAATGGGTGGCTGGAGTAGAGTTTAAAGGTTTGTATGAAGTATAAAATGTAATATCTGGTATGTGCAGAACCACGTGCTTCTCAGGGCTTCAAGACTCACTGTTTTTTCTTCAGTTCACAACAGGATATATTGAAATCAACACATTTACATCTGCTGTTACCCACATCCTGTTGTCATTTTACACTGACGGTAAAACTTGAGATGTGCTACCTTTTCATATTTATTGGAAATATGCTCACTGGATTGATTTTGGCTGCAGCACTCCACTGAGAATCCCACTGTTAGACCACAACCTCATTCTCAATACTATCAGCCTGTTGTCATGAGGTTTCTGAATGATTTAAACTTTGTAAGATTTGTTAAGTCTTGAAAAATAATATTTTGGACCGAGTGCTCAGTAAGAGCTTGATAAGTTATTCATTAACTCAGTTATTTCACTTAGCACTTGTTCTGCTTCATAAAGAATTCATTCACAAACAGATTTCATACTGTAAGATGATATTTTCCGTAGGATTGATTTGAATTTCAGTTCCTTATTCACCCAGTTCTGCTTTAGTACAACCTGTTCAGCACTTAAAAAAATTTTTTTTTTCCTTTTTAGGTTATGTGTTTCTTGAACTATATAGTCTTATTTTTTATACCATGATTATTAGTAATACATTTGTTTCTACAGTGGCCCTGAGAGCTCAACACACACACACACAAAACAAATGAAAATACATGTAACCTCTCTTTTCTTTCACTTTTTTCCCCTAATGTAATAGAGTAGAAATTGCTTACATCTTCATATTTGTATTGTTTTAAGAACATTCAGCAGCTAACTGCCTGATATTTCCCTGAGCAAACAGAAACAAAAAAACAGAGCTAAAAGAGAGTAAATATTGGACTTACACTCATAAGGTGGACAGAAACATGACTCCAAATGAATGATAATGTTGCTCCATATTTAACGGATGAGTAAATAGGCAACTGTTTGATTTATCAACTTAAAAGGTGAAGATATATTCGTGCCTGCTGCCCCCAAGTGGCCAAACAATCAGTTAATGCAGGTTAGAGGTGTCCCCTGGATTATTATTGACTGGGTGAACAGGGCTCAAGGATATTTTTGCTCCGAGGCCCTCCAGTGAGTTGACCTGGCTCTGGCTTCACGGAAGTAATAACACTATGTAACACCGGTTTTGTTATTTCCTTATGGCTAAGAAGTATAGAAAATGTCTAGTATTTCCTTCTCAAACTTTGTTTTTGTGACCTAGGCAATGATATTTTGAAATTGAGATATTTCCAATTCATTCACGTAGAGTTACAAAAAAAACAATGTGTTTATCATAAAAATATACAAAAGTATACAATACAGCCACTGAGCCCCAGTCCCCAAATATAGTCTCCCATCATCGCATCCCGTGATTCTTATGTTGTTGTTTTTTTCTCACTTTATGTGAATGAAAATATACAAATTCTCCCGTTTTCCCATTGGAAATGGGCCAATACTAAAATACCAGTGTCCTGGTCACAAATGCAAAAATCTGAGAATGACAGCAAGATACTTTTTTAGATATAAATAAAATAAATAAATAACACTACACAGGGACAAAAAAAAAACAAACACAATTTTGTTAGACAGTGCAATCTTTAATTTTGGGAACCCATTTTTGCAAATAATTTCCTTAAAAAAATTACAGTAGAACTTTCAAAATTTAAACACGTTTAATTGAGAATCACCAATTGTACTCAACATAGTGAAATCAGTGATCGTATCAAGTCTCCTGATTGGTCGAGTCTTTACAACTCCCTCCTCTGTGATGCTACAACCAGCCCTCCCCTCTTCTCTGTTTGCGGCTCACAACCGAGTCATCCGGCACACGGAGAGACGCGGCGGAGGAAAACGGCAACTTCACCTTGTCCTTTGAAAAGCCGCCACTGTCCTCACAGGGCGAGTTAGGTCGGACACAGCCGCGGGAGAAGGATGAAATAGAAACAGCTCGTTGGTTATTTTATTTTTTTTTAAACAGGTGTCAGTCCGGCGCAGTCACCTTTCGTCCTGCTGTATGCGGTTCACTCGTGCGTTTCGCGTGAAATGAAAACACTCCGCACGCGCCTGTTTCCGTCGCATTCACTTGTTGTCCACGAGCTGCCACGATGGTTAAATGTCCTGTTTAATGGTCGAGGTATGTAAGACCGTGACTTTTACAGCCTCACATGCTGACAAACGGGCTCGTACACACGGAGCTGCTTTGGTATACGCCTGGTAGCCCTAATAAAAAAAAAAATTGAATATGGGCCTAATGTTTATGGGAGAACTTAAAGTGTGTTTGCTGCTTAAAAACGAGTTTTCATTGACTGTATCGTGGTCCACCTTGTGTTTGCTATGGCGGTGTTGAATTCCTATATTTTTGATATTGTTGGCTATTCCTACAGTCAGTGGCGCAAAAAGTGGGTATGCACTATATGCGGTGCATAGGGGCGCCGCGTTAGAGGGGGCGCCAAAGCGATGGGGGAACAATAATTTCGAGTCGGCATTTTCTGTATTTAACAGCTGTTTGTGTATGTGTAAATGATATGATCAATAACAGAGGGGCATGTCACTAATTAGGCGCCCCTTCGCTCCCTCACCTCTCCTCTCCTCCTCTCCCACACACACACACACACACACACACACACTATAAGCGTTCCAGTGCGCGCCCCTCCGGGCACGCGCTGGCGCGGTTTTTTTTCCATTCATTTGAATCGCGTTGTCACAGCTAAAGATGGAGAGGCAGAAAAAAAGCTGTCCAGAGCACAAAGCAGAAAACGGAAGAGGGAGAAGGAGAAAGGTTTTGAGGGGATGAAAAAAAGCTTTTCGAGGTGGTTGAAAGACAGTGGTTAAGTTATGTCAGTGTATCAAGAGGAGGCTTGTAAATATTCAGGATAGCAAAGCTACTAGCAAAACGACAAGTCCAACTGTGGGAGGAAGGACTTGATACACGTTCTTCATTCTTTCAAAACTTCACTTTATTTAGATGTCAGGAATATGGTTTCATTTAGTGACGTTTTAGATTCGTTTCCAATGAGATATTATTGATATAACTGCCTCTGTGTCAGTTGATGTTTAATATAAGTTCCTACTTATTTTGTTTTTGGTTCCTACCTACCTGCATGTAAGTTAATGATGATGATAATTCCAGCACTGGTCATCATAAAAAGGAACCAGAGAGGCACTTTAGGTGCATGGTTTTCAATGTTATTGTCGACACAGTCCTGCAAGAGTTGTCTGACAGGTTTTCCAATCTTCAGCTTGTGTCTGAGAAATTTAAATTCATCACTAAAATGGAGCACATGACACAAGCTGAGCTGGAGGAATCAGTTACCAGATATGCCCTGACTACCTGTGATGTTTCCAGAGATATCATTCAAGAAATGTACCCAGCAAGCCGTCTACTGAAGGGTTACAAGGCTCTTGAGAAATTGAATTTCCTCATACAGGAGAATCTTGATTTGGTGTTCCCAAATTTGACAGTAGCCCTTAGAGTATTCCTGACCATGCCTCTGACGGTTGCATCTGCAGAAAGATCCTTCAGTAAGCTGAAGCTTATCAAAACATACCTTCGTTCAAGTATGAGCAATGATCGCCTGACCCAGGGCACGACATGTAACAATTTAGTGGTAGGTAGAGGACTTATTTATGTTATTACATTGTTATACATTACTTTTTGTGTTTTATTGAGCTGATCACCTGCTGTAATACATAAAAAGTCTGTAATAAAAGTCTAATATTTTATAAGTCCATGAATAAATAAGATGTATACACGTAAACATTGAAGGGGGGGGGGGGCACCTGTAATGTGTCTGCATATCCCTCAGAAAGGAGGTAGTTGCGCCCCTGGATAAAATAATGTCTCGCCACACATGGTTAGACAAGATCTCTAAAGCCAAGAAAGCAAGCAACGGCATACAATCAAACACCAGTTCCTACACAGGCACTGTATTGTTTCTTGTATAAATCTATGCCACAATTATTGTTCTTGAAATATATATAGGACATCAAGACAAAGCAAAAATTTGTTCAGCAATATTTGGTTATGCATGTAATGAAGGCTGTCTGTATACTGATCAGACTGGACAGTAACTCCGATCATGACGACAACACATGAAGGAAACACTACATTTGTTTTCCCAGGTAGCCCAACCCCATCTGAAGATATCATGTATCATGTTGCGATAAATGGTACGATAAAATAAGTGTATAGATTCTATACACTTACTATACTATAGAACCCTGTAGCTGATGTGCTGCTGTAAGGTTGTAGATTTTAGCAACACAGAGTTTCATGACAGAGCCACAGCGATGCTCAAACTTTTTTTTTTTTTTTTTTTTTTTAAGTCGTCTTAAAAACTTATATTTGTATTTCTATTCTTCTTCTTCTTCTTCTATTTTTCACGTTATCTTTCACTATGACAACAGAGCTCACTTGTCTCATTTGTCTCCGTGGCATCTCGTCAGGATGCTGAGGGTGATTCAGTTTCACTCCAACTGCACAGTGCGTCGTTTGTTGTAGTTCTTATCTTGGTAGTCATAAGGAGCCGTGCAAATGAAGGACATACCTACTGACTTTGTGTTTGGACATGGACCTTATGGGCTATCTATCAAAACACTCTTAGAGGCTTTTTCAAGCTGTAAAAGTAAAATAATGAGTTTAAGGCTTTGTAGAGCTGATGAGAAGGATGATAATACCAGTGGAGATATTTACATGACATAGCCATTTGATCCATTGTTAACATCTACAGATATATATATATATATATATATATATTTTAATAGGTTGGTGAAGTTAATAGCAATGCAGGCTGTAATAAGAGCTCTAACTGCAGTTTATAATATACTGAGGTTCTTTGCTGTGGGTTTTCCACAATGCAAAAGGGGGAAAAAATATATATATATACTTTATATCTTTTTAATATACAGTAAGTACTACATAACCTTTAGCTGAATTCAATCACAGAATAATGAGCCTATTTTAACAAATGACACTGAATCCAATGTACTGTTAAACAGCTCTCGTTCCTCTGGTGTTGCGTTATGAACACATGTAAACACTGTCCTCTGCTGGACACGGGCGTATGTACACTAAAACTGTAACTGATGCACATAAAGGAGCGTGTTGATCTACATATGTGTTTAGGAAGATTCTACAAGCCCTGGAGCTTTAAAACAGATCTCCTGAAGAAAGTCACACGTTCCTGGTGCTCAATTTCATGTAGATTTTTTTTGGGAAATTTAAGCTTTCTGAAAAACGATTGAATGCTTCTGATAATGTAATACTGTATGTAAATGAATAATAGTAATAAGCCATCGCGAGCTGCTACTGAGGAATAATGACAATAATATCTTTGCACAATGACACGTCGCTTTAGGGTCGAAGAAATATAAAGTTCTGTTGTATATGCGAGATTGCTTTCTATTGATTATGTAAAGTCAGTTCTCTAATACAGCAGTAATCAATACATGGGCTAGTGAAGCCGTTTCATTTAATAATAATAATAATAATAATAAAAATAATAAAAAATAAAAAATAATAATAATAAAAATAATAAAAAATAAAAAAATAATAAAAAATAAAAATAATGATAATAAAAATAATAATGATACAAATAATGATAAAAAATAATAATGATAAAAATAATAATGATAAAAAATAATAATTATAAAAATTATAATAATAATAAAAAAATAATAATAATAATTTAGCCTTTCAAGAGACCAGAGTTAGACAAATAAAACATAATTTCTGTTGCAGTACGGTGCTGCTCTGATGACGTGTTGTTGGCAGCTGGATTCATATCTTTTAATCGTTTCGGGTACACTAATACGACTACTGACAGTGTTAAACTTGTTATGTTTGGGTCTGCTAATTTCGAACGTCTGCAATGTGAAATTCTTGTTTGTACACGTTGGCAAGATTTTTTATAAATGAAACTTTCCCACCATCGGAGTGACACACAAAATAGCCCAATGTGGCCATTTTAGAGGTGTTGATTATGCTAATGATCAAATTTATTGAATTTGCATCTACTCGCGTATACCTGTAATATGAATTTGGAACACTTGCATGAGCAAGACTTGCAGAAAGAAGTTTCCGGGTTAAGAATATAAAAATGTTCTTGCATGAGAACCTACAAAAGAACATTGTTGAGTCACGGCACAATCAGATGTATTGGTGCACTTGTTTGCATCATTTTTTTTTCCCTACTGTGATCTGTTTGTGATGGAACCCACGTCTCCACTTTCTATTGTCTATGGCGAGTGAACAGAGAGTGAAAACATAACCTGAAAGAGCTACTGTGGGCGGAGATTAACCACACTGTAGACGGAGGGATGTTGGAACCTTAAACCCATGCAAAAAAAAAAAAAACAACTCAAAAACAACACTCCATTCAGTACAGACACAGGACAGGACATAATGGAGAATGAAATGAACTGGCCATCAGAAGGCGTAGCTTTCATTTGCAGAACGCTGAATACGTTTGTTTCCATTTCCTCTTTATTACACCTCATGTGCTCTAAATACCATTTATGACAACATTTCCTAAAGCGTGTGTCTCACCCACAGATTGCAATCATAACGGTATATTGCTGTCAAATTGTTCGAGTGCAGGGGCGTATTGATTTCTATAGCAGAGATAGGAACTGAAGGATTCATATGCAGTCGGTTCAGGCAATGAGAACGCAGGTCAGGTGAGTAGAAACCGATAGAAAACGTAGTTCTGGCTGCTCTCATTAACGTCTCCTCACAGAGCTGAAATTTATTCACACTGAGGACTGAACAAACTGATTAAGCAAGTTACCACAATAAATAGAACTCTCTTGTAAAGTTTTTTGTAATAATTGGTCCGTGCACAAACCTAAGCAGCCATTTATGTGTTAATAAAATACCTTTTTCTTGGCTGAAATTTATCCAATTCTAACTTTCTGTAGCAGCTGAATATATATTGGTCCTCATAGCAGGAGCACACAGGGTGTACGCAGTAATTGGTAACTTCATTATCTAAGATTTTAATATCTGAAAGTCCTGTACTATGATGATAAAGTGGATATGACTTGTGATACATTGAAGTGCAGGTCCTTATTTTCTGGAGCTTTTAACCACATGTCACCATCTTCATTGGTGAATACAGTTTGCTCAGTTTGTCATTAGGTAATCTAAGTTACTGTGTGTGTGTGTGTGTGTGTGCGTGCGTGTGTGTGTGTGTGGAAATAATTACATTTACTCCATGTGCTGCCTGACAGCAGGAGGAAGAAAGTTCTGTAATGAATTTGATTCAGTCGCAACTGTAATTACAGAAGTTGTGCTGTCTGACTGTCCTCATCCTGTCTCACCTCACCATCTCTCTGGTTGACTGCTGTACCGGGACCCACCTGCATGTCTGTCAGACATTCTGACTTCTTACCAACATGTCTGTCTGGGTTTTCCAGCTGAAAGAGCTGAATGACTACCTCACTGCTGTCAAATTAAAGTTAAAAAGTTTAAAAAATATACCATTTTCTACAGTGAGTTGTGTTGGCTGCATTCCTGCCATCTATCTATCCGTCTGCCTTTCGTTTTATCCGTCAGTCTGTCTGGTATTTACAGACCGAGGCAGCTCGTTCAGTATCATCTGCTCACAAACTCAATGTAACTGTTAACATATCAAAACAGTGCACAACAGTAAATCTGAATTACAGTGTTCCTCATTCACCTCTTTTGTTCTTCCTCCCTTTGCTGCCGTCTGTCTGAACCCCAACACTCAGCACTCATTCTCCTTTCATCTCTGTGTCTCTAAAGCAAGGATTGCATTATTCATTATGAAAATTGACTTGGTATCAATGACGCGCGCGCGCACACACACACGCACACGCACACGCACACGCACACACACGCGCACACGCACACAGCCAATTACAATTTCTTTTTAGGTGAAAGAAAAAAGGGCAAAATTTGAAATGACATTGATTAGAGGCTTTAATAATAAGAAACACAGAAAATAAAGACGTATAGTAAAAACCTTAATAACTAACAAAAGTCATCACGTTGGTAATGTTTTAACCATTTTCAGAGAGAAGCAGCATTAACTAACGGGAGCAGCTGTTTGGTAAGAGACTAATCGCCTCCTGGAACATCAACTGTCCAATTATAGCAACTGTAACAAGGAACAGCAGGCCTGTCGGGCTTTGATTTTCTCCACATTTTCAAGTGGAAACATGGAACTGTAGTAATAACAAACATGTTTTGGCAAGTTTGCAGGTTCCAAGGATGTTCTTTACTCAGGTTGGACTATCTAGTCCGTCTATTTTCATAGCAGGAAAAGCACTGGTGGAACTGATAACATTAAGGCGGTCCTGGCTAGTTTTGCACGAATACAAAAATGAGATGAATAAATAAACAAAATAGAGTACAAACAATGAAAGACAAACGAATAAAATATAATAAATAATAGAAAAAAATTGAAAATTGATTTTTTAAATTGTTTTTTAGGGTGCTCATGCGCCCCCCCTAAATAAATTGCACCCTGGGCGGTCGCCCACATTGCCCATAGGAAAAACCGGCCCTGTACACACTGTTCCGTAGAGTACACCTTTGCCACTTTAATTTCACCCTGAGCCAAAGCAAATACCAGAGATGCAGCGTAGAGCCTCTGTTACTGAAAATATCCCTGAATAAGAGGTGGTGCAGCTGTTGAGGAGAGAACAGAGGTGTCAGCAGGGCTGAGAGGCAGGAGGAGGTGTGTTTATCCTCCTGCTGAGAGCTATACTGCAGCACCTCATCTCTCACCGAGCTGTTCAATCCAGTGAGGAAACTCCCCCATCTGTTTCCCTGCAGGGGGAAATCTCATTTGGCTCAATGAGACGACCTCGGTGATCCTGGCAGCCTGTGAGCTTCATGTGACGGTGGGCAGCGTGCGCATGTCTGCTCATACGTTGTGCTCTCTCTGCAGTATCATAGAGACAGTTGTGTAATGCATTATTAAGACAACGAAATGGACAGAAAAGGTACATACTGCGCCTAAAACATTAGCAAGGACATGCGGATGCCCTGTTCTGTGCTGTTAATTATTAAGAGACCTTCTCACTTCTCGGCTCTTACCTGTGAATTAATGTGCTCGTGTTTGTGTTGGTGTGCCAGATAAGGCTTGAAATATTCTATAACTACCGTTGTTGGTGTCAACAGATCCCGTGATGACTTGATCCTGCCTGTATGAGGCCAAACCTCCATTTTTGTCCAAAGAACTATTCAAAAACAAATCAGCCAGCCGCACTATTGCACTGGGTTCATTAAGTAAATCAGGCACACGCACACGCACACGCACACACACACACACACACACACACACACACACACACTGTCCTGCTGCCAAAAAATACTCACTTGCACACAAAAATGTTATTTTAAAAGCTGAAAATAGTCCCCCAGCAAATGTCATTTAACATGCACTAGATACAGCTGTATATTAAATTAGGCAAAAATCATTATTATGTTAAGCAGCCAGCAAATATTTGAGAAGGAGTTTTTAGCTAATGCAGTTTGGTCTTCTGAAATGGTTTTGGGCAGTGCTGATATTTGAAAAAACATGATGATGTTCTTCTACAATCAGGTTTTTTGTTCAGCTAGTAGCTCTCTCAGCCTCTGATGTCTCTTCCTCACCGTCTTTACAATGACTTCTTAATTTTATCACTCTTAAAAAGTTTTATTTATTTATTTATTTATTTTTACCAAGGGTCACATACAGGGAGAAGGGGCTCAACTTCAAATGCTGATGGTCCTGACTTGATGCACGGACCGTCTTTCCTTGCATATATAATGTAACATCTGTATGTAAACAGAAACCCTGCCTCCATCCTAAAATATTACGCAGTCATTCCTCTGGTTAATGACATATCAACAATACATTTTCAGCTTACTTTACAACCTAATTTACCAGCAGTCTTCAGTTTCCAGTTTCGCTCGTCTCTCTCCCCTTGTCGCCGTCTTTAATTGCAGTGCAGCAACTGTGACAATATGCTGAAGACATAACTGGGGAACCGTTAACACTAGCTACTAAGTTTCAGTCCTGTTTTGTGAAGCACCCCTGAGCTTTCCCTCGTATCCATCGAACAACATCAGTTTTCTCTTTCAAATAAAGGGCCCTCCTGGGAGGCTGCGTCTTACTGGCTATCCTCTGATGCACCATACTGCAAGAAATCAGCAATCTTTGCGTAATCATACAGAATAGATGCATATGTGATGGATCAGATGGTCCATATTCACGCCCTAAACACTGAAGATATGCGAGTTATGTCAGTCGAAGCCTTTTACTTTTACAATATTACTTTTCAGCTGTATAAGGTCTTATTGACTTACGAACTACTTTTGAAAGCTTTATTCTGAAAGCAGGAAGTGCGGCAAAATTGACCCTAAATTTCAGGAGGTTGCAAATCAATGGAAACCGTATTCTCTCTTAACAACACAATGTATATGTGACAGATCAGAATATTGTATAACACTGGAATATCATCATCAGAATAGCTTGCATGCCTCCACATCCACTTTATATCTCTCATTATATGCAGTTGTCTGACCTTGACATTTTGCCAGATCTTTGCCAGACATATGTCCTCTTTGCCCAGTGCAACTTAGCATTTTGCACACAAAATCCACAAATGCAGGGAGCATGTGACTTGTAAACAGAATGCACAAATAAATGCAAAGTGATCTGTAATTCTGCATTTGTACCGCTGATATATATTCTCGTTTGTACATCAACGTAGCATTTTTAAATGGAAACGTATTTGTGAATCTAAACCTATATGGGACTATGCACTTCCCAGTAGACGGCAGTAAAGCAACATTTATGGATGCCAGCTGAAATAAAGCCCCTACTCCCTGTCTCTTAGTTCATGATTTTTTTTTTAAAATGGGATTATTAATCTAGTAAATTATGGGAGGTGTGGGATAAAAAGGAAAAATAAAAAAAAATACTGATGAGTCATTTTACTCCCCATAGAAACTGCCGTATAATGCCATGTCAACATTTGCTTACTTGAACTTGTTTTTGAGATCTGCAATCTTTTTGGTATCTTACAGTATAGACGCATATGTGACGCATCAAATAGCTCGTATCCGTGCCGTAAACACTACAGCTCATTTAGAGCTTTGATATGTCTACCAATCAGAGTAGTTTGAGTCAGAATAGTTTTCAGCGACATGAGTATAAACACAACTAGTGGCTGTACAGGCGGACGAGTGAGTAGATGACTTTCTGTTTCGTTTCCGTGACGTTAAATGTCCCCCGACAACCTCTGTAGTCTCATTTAGCCACTTGTCAGCAACCACCTTTATGTAAAGGCTTCAAAATTCATGAATGGGTTATTTACTCGAGTCATAGAATAAAACGTGACAATCTCTCAAGCTTCAAAATATCCACTGACCTTTAGATCAATGGAACCAGAAGTGTAAAAACTCATTCCTGCAGCACGCTAAGCCAAACCTGTTCATTTTCCAGCAACATCTCCTCACCGTTTCCATGTATGTATGTATTACTTGCTGTCGCAGCTTTGACTCACATATTCAGGTGTTCAGGTTTACTGTCTATTGCTGCAATAAGTGAAAGCCATGTTCAGGTCAGGTTTATTTTGTCTAAAATGTATATATGGACATATTTGACCTTTTCGATCTGTAATGAAACAGTCTAAAGCAACTGCAAAATGATCGAACCCCGTAAATTGAATTTTAAATTGGTATTTTGTCAAGTTAATTAGCTGCTTCAAGAAAATGACATTGGCAATTTCTGACGCTGCTGTGGCAGGAGGTATGGATGACCCCGGTCAGAGTTCAGATTTTCACATTTTGTTTGTTTTGTTGAGACATCTTTAGAAAAACAGCAGATATGTGATGTTTATTACCTCCGTGCCTGCAAATGTGAGGGTTCAACCGGCCGAAAGGACAGAATTGAAGAAACAAAGAGACGGAGAGCTCCATGTTTGCTCATCAAATATATATATAAACAACAGTCTGTTTGGTGCCAGTAGCTCCTCAGGACAGATTTTAATTTTCTGTAATACTCTGTGCTTGTACACTATGTCCATGAGTGTGTGAGTGAGAGAGAGAGAGACTTGCCAAGGGCAATCTAATCACACTGAAGAATGTTCCTGGCCTGGCTGTTGGCTGTACACCATCTATTGTTGTGTATTAAAAGGTGTGCGTGTGCGTGTGTGCGTGTGGTATTTTGATGGCTCCTCTCACTCCCCCATACAGGCGCACACGCACATGCACACACACACACTTGTGTCCTTTTCAAGGTTTTTTTTGTTTTTTTGTCAACACCATGTCTGCACTGTGATGAATAGACTATAATTACATTACTCATCTTAACATACTAATACAGTAAAGGGATAGTTTGGATTTTTTTAAAGTACACTACTTATCCATAGTCGCTTTATTACCTGCAGTAGATTGTGGTCCACACATCCCCAGTGTGAAGAAGCAGACAATGCACAGCTGCGGACACAACATATTTTAGTCACCTGAATAAAGGCCACAGAATTTCTGTAGTCCTATGCACACCCTGCCCTGTATTACACCACAGATCACAGTCATATTAGCCTATTAGTCTACATCAAAATACGATGGTCGCCCCCTGGTGGCTAAGCCATAAATCCCACCCCCTCCATGTTACCGAAACTAAACAAAAAAAAAAATAAAAATAATTCAAAGTGTATGTCTGACTGACGATTGGCTGTTAAAAGAGAAAACGTACATGTGTTGATAACAAGAAGATAAAGGGCTGTTTCAAGCAACGTGTATTTTGATTACTCTTGTGCCTGTAGTGTGTGTGTGTGTGTGTGTGTGTGTGTGTGTGATAGTTCAATTGACACCAAACCAAAGTTAGTGTATTTTTTTTTTTTTTTCAGCTGCTGTGTGTGAAGTGAAATATTGCACTCTAATGATAGTTATGTTGTTGTGATGCCCATGCAGGTGTTGATATGATGCTACTAAGGGGGGTCCAGTTAAATCTAGAGCAGATTGTTGTATGGTGTTGATGCAGCACAGACTCAAGATTGTATCTCATATCTAACTAATGTCTTGCACATTTTGTGAGATTATGATGGCTGCCAGAAAAGATCAATAAGCCTCCATGCGCAGTGAAGTGCAGCATGACTCTGTTAGTCATCACATTATAACTGGGTTTTGATTTTTCCCTTATGGGTGTGTGTGTAGAATAATGCATTATGACATGTCACCAACACTGTCCAATAAATGGTCAGTCCATATTAGTTCATGTTTACAACTCATGAATGTTTCATAATCGTAAGTGTATTGTGAGTAATTGTCAGTGTAGACCAGAGCTCCTGAAAGTCTGGACCCAGTTATGAAGTGTAACCAAGGCCTGGAATTAACAGCAGCCAATCAACAAATGTAGGCAGATTTTTACACGTTTGGAGAGTAAATCTCTGAAGGCTAATATGCATGCTTAAAAGTTGTAAGTGTGTTAATTAATTATTATTATTATTAATATTTTGTTATCACCAATCATTCCAGACCTCTGACTTTGAATAAAAAATTTGATGCGTAGAGTCCATACATCCAACACCAATTCCCATAACTCCTAGGAAACAGTTGCCTCTGTTTCCTGTATTGTGTCTGTATATTATATATCTATATTGTAGGTCGCCTTCAGATAAAGGCAGCGATGAAGCAAATAACCGTGCTCAGACTGTTTTCACCTGAAGAAACCCCGCTGTGTCCGCTCTGCGATGGCTCTTTCCCGGAGCTAACGGTGCAGCACAGAGGCTGCTGTCCTCTGCTGGAGACATGACTTTAATAACAACACAGCAGAGAACTCCGCCTCCCTCTTATTTTGGTATTCTTATACAGGAACACGATGACAAGACAAGACTATAAGATGCTTTTATGATGATTAATGCAGTTAACTTTTTAATAAATAAAAAGGCTGCAGACTATTTGTTTTAATTGCCAGTTATGTTTTATATCATATTTCAGTTATCCATCCATCTATCATCCATCCATCCATCCATCCATCCATCCATCCCAGTGAATTCGGCACACAGAATATATTGGAGCAAAAGAGACTATTCATTCTTAGAGATTCTTAGAGGATTGGTTCTGAGTGCGGATCACTTTCGATACTCGACACCCAAGAATCAGAATCAAATAAATTTTGTGACATTCCCAAAGATTCACACCCCTAATTTGTATAGAGTTGTTATCTCCCTGCAGTTTACCATTATGGGCAAAATATGTCTTTTGTCTGATTATTTTATTTTTTTCCATTTCTTGCCAAGGTTTGGATTTAGTGTGCCCTGTAGGCAACATTACTGTCTTTTGCAACAAGACGTTTTATTTTCATTAGCATGCTCCTAATTTTGTGGCCTGTGCTAAAAAACAAACTACAACCTCTTGTTGCACCGGTGCTATAAAAGGTCAATGTTCTCACATTTATAAAGCTGTGCGTACACACTGATTCTATTTAATGAATATCACTCATTAATGGATGCGGGTGCCTTGTCTCCGTTCCCACAGTGAGCCGTAAACGAATGTGACACAACCTCAATCAGCTGTTAGCATATCCACCTGTCAATGGAACAAACAGTGAAGAAGTGAAATTACAGCCATTGTCTCTCCAATGTCATTATGCTCAACCATTACGCATGATGCTACACTCTCTCCAAACCCACTCCAATACACACCTGCTCACACTTCCCCCATCTCCCAGTTTATACACTGTCTGCCCATCTACGCTACCATCCCCGCTTCCAGCCCTCATGTCCTGTTACTCTGCCCGCTTTTGAACTTTGCTGAACTCTGACTATATTTTTTGACTAAGTCAGACCTGTTCTGCCTGTGAGTTGTGCCTTTGACATGTTACATTTGTGTATTTGCTCTCCTCTCAGGCTCCAGGTTGGCTCTGGGTTTTCTGTGTGTGTCAATAAGCTTGAGGCAGTATGATTAAACGATGATTTTATTTAGCAATATGAGCCTTTACACTGACGCACTGGCGCGTGGAGACGGATGATGACAGATGATGCAGAACCCGTCTGAGATGATGTCGTGCTTCCATGGTGGTAATTCCTAAACTAATTTATCAAATTATAGCCAGCTGTCACTTAGTGAGGCCAAACTTCAACTACAATTACCACCCAGCTAAGTCTATTCTTTATTAATAAGGAATAATTTACACTTGGAATAATTTGGTAGCATTTTTTTTTTGTAGATTCAGTTTTGTGTACACAGTCACTAATCATGAAGGAGAAGAGAGAAGCATAATAACATATAGAACGGCATATAGGGTGAAAAGCGGTCAGTCATTTCTGACTGACTGCTAATGGCTACGGTGAAATGATTTGTGTTAAGAGTAGCCTTGTTGTTATGACAGCGCCAATCACCTGTTCATTAGAGAATAATTCAGTCTTAGCTATTTTTGAATCTCAAGACGTACTGTACGTGTTACTTCAATATCTCAATGTTCCTGATCTCTGGTTCAGCCGACAGGCGGATTGAATTCTTGAAACGGCTTGTATTCTTTCATTCAATCCAATTTATCGTAAACCAATTTATATTCTATAAACAGATTTTGAACACGTGCACCTCCATACACATCTAGTAAACTAAGAAGAAAAAGATCTGATCTTGTGTTGTCAAGATCAGAATAAAGTACAGTAAATGCTCAGATTTTGGACCAAGTTATTCATGAATGTAATCACGACTAGAAAATGGAAATACAGACACTATGCCATCAGAACATCACACCCAGAGAATGAAAAAAAAGGAGAAACTGAAAACTTTGAATGTAGGCAGCAGCGCAGTACTGCAAAGGGATTTCTCTTAAGTCTGCAGCAAACCAATTAATCTGCTACAAAGTATTCAGCGGTTCATTGTTGTTTTATTCCCTCCATCCCGTACCTCTGACCTTTAACCTTTCAGCTACACTAATCTTTTAAAAGTAAATGTGGTGCAGCATGAAGTACAGTACATATCTCTGAAAAGTAGAAAGATAAGCTACCTAAAAAAATTTATATATGCAAGTACAGTGCAGTAAATGTAGTTATTTTACTTACTTTTAACCACTGTAAATATATATTTAACATACAGGTAGCCTGCACAGTAGTCAGTTCTGGGTCCCAACAAAATTGCACAGTTATAAGGTTTGACATAACAGAACATTCACTGATGCACACATCCTGCTGAGGTTTGACTTGTTACCATAGCAATCACCCCCTTGGCCAGTCAGGTTATTGATCATAGAATCACCAAAATCATTAGAATACATCATCTCAAACATAAAATGTCTCAACCAAATTTTGTGCCACTTCATCAAGTAGATGTTGAGATATATGACAACATTTATCTTTACAGCGGCCAGCCAACCTCAATCAGACAACCATTTTCGTGTGTGTGTGTGTGTGTGTGTGTGTGTATTAAGTGAACTATATAAAACCACAAGGGGGCCTGAATCACTGCTCCTACACAATGGGCCATGTTCTCCAGTTACTGCTGCCATTAATCATCACTTTACCAAATACACAGTGACCTGCCACAACAGCTTTTTATATTACCCTATCTATGTAAAATAGCTGTTGACTCATCACCACCAGTGTTTTTCACTGTTGCCGTGTGTGTGTGTGTGTGTGTGTGTGTGTGTGTGTGTGTGTGTGTGTGTGTGTGTGTGTGTGTGTGTGTGTGTGTGTGTGTGTGTGTGTGTGTGTGTGTGTGTGTGTGTGTGTGTGTGTGTGTGTGTGTGTGTGTGTGTGTGTGTGTGTGTGTGGTGGCGGGGTGTTAAATGAGTTCTCTATGTGCGTCTTGTGTGACAGAAAAAGAGAACAGAGAAATTGTGTCACAGGTTCAATTCCTACTGAGCCCAGTATGGGAGATGAGGAAGGAAATTTGATTCACATTCAAGACAAAAAGAATCACTTATCAGAGTTAAATCTTTTTTTACTATGTAGTCTATTAGGTAATTTTTTTTTATTTAATATTTGAACAATAGGGGGGAAAAAAACCTCATGACAACTATGACTGAATGAGTAACATTTCTAACACAACAGACCAAACCGGCAAGAAGTTATCGCAGCAATCTTTTGTTGAAACTATCGCACTGTCAGTGGTATAAATACATATGTTCATGTTAGTCAATAATCCACGAGGAATGTGTGCTTGTATGTATGTATGTGATTTGGCCAAATAAGACTGATATTTCTTGATACCCAACAAATGGAAGTCTTATATTCACTTCTTTTAGCTGTGTTTTAGGTCTCCTGCAGCTCCTGAGGATAATCTCTGACTCATTAGCTGCTAAATGCTACATGTCCTCACCAGCGATGTTTGGCGATTTGATGTTGGCTTCTTGCCGCAACTGAGAACCACATTATTGAGAGCAGTGAATCAAACAGGAGAGATGTGTGCTGTAAAACCGAAACAGTGAGCTGAAAGATGCTGAAAAGCTCCGTAGAGGTGACGGGAACTGCAGACGCTGATGATAATTCTTACTATTAGCAACCCATGTTACTTTGTAATGTTCATATTAGCCAGAAATCTTGCATGTAAGTCTGGAAACCCTACGATTTATTTATTTATTTATTTTAATACTGCTTTAATACTTAAACTGGCCTTCGTGCTTCATCATCTTCATCTTCACAACACACCATGGCCACCGCAGCCCCTGGAGCTTTTTAAATGCAGCACTGCATTTGTTCTGGTTTCCACCTCTCCTATTCCCAAATATTTACTCTAATTATCATATATTTCAACTCCAGCTATAGGAGTCACACTTTATTAGTACCTTTTAGTTGTTATCTCGCACCAATACAGTGAGGTGCAAATCACTAGAGCGGTCACACACAAAACATGGCTTGAGATGTAAAGTCAACCTGAAGTGTTCTGCACTGAAGCGGAGGGTTACAGAGGCTGGCACAGCATGCTAAAGCCCTTTTTAACAGGAGGTGAGTTAGCTGCATGTGTAGCACTGCTACTTCTACTTATCTCTCTGCATTTCATGCTATCAGCAGCTGCTCTATTTGTGTTTGTAACAGCCTTGCTGTGGTATTTAATCGCTAACAGGAACACACAACGTATACATATAAAGCTGATGCTGTTACGCAATTAAGGAAATGTCGGACAATAAACGCAAACATATTTACGCATAGTCACGCGCACACACACACACTTACACACACTCATATATACGCACTAGTACAGCACTCATGTATCCATATTCTCACACACATACAAATACATACACGCACCCACTCACAGTTAAACATGTACATGCAGTACGCACACACACACACACACACAGAGCATATGCACACATGCAAACATGCACACGCACACATCCACATGCTTTCATAGCTCTTGCTGGTGTGTGACAATCCTGTCAAGGAGGAGGAGGAGGACAGAGAGGAGGAGGCTTGTGTTATGCTGAGTTATGATTGGCCGTTGCCATACCAACGAGGGAGGGCCAAAGGTGGGGGAGGAGTTGCAGGCTCATAATAAAACCCCTCTGAGCAGCAGTTTCTCTTCTCCTGAGCTGCTTCCACTGTGTCTCCGTCTCCTTATTTAGTTTATTCCTGTCATCAGTGAGGCGGCTGGCAGCCGTCTGAGTGGAGGACACAGGGAGGGTGAAAAGGTGAGCTGTCAGAGGGACTTGTGGACAGGTCGGTCCAGTCCCCCATCCCCCCCACCCCCAGCTGCCTGTCTTCCCACTGAGAACAGCTGTCTATCCATCACTCTTGACAGAGCTGCATGCATCTTGGGGATCTTAACTGCGCGCAACTGACACCTGGGAAACCTGAGCGGAGAGAGGCAGGAGTCTGCCCCCCCCACCCCGTCTGCCTCCATCCTGTATGTGGATGACCTCTGCTCTTCTGTAAGTAACCCTGCTGCAGCCCCATCCACTCACATTTTTCATCAGCTAGAAGACGTATCCACTCACAGGAAGGGTCAGGGGTCAGAGGAGGCTGAGACACAGGTACATGTTGCTCATTTGAGGCTGACCTTGTTCTTTGAGGAGAAATGTTGCCAATCCTTTCTGCTAATAGGACACATTAGTTGTTACTTAATCAGATTTTAGGTTGAAGCTTTATCTCAAAATAATTTTTTATTGCTAAATTCAGAGGTTATATATCACAGAACAAAGTGTCAAAATAGTGTGATGGATATTGCAAAATATATATATATATTTTTTTTACAGATATTGGGTCATATGATATATGTTTGAATCTTAATGTCAGTCATTACATAATGTGCAGCGATGTGATCTGGAGATAGATAGAGGCTGTGTTGGTAAAGCTCCGTATACAGTTATAGTATGTTATATATAGTTGGTATACGTTTAGTGCTTCTGTTTAGTGCCCACCTTAAAAAAATAAGAACATCTAACTGCATCTGAACTCATTCATCCACCTCTCTGCTCTGTGATGAGCCTCATGCATTAGTTCTTGCATGTAAACTGACACTGGTATAGTAGTGCAGGAGGAGCCACTCAAATACACAGAAGTCCATCCATAACCACTATACACACAGTACTGTTTACCTATAAGGGCTGTGGCTGCAATTAAGTGTCGTGTGTGTGTGTGTGTGTGTGTGTGTGTATTTATATATATACACACACAAACTGGTTCCCTTTTCCATATTACAGTCATATGTCGTTGAATAATGCAGACGGTAAGACTGCTGCCTTGCTGTTTTTTAGATCTTTAAAATTCAAAAGAGAGAATATTTTGCTTTCACATTATAAAGGTTTATATTGAGGCAGCTAAACCTCTGCTTTCAACAACGATTATCCAGGTCTGTCAAGCTTTAGCGTTCTGAACATGCTAAAGAGGTGTGCATGGATTTTCAGTACTAGTGATACTTTATGGCATTATGGTTAGCATTACAGTATATCATGTATGTAGCCATAGGCAGATTGGTAGGGTTTCAGCTGGAGTTTTCGCACAGAGCAAATCTGTTGGTCACTCACTCAAAACGAGAACCTTTGCTTCGGTCTCGACTTCTGTCTGAAATCTACTGTTTCGTGCATTTTTGGGTGTTTAATCTTCCACATTATCATTTGTATACTGCATATTTGCTGTTCTAAAAATGCAAAGAAAAAGTTAAATTGAAAAAAGTTAAATCAAAATTAGATAAATGTCATGAATCTTTGTAGTTTCAAAGGTGAAAGATGTGATTTGGACGGGCAGCAGACATCAAATGTAGTACTAGAAGTAAAATGCATGATAGCTTTGGACCACATCTAGTGTATGTATGACTTTAAGATGAATAGAAATCAAGACTAATGAATAAAATACACATGGTGTCAGTGGCAGCCGGGTTTTCGAGTCGTTCATAAAACAAAATTCCGGGCAACATCGTGAGTCCTTGCTTTACTGTTGCATCTTTTAACCATTATCTCTGAGAATGGTTGTTACTGTAATTTGGAGTCCACAGTGACAATCTTTGCCTTAGCATGCGGCAGCTGAGGCACAATAGTAATGTTTACAAAAGCAGCTTATTACCGGGGTCCCTGATTCATCACTCAACCCCAGCCAGCCACTCAGCCATGATAATGTGAAGATAGACCCAATAGCACCCTAGCACCACCACTAAACACCGCTTACACATGAACAAACATACAAAACGCGTTGAAAGGTTTTTTTTGCTTCAGCAAGCAAGCAACGTTTGTGAAAAATAAAACCTGTCGTCCCTGTAACATGAGACTTCGAGCAGTGGATACCGCTGAACAACGCAGGAGACCACTGACATTAGAGGTGTGTCTCGGTGATTGCTTCAACAGTTTTGAGGTGGAAACAGATAATTGACGACAACCTTTTTGTATTGACGTCGTACATAAAGCGGTCTGTCGAAGGGTCACGTTTCAGATGTCTATGAGTTCCATCTCTAAACGTCTCGCATGGTTTCATTTCAGTAAATGTTCAGATGACAGAAAACAGATTTGTGCATCAGAACTTTATCCTTTCCTCTCCATCAATAATCTCACAACCCTTTACATTTATCTGACACTTTGGAGGGGCCCGACCCCTAGGTTGGGAACCACTGGACTAAACTAGCTAACTGTATATAAAGTAATTGAAACTAGCTCCACCTCCAGCAGCTACAATGCTTCAGTATTAATAATCTAATGATGTCATATGGAATAATATATTCTTATATAGCTGCTTTTACTGCAATACTTTAACTACATTTTGCTGCTAATTCTTATATACTGATATACTTAAGTCAGATTTTTCATGAAGGACTTTTACTTGTAATGGAGCATTTGTATATTGCTGTATTGGTGATCCTTTTACTTGAGTAAAGGATCCGAGTACTTCTTCTACAACTGCAGAGCTTCATAGAAACATGTAACACATCATGCTCGAATCATAAAAAAAGGAATATTACAAGGAGTCACAGCTGGTTCACTGAATAACACGGACCCGGTTTCAGCTGCAGCAGCAGGAAATGGCCAGATTCTGTCATGTTGCTGAGCAGCAGCCACATACCCCATCCTGTGCCACTGCCAGAGTCACATTAAAATACAAAAAATACAAAAAATAAAAAAGACCTAAAGAACCTTAAGTGTTGCTGCGCACATTTCTCTCCCTCACACCCAATACGCTTCCAAAGCTCTTCACGGGTGGGCGGGAGGTGCGTTCACAGGCAAGCTACCCAGCTAATTTAAAATTATCCACCCTATCTGAGGCAGCCAAGGCTTTATAAAAGAATGATATTGTTTTCAGGAAAAAACTGGTCAAACGCAAATGTTGTGACAGGAACTGTCTTGCAGAGAGAAGCTGCTTGACGATTAGTTCAACACCCTGAAGTCCGTGATTTGCTTCTCACGCTCTTCTCTCTTGCTTCAGGAGAATAGCCGGCGTGTTCAGTTTTTTTAACTGTCATGCCCACTGGTGTGTTTAGGCGCTTTACATAATTGCCGGCCTCTTTCTTCCAAGTTGCTAGTATGGTGCTGCAGCTGTGATGGACTGGCTTGCGCGCTGACACAAACAGAGGCCACCTTGGGAAATGTAATGTGTGTGTGTGTGTGTGTGTGTGTGTAAGAGTGGTGTGAGGTAAACTGTGAGTCACGTGGCAGCTCCTGACAGAAACACCACCAAAAGTCAAAACTCCCAACACCAAATGTGACAGATGTAAAGGTCTAAAACACTGATGCATGTTAGCGACATTACGTTTAATGGTCATGATCTGTTCTTTCTGCTCAGTCAAATAATAATAATAATAATTTATAATTTATTTTTTAATAAAGAACTAATAACATCAGTAGTTAGTAATTAGTAAATGAAAACAATGAGTTATAGCATTGATGTTGGCCAGTGATAGTGCACAGTGCTTCCCTGGTAAAAGCCTATAGTCATCTCTGAGACTGAAAGAAACCTAGTAACCATGTAGTGAACCTTGACCAGGAGTACTGAACGTGTATGCATCCCCATTATAGGTGTAAAGATTAACCTATGCATCTATATTCATACCCAACCACAAATCCAAAGCACATTCTTTTTTGTCAAAAATGCTTTTACTGCGAGCTAGCTGCGTTGTCCAATCATAATAGTGTTGCCACCTCCAATGTGTAAAGAAATAAAGGACACCTTGCCAACGGCCCTATGTGCTGGGCACACAAATCAAGTGGGTGGTCTGGGGATCCTCCCCCATAAGTGTCAGACACTTCATCTGCTGCATTCTGGTGGATTTGTAAACACCAAATTGTGCTCTTTATTCATCAGTTTCTCCTAAACATGAACGTAAAAGAAAATAAAGAGTCAATAAGAGGATTCAGTCTGTCAAAATAAAATGTTTGGTAGGCTATATTTGGAAGAAGCAATAACCCATTGATAAACTCAGAAATGGTGAATGACAACAGAGACCACAATGAGGATGACCGAACAATACATTCATTTATTTTTCCTAAAGAAACCCCTACAATGACAGAACTGTTACACCCTACTATATGTACATTTAATGTGCAAAATGATCCCAAATATTGCTACGAATTCGCAAAGTCGAGGTGGCCGCTAATGTCAAGTTACTGACAGGAACATTCCACTGAAGCTTTTATCTGGCTGCTGCAATACAAACGCTAATCAAGGGAACAGTGTGTTTCAAGAGTGATATCATCAGGAGTAGTACACACACAGTCTGGCTTACTTAGGTGCTGGTCCTGGTAATTTGCAGTTCTGAAAGCTCTGACTGAATTTAAAATGTATTCCTATCAGCAGAAAGCTCCCCAATCTAATTTTACCTCGTGCCCTTACGGACTTGCTCAAGTAATTTCATGCTTTCAGGCACAACAAACAGACGTCCATTAGACTGAGCCTGTCTGAGGAACGATAACCATCTGTGTTTCTACTTTCTCCCTTGAAAAATTCCAGTGTTCTCTTTATATCTCCTTTTTGATTCGTCTTCTCTTCTTTCCGTCCTTCCTCACCCCTGAACCTTTTCACTCGACTACCGCTGCTTTCCTCATCACCGGAGCACAAATTTGCCTTTTTTTTTTTTTGATTGTTTGGGGAGGTTTCGGCGGCTAAATCATTAGCTGAGATATTTTTAAACTGGCACGTAACATATCTTACCATCTGCCTCCTGGCTGATGTCACTCAGGCATCAGTAATCAGCGTGCGTGTTTAAGTGTGTGTTTTGGTAGGTTGGGTTCAAGTGTCGGCCTATAGAGGGAGAAAGAGCCAAATCAGTAAACCGAACGGGCAAATATACTGCATATTGTTGTCCAGTTGATGCGTGACTCCCTGAATCTGTAATTGTCAGCCCAGTTTTAGGCTTAATCCTGGGGTTTTAGCCTATCCAGATGCTCGTGTGTTCGGCTGCATCTTTTCACATGCTTCAGATATCACGAGAAAACCTGATGCTACATCTGAGACAGCAAGGAAGGTCTGGTCTTATAGAACTCCTACTATATGGACATACTGTACGTAGATACTAGAGTGTGGGGATGCAGCAAACATACAGGTAAATATATGTGACTCCCAATGCTAAACAAGAATTAATCCTCAGGAACCTGTTTCTTGTGAACCAGGTTTCTACTTATTCATCTTTCTGTTATTCTTTCACTAAGACCATGATGACTATTGCTACCCACAAATATCCAGATACTGCTTAGCACACCAATTCTTCTCTGTTGAGCTTTAGCTTTTTGATTGGGATTCGAGTCGGCATGTGAAATGTCCATTTCTTTCTGTTGGTGTCGAGCTCTGCTGGAGTTAGGCCTTTTTGGCCCTTTTGTGATTTTCTCTCTGCTGCAAAGCATTCTGAACTCTGGATAACTTTTGATACTGAACACAAATTATAGTGATAAGAAGTATAAGTTATATAAGTTGTAAGAAGTAAAGACATAAGAAATGTTTTCTATTATTTCTAAGTAAATATATGTACACCCATCCCATGATGGACATAGGAGGTATCCCTGTAACGTTTAAATCACACTGATCCCCAGGACTGTGTTCATATTTGAGTTACTGTATGACCCTGAGAAAAAAGGGTGCAAGGGATGCACCAAGCAAATATTTCCCCCTTCTCTGTGCACCCCAATGCACTGGGACACTAGGAAGTTGCGTATGTTGCCATTACCACGACCTTGCCGCTGGCTGCAAGTCTGATGCTTTATCAGAGGGTGGCCGAGTGTGAAGTGGCGGTTGCCTTTGCGTTGAGAGTGACCGTTGATCTATGTTCCAAACCTCACATATGATCATCAGACCTTGGGTAGAGACGAACGTGTGGAAACAAAAGAGTTTCCTCACATGGCTAGTTGAAGTGTTTCAGGCAACTGATTGGGATGCTGCTGTGTCTGGCCCAGAACGTGCTGGAGGAATCAGGGTCTCGAACAATAGGTGGCTAGACAGAAGGCTGTCTGGGTTACCTCTTGGTTACCTAGTCTGCTGCCAACAAAAAAGGGACAATTTCTTGCAAAGCTTTAAAAATATATATATAATTGTTTATTGAAGATTTTTTGCAAAACTAATCTCTTTTTAAGGGTTTATTAAATTGGTTTATAGTCAAAGGAAAATATTTGATAGATAGTCTTTGTAAAGGCCTTGTTTTTGAGCACCGCAAATACAAAACAGAAAAAAAAACCTGTTGTGTCATTTGGAGCTTAGGTTATCTTTGGAACTTATTATGCTTGCACTGAAAAAAAATCCTCCAATTATTGAGTGGCCAGTTGCACAAACTGTGGTGGCCTTTGATACAATAAGCCAGTCTGACGTTGACCCCGGCAGTGTTGTTATTCCCGGGATACAGAAGGGCTAATGTTCACATGGGGGCAGGGGGTGACATGAAGACGGACGCAGAGAGTAAGACAGAGATTTATTGTTACTGTCAACACTGTTGTTGAGAACACTGCAAGTGACACCTTCATCATTAACACTCCCCTAAAGAAATTCTGTTGGAAAACCTGAACAGAGGTCAGTTGGATGAAGAGGGAAAGACAATGACAGATAAAAATATATATATATTTATATGAAGAAAAAGACAGTAAAGTGAGAGAAACAGAAGGGTGTATGATGCAGCCATAAAACAGAGCAAATAAGGCAGTGATTGTTGTACGTTGAGGCACGACTCCAAGAAAACATGGGTCGGGTTGAAAACAAAAGGTCATCTTTATTATGGCTTCAGCCTGGAGACAAAGAGCAGAAGTGAGAGAACGTGACATCATATTTCTAACCACGCAGCTTGTGTAACATGTCGTAAAGATGTCAAAGCAAGAGTGCACTGGTTTTGTTATGATTGATTCGAGGGACAGGGGCTCAAGCACGAGCTAAAGACTGGCTACTGTTTGTCTGGGCTTCTCCGCAATACTGCGTCGGCAACCGAGAAACGTCCTGTCAGAATTGATTATGGCTGTGGGGAAAAGGAGGAGAAAAACACTCTGGGTTGCTTCTATCTCCTAAACCAATCACTCCTGTCACAGACGCTTACTAAGCCAAGTCTCTTCTTGTGTGCCCTTTTAAGAACAGTGTTCAGGGTGAAACAGGGGAGGAACTTTAGTATATCCAAACTTCCTATTAAGTCCGGCCATGTTGTTTAAGGAAACAATCCGACTGTTGAGAGAGTCTCTTGTTTTGGGATTGGGGAGAATATAATCTGCCCGGTTTGTGACCCAGATACATACTGTAAAGCTCTTTGTATTATGGACTAAACAGATATGACCGTCCACAAACTCAGCTAATGCTCAGGCTTCTTGGTTCTTTAGTTTGTTTGGCCTTTATTCCACTTAACATCAACCTCGTTTTCAGCAGAAAAAAATGAAGCCAGTATGTTTTCAGAGAAAAAGCTCTGATAAACCCATTGACCTGCCCATCACCACACTGCAAAACAAACTAGCTGGTGAACATTGTGACGTATGTAGCAGCTAAACACCCAGACATGTCTACCGTGCGTCGTTGCGGCTGAAATTCACCTGCGGTTGAAACACTTCTATTGATACGACGGAAAATTGTTTTAAATCCATCTCAAAGTTGTGACAAAAAAAGGCAATTTCACCTTTACTTTCTCTGCCCAGATAACATAAAATACAAGAAAGTAGAAAGAAAAGCAAATATTAGAGGATTGATTTTTTTTTTTAATGCATATTTATGGTCGTCAGAGGATGAACCGACGGGGTGAAGCTCTGACCTCGTGGCAACATGCATGACATGAATGTCTGGAAAACTATTTGATGGATTGCAGTCAGCCTGTGTATGAACACCAAAGTAAGTTCCCATTTTTTCACTAAACACGTTCCCTTCATTATGCGCGTTGTTGTTGGAAAAATCATGGCTGAATAATGGCTGCTAAAAATATTGAATTGGCTTCATTACGGGAACACACCAGCTGTTTAACATTGATTCTCTCTTACCACTCTTGTCTCTGTGAAGCAGCACCGGCATTACCATTCATTTCCTTTAGGGAAAATGTGTGTGTGGGTGTGTGTGTGTACACATGCACGGTTGTACTAGCAATATGGGTTTGTTTTTATTTATTTATTTATTTTTTTCAGCCCATATGAACTACTGGAGCACACAGTAATGTAACCCCAGGCCCAAGGTCACTTTTAGAGCATATGACCCATCACACAGATGATACAAACAGATGTGTGTATCTGCTTGTGTGTGTGTGTCTCTCTCTCTCTATTTCTCATGCACACACAAACACAAACGCTGTCTGTTTAACAGCACAGGAATAGAAACAGTGTATGCTAAAGAATGGAGCAAAGAGAGGAGTACAGAGACAAGCATGCAAGGTTGATTTCCTCACATTTGTTACGTTGAATTAAATTCTAATACGATGTTGGGAGCGAAGCACATTTTCTCTCCTCTCAGGAGTTCGAAGATGCTTCTCATTCTTTGTTATATGAAGGCTAAGTAGCTGTGTTATTATGAATGTAAAGAGTAGAGGAGCAGTGTGGCTGATGAGGAAGATGGGTTAAGCAGGTCTGGCATTAGTAACATAGTTGGATAAGAAACTATTTTCAGAATTGCACAAATTTTGAGTGTTTTGTTTGTTGTACTCCGTCTGTTTCCTTTTCTCATTATTGCTGCAACTCCAAATAACATGTACTCTACAAGTCACCTTTCTTCTCTCCTTCTCTGTTTTCTGCATCTCTGATGTTGCCTCTTCCCTCTTGACCTTACCAGAGATCACAGCTTGTGTTGGCAGCCTGTCCGACTGTCATGAGCAGGAAGCTCGTGGATGTCAGGTTTCACTGGACAAATGGAGCTGTGGTTCTCACTGTCAGCGGGGCTAATGGTCTATCCCGACACTATGCCAGAGAGCTCCTTTTCGCCGGCCTCTAAGGGTCATTCATTCATTTATTCAGTCTCAACAAACAGGAGAGAAGAAAGAATGAGCAGAAAAAGAACGAGGGAAAGTCTTAAAATCACTGACAGAGGGTTTGAATCTGAGCGTGTGCACCCAGCGTGACTCACGCTTGTGCATCTCCATGCCTCTGCTCTATGCCTCATATGTGGATGGATTGTTGAATGTGTGTCATCGTTTTTTGATGACTGTGCCTACTGACCTGTAAAAAAAAAACAAAAAAAAAAACACCACACATACACACACACACACACACACAACATGAGGCTCATCTAAACAAGCCGCACATCTTTTCCATCAGCTGGGCCAATTCTGAATGAATTCACATGAGGGGAGTTGAATACATTCCTTTAGCTGGAGTCGACATGGGTCAATAGACCGCCGACATACGACTATTTACTGAATTCTCACTACTACCACTGAACTGTATTTGTGGATGTGCTCACTGTTATACTTAACACACGACTTGCATCACTTGATATATAAGCTATATATCATATATATTACCTTTTAGGTTGCCACAGCTAATATTTTAGCAAACATCCAGCACACACTGAGAAACAGTATTTGTTTGGAGTTGTATTTCTTTCTTCTTTTGTAAAACAACAAAATATACGACACTATTGAACTATAATAAAAAAAAATTTTTTAAAAAGCCTTCGAAGAGCATCAGCCTGACTTCTCAGGGGGAAAAAAAATTAAGTAATGTATTTTTAATGGTTCCATAACTGATAAGTGACATGGCGCGTGTGAGCTGCTGTTAGCGTTTCACAGTAACCAGGTTATTACAGTGCATGTAAACATGTCAGATTTCCTGCATAGCCTAATTTCTCAGAGGAACCTTCTTGTGTGCACGTTTATATAAACAGCGTGGTGGATTAACTGACTAAGCATATTCATTCCCTACATGAGGGTTCCTTCACAGATCGATAGATTATTTGCTGAACGCTAAAGTTTAGGTTTAGCTACGTTTACATTTGTTAACGTGTGGAACCACGTGTCATGAAGGTCAAAAGAGCTACTTGGATAAATTTAGGGACAAAAAACGCAATGCATGGTTAGAAGAAAAACAACGTTGAAAACCAAAGTATAGCATATAGTGCTGGGAGACCGTTCTGACCCGTTTGTTATAATATAGAAACCGCCATAAAGTGTGAACGGCCTGCGGACAGGGACGAATGTTACATCTGATGTTACAGCGGTTGTTAAAAACCACACACGGGAACGATATATAAAACCTCATGAAGATGCATGAGAGGGCGGGAGAGCAGCTGAGAAAGACAAACGGAGATCAAAGAGGGGCAGGGATGAAAATTAATAAAATTAATAAATAAATGGGATGAGTGTGCAGTGTAGCGACATCAAGTGCGCTTGTGTCCAGGGAGGATGACAGTTACAGACTTAACTACGTATGCATGTGTAGACAGTGTTTAGTCACGCAACCTAAAGACCAACTTCCTCCCTTTGATTTAGTAGCTCTAAGAGAGAGATGCCAGTTACTCCTGATTGGCTGCAAGCACTCAGAATTCAAAATTTCTCCAAACAGAGGAGTCTATTGTCTGCCAGATCAATAGAGCACACCGCCAGTCACACACACACACACACACACGCATGTACGTTGCACTTTTCTCACTCTGGCCCATGCAATTAAATTGTTAAAGAGGGCTCCCAATTAGAGGTGGGGGGGGCATTGCATTTTTCTGTGTCCTGTTTAGAAACTTAATATTCCCTTTTAAACGCCATGCCAGAGCAGCTGACGAGAAACAAAGGACAGAAGAGAAAAAACAAGGGAGGACAAGAAGAGAATATCATACTGGAGAAGCTGGACTCTTGTCTGGGTGACACCATGCAAACATGTTGCATCGGAACTGTGAGCAGAGATGGGCAGAATAGGAAAATTACATTAGAAAATGGCTTGAAATGTAAACAAGAATGACTGTGCACTGAAAGTTTCTTACACTTCTTCTACACACTTGATCAATTCCTCAACGACAGACATATTGGAATAAAGCCATTTTAGATATGAATATGGGTCTTGGGTTCTTCCTGCACTCACCCAAAGGCTGCAAGGAAAGCTTTTATTGGTTTTCCTTCCGTATTAATATTTACATTCGAAACACTTCCCTGAAGCTCTCATTAAGGAACGCTTTCATGTGTAGGTGTAAGTACTAAGCAAAAATAAGCTTAAAGAGGAAATCAGTGGGAACCTTGACGTGTTTTGTTATATAACCTCCAACAGCACTTCCCCCGAAGGTCACTTGTCAATCATTTTTAAGATGTCAATTTTCATGAACTGGGTGTAGACAAAATATTATGTTTTATCCATTATAGTTGTTAGCAAATGCTCTTTGTGCCGGCTTGTGCCGCCGCCGCCGCCGCTATGTGAAATAGGCACGTCGCTAATGTTCCACAAGGTGATGCCACTATCCACTGGCTTTATTTTCCACTAATATATAAAAATAATTAAAAACGCATAAATAAAAATTACATGTTGATATCATGTCCACCGGCATGTCACTAGAGAGTAGTTGATGCTTTTTGTAGCCTGTACCGAGTATTGCACTTTAAGGGACTTCCACATTGGCATCCAATTTCAAGCCATTGTTGTCGCTGCTTAGTTAACGGTCAAACTTTGTTCAAGGCTGCGCTTGATGTTTGCTGTTCATTACATCATCATTAGTTATGATGTTATGGCATTCCCTCACTCAAGTTTTAAGAGTACCTGCAGATGAATAGTGGCATATCTGCCAGATATGTTTGAGGGGACATATTATGTGTTTTGTGTATGTAGAAATGCTCTGTGCAAGTCAAACGACACTGAAGAGGACGACTTCAGTGTCTTCAGTGCGCAGAAGAAATGAAGTGACAGTGGTTTGGTGTTCATTAGTTTTAAATGCTCAGGAGGAAGATAAATAGTGACGTGTGGCTTCATTTCATGAGAGAATGAAGTGACTTTAATAGTTGCGCAGTTGCGCTTTAACAGTGTGCAGGAAGAAAAGTTGATAATAAGATAATAATATATATATATTCTATCTGTAAATGTACATATGTTCCTTTTAAACCTCAGAGTGGTATCCTCCACTGAAATATAATGGCACCTTGGCCAAACGCCTAGATTACCTAAGCCTGAAAATAGCCCTGATAGCAACTGGTATCATAACAGGAGCTGGCCACAAACACAATGCAATGCAAATAAGCAGCTTTGAGATAAGCATTTAACAAATACTGCAGATCAGTGTGGTGTGAAATTATACAATGTCACATTCCAAAGTGCAATAGGTTTCATTCAAATGGGGCCAACTCCATAGGCCACAGAAGTGTCTTAGTCCCTAGATTTGGTCATGGCTAACCACAATTTGTGTTCATAATACCTTAAAAGGATAGTTTATTTTTTAACATAAGGTGGTATGATTACTCACTGGAAGTCATATTGATACATGGGACATGTGGACAGTGCAGCTTGAACATGTGAGACAGAAATGAACAGCAGCAAGCAGGAAACTAAAACACAGTGTTCATGCAGGCTTTTTATATCTGTAGAGTACTTTTAATGCTTGAGGTGACACATCCACTCCTCTAAACAAATGTATATATGTGTGTGTGTATATATATATATATATATATATGTGTGTGTGTGTTACTATCAGAGGTGTCAGAAGTATTCACATTCATTACCCAAGTAGAAGTATAGATACTAGGGTTTAAAAAGACTTCTGTAGAAGTTGAAGTATCACCTCAAGATTTTTACTCAAGTAGAAGTGTAAAAGTACTGGCTTCAAAACTACTTAAAGTAGAAAAGTAAAAGTAATTTAAAGAGAAAAAAAAGCCATCAAATGTTATAGGCCCTGCGCCACAGGGCCCTACAGTGCTCTACACGACCCCCCCCCCCCCCCCCCAACATAATTTTTCTAAGGGCTATAATGACTAATGTTATATTAAAATGTTATGTTGAAAAATTCAGCCCCATATATGCCAAATGAAAATGAATGCATTTTTGTATAATGCAAATGCATTAAAGAACCATATATGTGTGCTACTGAGCACAGTACTGGCGGCAACGCGAGTGGAAGCGCGGTACTGGCGGCAACGCGAGTGGAAGCGCAGTACTGGCGGCAACGCGAGTGGAAGCGCAGTACTGGCGGCAACGCGAGTCGCGACACCGAAGCATCGCTACGTGCTTCACACCTGAACTACAACTCTATAAAACCACTGCTTCGAAGCTTGCTTGCGTGTGACGTGATTTGTAACAGGCAGGGGCGACAGACCAATAGTGTGTCGGAATGGTATATGTTTATACTTCTCATCCAATCACAATCAAATTCAGTCTACGTTTTTTAACAATGAAAAAACCAAGGCCGAAATGAAATATGAGTAACGAGGTTGTTTAAAAAATGTAAGGAGTAGAAAGTACCGATAATTGCATGAAAATGTAAGGAGTAAAAGTAAAAAGTCGACTGAAAAATAATTACTCCAGTAAAGTATAGATACCCAAAAACTCTACTTAAGTAAGGTAACGAAGTATTTGTACTTCGTTACTTGACAGGTCTGGTTACTATTCAACTAAGCAGGTATTATATTATATAGTGATGACAGTCATGATGTCCATATAAGCCCTAGTAAGCAGGAAGAAAACGCCTGCTGTGCTGCGATATATTATTGCTGCTAAAATATCAGTGTGTGTTTGAAATTGATGTTAAATGCACCTTTGCTTCCGTGATGGAGCTGTGTGCCGGAGAGCCACGAGCACTTTTCAGCTACCGGAGATAAAACTGAGGTCTCTGTTGCGGCCACAGCTGTTCTTTGAACACAATTGTGTGTTATTAACAGCACAAAAAGGCTGGTGTTCCTGCTCTTTAGCAGCGCTGCGGCAGTTACTCTTTTGTGCTACCAAGAGCGTTTCCCTCAACCGATCGAAGGGTCACATGAGCTGTATTTGATTGATTTCTAAAGGCTTATTCCTTTTGGAATCATAAATCCTCCTTTTCTCTGCGCTGATCTGGGATTATTTGCTTCCATCGTCGTCTTTTGAGCCGCTTCCTCTCCTCCACTCGCTCGTTCAATTTATGGCTACCACCCACACTTCTTTGGTTCCTGAGAATCCCTTCATCATTTTCTCTTAACTCCCACTAGCCTTTGTGCATATCTTTCACATTTATAAATTAACATGCATAATTAGTTCGGTGTCTCAGTGAACATTTCACACTGTGGCTAAACCCAGGATATTTTAATAAATTAGTATCTTTTATTGACTATTAATCAAAATTTTTGACAAGACATACATAAAAATATCTGTCAACTAAAACCACAGCTGGCTGTGCTGAGGATACGGCAAACTAAAACTGCTGCCTGCTTTCTAGTTAAAGACTTGACCAATGCTAGATCACACACACACACACACACACACACACACACACAACAGCAAGTTAAGACAGGACAGAAGCTCCTTCATTTTTAAAAATATATTACAGTAGTAACGTGTGCATGCATGAAAGTGTAACTGCAATCAAAATAAACCAGCCACAAGCAGGCCTGGAATTTCATCATTTTTTGAGGGCACAAAGGCCATGTAAGGACATCAAGCCCAACAATTTTTTTTTTAATTTTTTTTTTTTAAGTTTTTTTTGTACAAACGTCTGAGTCAAACGTTCATACATGCTCACTCGTTTAAAGATGAGGACTCAGGGGAGTTGCAGGGTATGATTTGGGCTTCCGTGAACCATATGGTTGAATGTTTGGCCTCTTTTTGGCGATGCCAGCTGCCCACCACTTTGATATGTTTGTTAACACTCACATTACATACCTACACTGCTATACCTACATACAAACAAAAAAAATATTATGTAACCATGTGATGTATTTTCACACATCAAACTGATCACCAAATTCTTTATCACTCTGCAATATTCAGAGCGAGCTGTTTTTACCTGTGTGTGTGTGTGTGTTTGTGTGTGTGTGTGTGTGTGTGTGTATGTGCATTTCTGTAGATGTGTTCATAACATTGTGTACATGGCCTCATGCTCAAGCAACCATAACTGCAACAGGCAGGGTAGTCTGACAGTACACTCTGAGATGGTAATATCCTGATGGGTTAGTGAGGTTTAAAAATAACAGGAGGGAATATGGAGTCTTGCTGTAATTGAATCCACCACACAAGGCTTTAATACTAATGAGCAGAAACACACACACACACACACACACACACATGACAGGGAGGTAAGGAAGGAATCATGGAGACCCCATGACAGCGGTCTCTGCAGCACACAAACCAGAAGAGAAGAAAGAACAAAAAATGAGTGGAAAAAAAAAAAAAGCAGGAGAGTGGCAGCTAACTAGTAGGGCTGACTGTGATTGTGAAACCTGCTGAGGGAGCAGATGAGAGAGAGTGTATTGATCAGCTGCTTTCCTGATGCTTTCTGATTCATTATCAGATGACACAGAAGACTTGTTGTCTTTGGTCAGGCTCCACATAAAGATGCATCAGAGCTCACAATATGCCTCCGGCAATGTGTCTTTAGTTTCTTTGATTTATGCATATGTACCACAGCCGTTTTGTTCAGATGACTTTTTTTTTTTTCTTCGGTACATTTATATGCATTGCATGCATGGATGGACTGATTTTATATGTGTTGGTCAATGCCTCATTGAGAATGACTGTGTGTCTCTTTGTTACCTCAGACTCGACTCTTCAGCACCATGAACAAGATGAAGAACTTTAAGAGGCGTTTTTCTCTTTCTGTTCCTCGCACTGAGACCATTGAGGAGAACGAGTTCACCGAGCAGATCAACCAGCTCAACATTCGACACACTCAGGGTAGGTGACCCATTCTCCGTCTCTCAGTCATAGAACGTATATAAAAAGAGGACGTAGCAAGGTGTTTCATTGGAGCCAGTTCGAAGGCCAAGTTGCTGGTTATAGTAGTCGCCATCTTTTCCTGTTTGGAGCCAGGATCTTCCAAATAAGGAGTCCTTTCAAGCCCTGGAACCACGCCCTGCAACATTGGACTGAAGCTAAAGCTAGCTTACACTTAACACTGAGCATTGTACACTTGGACAAACATTGGCTAACTAACAATGGAGCTATCGCTTATCAGGTAATATTAAACAAAGTGAAATGTTGCGACAATAGCCTGAGTCACTGTGTGAGTCACGGTGCTGACGATAGCAACGGGTGAGCTAAGTGTCAATCAACACCCACATGGCAGACGACAAAGCTACTATAAAAGTCTTATAAGCAAAATCAGTGAGTGCAGCCATTAGCTCCAACTTTAGCCGCTAATCTATAACTGTCAAACCAGCCAAATCTATTCGTTGTTGCCAATTAGAGCTCTGTAGGTCACTAGGCAAAACCATTTTATGACCAACCAACCATTGGTTAATTAAGACCCTGAGCTCTTCTACCTCCTTGTGTCTTTTGGTGAATAAATAGCCTAAGCTTGTTCTGGCTTTTAATGCCAAATACAAAAGCCTTCCAGCCTTAGTTATTTACTTCCGTGTCTGTAGCGGACCCTCACAGATTAACTGAGGTTATTCCAGCTACGACTGGTACCACCGGCACTGAGCCACAGAGGATCAGGGAAGGGAAATGAGGGTCATGGTAGGACGAATAAGGGCAAAGGACATAAACATATTCAGAATGTGTTTTTGAATGCCTACCGGGAGGTGTAACACTTTCATCCTACGCCTTGTAATCACCGTTTGTGGTTTCCTGGCTATGAGGTGGGGAAATAAGGCTTTGATTTGTGCATTTATGTTTAGATTTAATGCAAAAGGTCACTCCAGGTGAACTGAAGTTGCTGCCACGTCAAGCGCAAGCAAGAAAACATTTCATTTCATTATTGGATCCAATGGATATCAAGGTCAGTGTGGTGTATGTTAAAGGAATAATAGCCGATACCACCTGTGTTCTGTATCTACACATACATGTTAATTAACTTTAATATTTTTGAACATCTGTCAGAGCCAGGCTAGCTATTTCCTCCAGCTTCTGCTCTTTATTCTAAGCTAATCACCGCTTAGCTCTAGTGGTATCAATCTCCTTATCTCACTCGTGGCACATTTCATTTCATGATGGAAGCCTTCAATCAATGTTTCACTGTTTAATGTAGGGAGCGCTGTTACAGATCATCTGATCAAAAATAGGTCACCTGAAGGAGAAAAGGGCAGCTCTGTTCTTTCTTTTGATATATATTACCTGTTTGCATAATTCATAGAACTGGATATTGTGGGGTTGTTGAAAGATCAGTGAATTTTGACATAAAATGCTGGCGGTAGACTACCACACCTGCCCTACATCACCCTCGTCAGTCCTGCCCTGATCTGTGTTTGTCACCTGTAGCACATGGCTACACCTACCGAGCAAGATGCTTGACACTGTTATCCAGTTTCCTTCTTTTGTCTCTTTCCATCTAGGCAAAAATGGTGAAAAACAGTGGGTTACCTTCTGTTGAATTATACATTAGACATTACCCAAAGAAAAAAGAAATTTCTCTACCAAAGTTTGGAATCTCCCTGCTGCTGGAGACTTTAGTGATTTTAGGTGACACCAACCACTACCACCACCATTGATTGAGCTCCTTCAGTGACAGGGTGCACCTTACACCACCCACCAGAAACTGCTAACTAACCTAAGCCTAAGAGTGTGACATATCAACGCTGGTAAGTCATGATTGCCCGAGCTTTCAAAACACAAGACAATCATGGTTCATAAAAAATAAATAAATATGAATTAAATTTACTCATCAATATGCCCCTACCCATGAGACATAACAAAAGGTATTTCTCTTATCTCATAAAACAAAACCTTTTTTTTGTTTTGCATTATTTTCATGCACGTTTTCTAGCAGCATTGTTCTGCATCGTTGTGTGTTTTTGGTGCCTTATCTCTAACGGTCAATCAGCTGAACAGCATGAAACTACTGGCAGGAATGTGTGTAGCAGTCGAAAGCGCTCAAAAATTCCTTATAGTACCTTTTTTAAATGTAAATGTTTTCTGTTTCACCTTCAACCAATGCTGAGAATTACAGCTTGAAGGCACAGCAACATTTTTTTCCCTAATATTGGCAACATTTAACCTCCAGCTATTTAATGGCTACATTGACCCTGACAGTAGGTTTGTGTAACTCAGTGAATATGAAAACATTTTCCAACATTTGCTCCCATGTTCTAGCATAGTTGTTTCTGGTCTGTCATTAATTTTGAAATGTATTCCCCAACAGCCTTCCACAGTTATTTCTTTCCTGCCTCCTCTCTGCCTATTTCTTCCACAGAAATGCTTCAAAAAAAAAAAACCCAACAACATCATGTGGCAAGCCATATTGGATTGTCCTTTTCCTAACGAGATCTCTAACAGGCAGCCATCCAGCAATCAGACACTGTGTCTTTATGTGTGCGTGCGCACACACACGTATCAGTGTGGAGTTTATTGATCCTAATTAGAATCAGGAGATCAAAGCAGTGCTGCAGCTGTGATATTCAAATGACTAGCAAACAGGTTGTCACTTCATCCCCCCAGCCCATTTAGTCTGTCAATCAATCTAACACAAAGTGGCCTGTTAGGAACCTCTCTGTAGCGCTGTTAAAATCGCCTTGTTAAACTCATCTAGGCATCTTAAAATCCAGCATGGCCTTTATCTGCCTGCCTCCTTTATGTTTTTACTGCCACTGATACACCCGCAGCTTGTTTTAGTTGGTGTGTGTGCGCATGTGATTAATTAATACAACACTGTTCAATTTCCTGTAGTGTGAACGAGATCATAGGTTATGTGGTAAATATTAATGTTGTGTATATACATAAAAAATGTGTGTGTGTGTGTGTGTGTGTGTGTGTGTGTGTGTTGAGGGCAAGGTTTTAAAGACGAGACTGTCCTGCCAAGAAAAATGACAGGATCCGTCCTTTGAGCAAGTGCCCCAAAATATATGTTTATGTTCATTTTAATCCAAATCATCATCTTTCCTTAAAGCCGAACAAGTGTTGTTTTTTTGTTTTTGTGCCTCAATCAGAGATAAGGGGCAAATTACAGAGGTTAGAGCTTTTTCCAAACCTGTGCACCAGTTCACACAGCACCCTCTGGAGACAAAAAAGGCTATTTACACCTTTGTTTTCTCCACATTTATTATTATTATTAATAATAATAATAATAAAATGATTTATAGAACACTTTTGTTACAAAGTGTTTCACAAAGGCAGATAAATAAAACAGAGAAATCATAAAATAGATAAAGATAAGAGAACAGATAAAACAAGAGAAACAGAAATAAAATACAAACTGATGTAAAACCGGGAATGACTTCCCGATAAAAGTCTTAAGAAGAATTCACAGACTCCAACCTGATTAACATGTATATACCTGATACCATGTAGACCTGTAAATAGACTTTGATGTGTAAAATCCTCTTTAACACCAAGAGCTGCTTCCCTTGTTAGACATTGTCCCCATGGAAACCAGTCATAGCACTTCATGCTTCAACAGTGGTAACACATAAATCACGCACATGCCTGGAGGCTACAGATAAAAATGAAGACACGTCCACTTCACACCCCGCTAGTGCCATACCAGTGAGGCAACCAACACTGGCCATTGATACGGGAGATCAAACTGCTGCTAAAACCTCGCAGCAAGTAGCAATTAAAAGACGCCGACCGGGCTTCAAACGCACAATGTTGTGTGATGAGGATCAAAGCCCATTCTTCCTGCAACAGTGGCCGGTAGTTGTTGAAACTGAAATGCTGCCTTAATTGTATAACACGTTCACTTCAGCTGCTTTAACTGTGATCTCCTCAGTATCATCGATGAGCCTCGTCTCTGAAAACACGAGGGACATGTTGTACCGCTCTTTTGTGCAGATATATCAGTATGTGTCGACTGGTGAGAGATGAGAGATTTCACTGTGGATCACAAGTTCATCTAGTCTAGATTTACTTTTGTTCAACGTAGATTTTGAAGCCACGTGTTAGATAGTGCTACACACTCTCTCCCAGCATCCTAACTCATTCAGGTTCATTTTCCTTTAATTGATATTCCATCTGCAAATGCCGACCAAGTGTGATGTCTCTCCCTTGTGTGTCAGGCCTGACTCCAGACAGGCTCGGTCCGGCGTCTCATGATGCCAGTCCAGTGAGCCCTGAACCAACTACACCGGGAACTCAGTCCCCATCACACCTCCACTACCACAGCAAGGCCCAGCACAGACGTTTCTCCATGGAGGTAAGAAGCAGAGGTCTTGTGTGGGAGGAGGTTAATATGACAGGCGAAGTGTTCACTTAGGTTTCTGGTCACGTTGCTACCAAGCTTTTCTTCTGCATTCGCAGAATAATAAAGTTAATAATGAATCGTATTACAAAGTAATCACTGATGGGAATCGGTCTTGGTTCAAGTGTACATTAAAAACATTGCAAGTCAGTCTGTCGTAAATATCATCAGTGGTACAAGAAGCTTGTTCTCTTATTTAAACTCTTTCCCAGGAGTCATTTCTTCATTTCCACCTCTGCCAGCTCAATGAGATGAGTCAGTCAGTTTTCTCAGAAACTTTCAACCCTCCTCACAGCACCAGACATTTATTTTTTTTTTTTTATTGGAAATGTGAGAGAGTTCATAGTTCCACCTTTTCAGAAAACATCCCTGTGGAGCGAGTGTGATTCATAGACAGTCAAGTGAAGCTATTCCAAGAGGGGAGTGAGTGCTCAGGAAAGACAGAAATAACGGTGCGACAGTGAGAGGGCTGGGGGCTCTTAGACAATCTGGGTACTGTAGCTTTATTCAACAAGCGTAAGAAATGTATGTTCCTCTTTCTAATACAATGCTTTAGAAGTTATAACAAATGGCTTTATGGTTATAGATCAGTAAGTCATAAGGTTTATGGTTACCAGGATGTGAAGAATGTGCTAACCACTCACCTTCTTACAAAGAGGTGCAGGACTTTCAGACTAAAATTCATCTACTAACTTATTTTATATCTTATTTTATAGGATTTATCAAAGTCCAGACAGAGTTGGCTAAGTGGCAAACTGGAGTAGCAATGAAGGATTGTGGCATTAGCTTCATGTGTTCACAGTAAACTGTCTGGGTGGGTGTTGTAACCCCGGTGTCTGTTGACTGTCTGCAGGACGTCAGTAAGCGCATGTCCCTGCCCATGGACATCCGCCTGCCTCCAGAGTTTCTCAAGAAACTGCAGCTGGAGAGTGACAACTCACCGCTCTGCAAACCTCTCAGTCGCATGTCTCGACGTGCTTCACTGGTTAGTACTCTACAGGACTACATGCATATATATATATATATATATTGTATCTTTGTCTATATATCTGAGCTCATATTCAAAATAACTGCAGGCTTAATAGTGTTGGCTCAGTAAATACAGCATACATAGTCTCATTTTCACCTTTTTGTTTGGTTACCTCTCATATAAATCTCATTTCAGTCAACTACATTGGCTTCTTGTTTATTTTGCAGTCCATTTGATAGATTACTGTTGAGCCAGTAAACATCCTGACTCATATGACAGAGCATATATATTCTCTCTACAAATGCGGAGTCCTTATCTCGCCTTCTTCTGCATTATTATTATTATAATGAGAGCACATTATTTTCTGTTATATTAACCACCCTTTTCCTTCCAGAGGCATTTTGTTTCCTGCCTGGTCAACAGAGTAAACAAGAATTATTCTTAATTAACTGAAGAAAATATTAAGTGTAATCAAGAGACAGAACCATTAATGCAGACGCCAGAAGCTCAATCTGTTTTTTTTTGTATCTCCAGTCTGATATAGGTTTTGGGAAACTGGAGACATATGTGAAGCTTGGCAAACTGGGTGAGGTACGTCAATTATTCAGACATTCACCTTTTATTAATTATCAGATGGCCGAAGGGGCTGTCACGCAGTGTGCCACAACTAAACCCTTCTGCTGCTGCCACTCAGCAATAACTTAAGTCTAAAGTGAACTTTATCAAATGAGAATAAAGCATCTCCCTGGTGTTTAATGTCGACCGCGCTGACCTCTAGTTGTCTTTTTTTTTTTCTTCTTTAGACTTGACTTGAGATGAGACACGCTGTGAGCCAAAAGCCTGTCAAAACACATACAGGCTTTATTTATATACCTAAGTGAGACAATGTATCCATTTCCTTGCATTAGTTCTGCATGGCCGGCTCAATTTAACAAGAATAAAAAACAGTTTTAGGCCTACATTCAATCCATGCAATGAGCCATGTTGCTCTCTGTAGGATCACAAAACATGAACTGCATGACACGACTGATGCACTTGAACCCCGCACTCTTTATCTGAGGACATCTATCACCTCAAGGAATAAGGAATGATTAGTGACTGAATCTGTTTGCATTACTCTCAGTCACAAGCCTCAGCAGCAGATAACAGCAGCGGTGAGGGATTGTGAAGGGCTGTTTTTGTAGTCAATTATAACCTGCGTGGTTCCTACAGCCTGCCCTGTGTGTGTGGTTTGTTTTATGAGCTGTGGAGCTAAAGGGATTTACAGTTCATGAGAATATATATAGTATTATCAGGATGTCAGCTAGAGTTGAATGCCTGTTTGTGTTTTATAGGGGACGTATGCCACAGTGTTTAAAGGACGAAGCAAACTCACAGAGAACCTGGTGGCGCTTAAAGAGATTCGGCTGGAGCACGAGGAGGGAGCACCTTGCACTGCTATCAGAGAGGGTACACACACACACACACACACACACTCAAGTCCAGGAGTGCTGCCCTCAAGTGGATAATAATTAAGGGAGAAGGAACACCCTGTCACCGTCCCTTAAATATGACTTCATATACATTTAGATGTGGGTCAGCTGTTGCCGTGTGACTTAAGCTAAACGTTGTTGTGGTTCAGCTACACTAGAACTTGGAATCTAAAGCACAGCTGTGTGGATGACAATGTCTGCCTGGAAGTCAGTCCATTACTTTGGTACGGACCGAAATATCTCGGCAACTAATGAAAAAAATCAGTCCTTATACTGAGTAGTGCAGTAGTTTGATTTGCAGGTGTTTCGATCGTTGTTATGCTAAAGGAACCTTGTATGCACCTTGTATACTTTGTATGAAAACAGCACCAACTCACCTGTGCTTCTGTCCGCCCAGTGTCTCTACTGAAGAACCTAAAACACGCAAACATCGTCACGCTGCACGACATCATCCACACGGACCGCTGCCTCACGCTGGTGTTCGAGTATCTTGTGAGTACATTCGACATGAAGCACGCGGGCATCGGCCTCGCTTACAATGAGCGGAACATGAAGAGTTATGAGTGTGAACGCTGTCGCTGTTGTATCTTACAGGACAGCGATCTCAAACAGTACTTGGACAACTGCGGGAATCTCATGAGCATGCATAACGTCAAGGTGAGCCGCATTATCTCCTACATTTAATGTCAGAAGCACTTCGAACTCAAGACACGTTTCCCGTTTACAGTCAGGGATGCACAGGCAGGGCGTAGAAAACATGTTGTTATGATAGCTATTATAGACATTTTCATTAGAGAGAAATGAAATCCGTCTATTAGTTTTGCCGTTAATGAAGTTTAAAGCATCTTTCTTTGCACGCACATGTTCACTGATGACTGAAACCCATCTATAATACCAAAGACAGCCAAAACACTTGAATTGGTTTACATCTGTGCCATAAATAAACACATGAAAGGAAAATCAGCTTATGAAAAAATGGAATGACATATATAAAGGAGGCAAACAATAATGACATTTCCATAACAAACATACTACATATTCTGTGACTTAATTTCATTGCTTCAGTTCCTGGCCTCCGTGGCTCAAGGTTGACAGAATTACTTAGAGGAGAGACATAACACATTCAGTTGATTTATTGATGAGCGTTGGATCTTAGGTTACTTTATGCCCACTCAAGGTGCCTTTTAATCCATATTGCATAACAGTCCTTTATATGTCTTTTTGATGGGAGTCATCAACACCTTCACGGTTTTTCATTCTTCTCCTACAGATATTCATGTTCCAGCTCATGCGTGGTCTGTCCTACTGTCACAAGAGAAAAATCCTCCACAGAGACCTTAAGCCTCAGAACCTGCTCATCAACGACAAGGGCGAGCTCAAACTGGCCGACTTTGGTAGGAACAAAAGCGAACGCGTACAGCATATACAGACATCGACAAACGCAACCGTATTCGTAAAGACACGAACACTTGGAAATAAGATGGCACATTTGCTGCCACGATCGCTTTCCAATTATATTTTACTGTCACTCGGAGATCTTCTGTCCTGATTACTTTAGCACCCTTACTTCCTGTATCCTAGCAACTGTGCCCCTCTCTCTTGAATTTTCTCAGTTTTGTGCTGGAAGTGGGTAGATAAACCCACCAACACTCTCCGACTGTTCATGAAGAGTTTAACTTAAACAGCAATTGAGCTCACAGCAGGACATTTTAACATTTTTCTTGGATCTTTGATGATGCTATGAGGTGTTACCACAAGTCATAGCAAGAGTTTTGTGCTTGTATAGCTTTACAAAACCAAGTAAACCAAGACATAAATATACTATGACACAAATAAGTAAAAGCTTCATGGAATTTTTGAGACAAAACACAGATTTGGTGACCTCCAGCTGTAAGTGAGAACCATTAAATTCAGACTGTGATATATTGTCCAGGTCTGGCGAGGGCCAAGTCTGTCCCCACTAAGACCTACTCAAACGAGGTGGTAACTCTATGGTATCGGCCCCCTGACGTGCTACTGGGCTCCACAGAATATTCCACGCCCATCGACATGTGGTGAGTAGTACAGTACTGTATGCATCCATCGATACTCAGACATGTACTTGCATGCTGGAAAAGATTCTTCTCTTCCTTTCATCATTTAACAGTGATCAGTGATTTACCGTCTACTAACATATAATCTGTGTTACATGTACTGTTGGAGCAATCACTTTATGTTCAGTGAATTAGTACAGGCATCTAGTTTGCTTATGCACATTTAAATATAAGGCAAAAATAATACTGTACAAATATTGTGTATTTGCATTAAATTAGTTTTTTTTTAATTAATGTTTTGATGTCTTGTCACCAGTTAAAGTGCTTCTACTGATTGCAGCAATATATATTACTACAATGCCACTGAATAAAACACTAGTCTCCTGTATTTGTCTTCTGGCCACCAACACAAATGAATCCATCATGTTGGTGTTGTTGTAAAGAACAGATTGTTTAGTATAAATGGAGGAACTGAGATCTTTAGGTCCATATGTTCTGACTCTGGTGACTCCTACTGGTAGTTTTAGTCATCTCATCTGACCCAAGAAGCTAAGAACACATGAGCTGAAAGCAATACATAGAGTTTTCACTGGGATTTGTCTAATGTTTCCTTAAACTAACTGTAGTTTTATCTTGGATCTGGATCTGAACACAGCCGATAATTTGGGCCGGCCCTGGTAGCGAGCGATGCTGTGTCTTTGGTGTGTGTAGATGAATATCTAACAGATTGAGGATCGCCCAGGATTTCCATGAATCATCCATATCACCGTGCACATCTATTAAAAATCTCCTAGGTTATTAGTAGAGAGATGAGTCACTAGTCATACAATGAAAGAAAATTCATTTGCATTCACTTTCATTATGTGTTTTTGCTCATTAGCAGTTTGCCATGGTGAGAAAACCTGCACAGCTCTGGTAAACCACTGAGGATTAAATGTGGCTCTCTGGCAACACGACAGCCTTTTTATGAGCTCACCTAGCTACATATCCTCTCATCAGACCACAGGGCGCCTCTTCAACACATCATCCTGGATGGAACAAAAGGCTACACTGTGCCCACTCACACCATATGTTTGCTCTTATGATCAGCGCTCTTTCTCTTTGTGTGTGTGTGTGTGTGTGTGTGTGTTTGTTGAACGTGGCCTAGACCTTCCTAGTTGTTGTTTGCTCCTCCCTGTATCTTCATCTCCTCCTCCCTCTTCCAGGGGTGTGGGCTGTATTCATTATGAGATGGCAACAGGTCGTCCCATGTTTCCCGGTGCCACAGTGAAGGAGGAGCTACATCTCATTTTTAGGCTCATTGGTAAGACAGCGGTACAATATATGCTACAATATTGTCAATCAGATGACATCAGATGATCCAATTTGTTGTCTTTTTTTTTTTTTTTTCAGGGACTCCAACAGAAGAGACTTGGCCAGGTATCAGCAGTAATGAGGAGTTTAAGTCTTACCTCTTTCCTCAATACAGACCTCAAGCTCTCATCAACCATGTGCCCAGGTAACACTTTATTAACACTGTTCAATTCAGTCCTCAAACACATCCGTGTAAATGTTAACATGGTGGTATCATTGTGAAAGCATCCTCTGGTAAAGCATGAAACTTCAGAATGAAATGACTGGCTTTTATTTAAAATTCAACCATTAGTATGGGTCTGAATGTAAGAATGTAATCCTTCCCTGAACCCTGAATCTGTCTTTATCTTCATCAGGTTGGACACCGAGGGGATCGACCTGCTGTCTGTTCTACTGCTGGTATGAGACAAAAGCACAGACACAATGACCTTTTTTTTTCTATCTGAAAACATTTTAATTAAATTTTTGAGACTGTGTAATCAGCTGGGGTTTTTTTTTTTTTATGGTGTGATTGCAGTACGACACCAGGAGCAGAATCTCCTCTGAAGCCTCTCTACGACACCCCTACTTCCTGAGTCTGGGAGACAACGTGCACAATTTGGCAGACAGTAAGACATGTACACACATAAAAGCCTAGCAGCGAAAGAGGGAACCGCACTTGTACGGTTAATGCAGGCTACCACTTGACAGTCTCAGCAGTAACCTTTATGAAAGACAAAGTTCAAGTTCCTGTGCTTTTTTGATCAAATTCCATACACACTGTGCCAGCACAGGAAAAAAAATAACTGACAGCACACACTGTCATTATGGTATAGATTTAAAAAAAATAATAATAACAAAGGTCCTTTTTTTTATGCCGGCAGAGATCTATTATTGAGCCATGTTTTGCATGTGGCTAATTGTCTCGATGACAACAGCGAATGATTCTCATAGTCTCATTCTGAAAACAGAAACCTGAAGGGAAAGGAAGCACATGACCTTTTTTTTCACCACAAACATTTTGACACCGTCAGGAAGAGTCCAGGTTGAACTAATTATCTTAATGGACATGTTCCCTGAGGTGTCCCAAGCACTCAGGCATCATTATTAGTCTTCTGCTATGAAATGTCAAGACGTCTGCTTTAACAAAATGATCTTTAGAAGGCTTTTTCAATGGCTTATCTCTCCAGTCATGACTGTACTGTAGATACTTAAAAAAGTCTTAATAACTACTCAAAAGCTAACGATCAGCTTAACAATCATAATTTGAAATTCGGCAACTACATAACATTTGTTTATTCCAAATATTTTCTGTTACTTTGGCTTTTGGAAATATTTTATAATTGTTCACGGCTCCCTGCTTCATTTTTTTACTACTTTACCAGGAGTTTGATAGAAAGGTTGATCTCAGCTTGATTTTTGCTTTCTCGTTTTAGCCGCCTCGGTGTTTTCCCTCAGAGAGGTGCAGCTCCAGAAGGACCCAGGTCACCGCAGCTCAGTGTTTCAGCCTCTAGGTGCTGTACCCTCCACCCAGTCTGCACATGATATAACTTCACTACAAGCTTTTCTCACGCTACTTTCATTTCATATAGTATATTATATATATATATTGTACGTTTTATATATTTTTACATAAAATTAGAATAGAAGGATGTAGAGGAGTGTATCTCTTGCACCCACTCAAACACTGTGCAGCTGTCTGAATGAAACAAAAATAATGTAGTTTATAAATATACATCTTTCATTAGATTTTAGAAGAAGCTTTAATTTCAATTTGTCTCTCTCCAGGTCGAGGAAAGAACCGTAGGCAAAGCATCTTCTAGAGGGTTACAGAGAAGGAACAGAGACCACAGCACAAAGGCCGACAAAGCTCAGCACCTTCACAAGCATGCAAACAAACAGACACGCACACGACACACACCTGCATGAATACATAAACTCCCTCCTAATCCCTCATTTCCATGGCAGCTGACCGTGGAGGTACATGGGGTTTCTGGAAATAAACTTGCACTGCACATAAAATGACTGAGCTGAGCTACACTACCCTGTCTACACACACATACACACACGCGCACACGAACACATACATATATGTTTGCTCACATTTGCACAATCAGTGGCACTGAACATCGGTGTCATTACACCGGTGGTACACATCAGAGATTTATAAATATCCTGCTGACATAAACCTACATTTCAGCCCAAGAGAAAGTAGGCAATTAAATAAAATGCTCTGCTCTGTTATACTGTACGCATACGCACAAGCTTGCCTGATGTAGTATTACCACATATGATTTCCATCCAGAGCAAACCCAGGACTCTGGCCGTCTATGGTAGCTACAACACCTGCAGGTGAACAGAAGTATCGCCTGAATACAACTGGGACAAACAGAAATGAGAGTGGTGCGGTGTGAGTGAAGGTTGGTACGGTTTTAAGTAAAGTCTAATAAGGTCCGTTTTGTTTCCAGATTTTGAACTGTTTTGTCTTTGAACTAAAGTTTAGGTTTGTTTTCAACCAAAACACCAAGATATAAAGATACACTGATTTCAGGGCCGTAGTTAGGATTTAAGAAGGTCATGAGGTCCCCCGACACACCTCACAACCACCCTCAGAATAATTTGACGAGAAAACCAAAGAGAAGATCTCACATTTTTAATCAAGTCATCTTTAATTTATTCAGAGTACTTTGATTTTACAGTCTGTAAATTCTATTTCCCAGCATGAAAATGTCTAGATGCTGTTTAAAGCCCTCTCCATACTTATAAGGAGTAGAATTCGGGTGGTGAAAAACTGAAAATTGTATTTACTTGATATTTTGTTGGCCTACAAGTAGTCAAATTTATACATAGTGATGTCCCCAGGTTGCTAAAAAAAACCAAATTCACAGAAAGAAAATGGTAATGGTAGCTTAATCCCTTAATCCTATTTGGCACTTGCTAAATATAAACTCAGTGCATCTTTACAAAAAAGAAAATTAGCACATTTAACCATTTCTGTGTGTTAGCTATAACTGAGCTAACAGGCTAATTAAGCAGATGAACTTAACCGTACGGCTGCCAGCCTCTAAGAGGAAGTGCTTGAACCTTGTACTGTATGCCAGCTAATACATAACCTGAAGAGTAATGCATTAGCTGCCTGGATATGTTAGCTAGCTAATAAGTTGTCCGATTTATCCATGATACAATGATTAATTCACAGTCAAGAGTCGCTAATATGGAAGCTGGGGGTGTGTACGGTAACGTGGCAGCCCTGACGTTTTACACGTGGCTACACAAACAGACTGGACATTAAAACGGTAGCAACACACTGTTTATTTTATAGTAGCCTACCTCTACTCATATGTCACAAACACTGAACCAACATAAAACCTGACTCATGGTGGGTATAAACCTCCGTGATGAATGGATTCGTGTCAGCAAACTTGCCTCACTACCGCAGCCTCAACGTTTCAACTCGGTGTGGGCTTTTATTCCATACATGCAGTGTTGTTAACAGCTGACTTTCGCTCCAGTTATTGAAGTTGCCTTAGTAAACTGTGCATGATAGATGGCTTGTGAAGAATCTATATTTGATCTAGTGTAGCCAATGTGTTAGGAGGCATTTGCTTTGTGTCTGTAAATAACTCACTATGAGTATATGTATTTCTTATAGTCTCCTATTTGCACAAACCAGAAGTGTCCTCTGAAGCTTGATGATCCCTTCCCGTTGTGTTTTACCTCACGTGATGTACGATATGACCCCTTCTCTTACCAAAACCCTTTGACCCTAGACCAGTAAACTGAGAAAGTATGTCAAGTACTTTCTAGTAGCAAATTACTCTAGGAGTAGGAGCCACCACTATCCCTTATGTTTTGCAAAGTTATGGCCTATTGCCATTGAGCGGTTGGCAGAAAGACCATAAAAGTCCCTCCATAAAACAACACACAGTATATGTTTAGACAGTAAATATATGTCACTCAACAGGTGCGGAAGTAAAATGGGCAAAGCCTCCTTATCTGGTGATCTTCACAGTTCCCTATTGGCTGTTTGTAATGGGACCGAGAGGTTATGTTTGTTCCCTAGAAGACAAAGTAATCCGCAGGCACAAAAGTGATAGGGGCCCATGGCTAAGATACACTCTCCTCTAACCTTAATCGGCCCTGACTCCCTCTCCCTCCCTGTCACTCCTTGTCCAGTGCTGTTGAGACCCAGCAGAAAAGGAAATGCTGAGGTGTAAGCCACATTGATAAATTGTGAGGTGTAATCAAGGTTGACTGTTAAATTGACAGTGCAATATGAAAGAGAAACAAAGGTCTGTTGCTTCCTGGCGCCATCTTTCCAGTCACTGAAACTATGCTGTGCTTTTATCGTCATCCGAATCACGCGTTAGGAAGCCGTGGGTCAAGATGTTTCCATTTTTCATTTACTCGTTTTCTTGTGATTGAGTTACACGTGGTGAACTGGTGGACTGACAGTATGCCATCCAAGTCATCGATGTCATAGGATATGGAGAAGTCAAAGGCAACTGGATCATTTCAGACTGACTGGTGTCCCAAACTGTTAACATGATTATTGTTATTATTATTATTATTTATTTATTTATATTTATTTCTCTCCCTGCATACCTTTCTGGGTCCTACAGAGTCATCTAACAACTAACAATCCAACAAACACAGCATTGCAGTGATTGGCCCGGTGTGTCATGGTGTAAAAGTACGCCGGATTTGTAATTCTCATTCCATTTTTCATTATTCACTAACTATTTCCATCACTTCACACGTGTGTAAATGAACACCGTCATGGAGACACTTGGTATCAACTTGGTATCGACCAGCTCGTTTCGATCATAACCAGGTCTAAATGATTTAACCTATAGACGTTAAATGCCTTGAACTGCCCACCAGTCAATTAGAACTCAATAGGCCTTTTGCATGAGAGGCGAAGTGTCTTTATGAAATGTACAGCGAGTCCAGTTGCCTTTAATGGCTATAGGATTTGATCCACACATTTGAAGGGGCCGTGAGATTCATGTCAAACCTTGAGACTGTTCAGGGAAGAGCAGAAGATCAGACCTAAATACAGTCAAACCAATGCAAGGTTAGTGGTGATGCACTGGTGGGGGTGGTGTGTTGCCTCAAGGACAGATCTATGACTTCTCGCTCGCCAAAACTTATCATTGCATCAATAATTTTATCTTTTGTCTCAAGGTAAAGAGTAGAAATAACAAAGTTATCTACCCGGAATGTACGCTTGCATATATTTGATTGTCCTTCCCAGGCGATGTCACTTTGTGGTCTGACAAAAGTTGAGCTAGGTTCGACCTTTTTCCGCGGACGACCCTGCGTTGTTTCGCCAGATCAGAACTGTGTAGACTGGCCTCATTTAAATTAATGAACAAAACTTAAACAGCAATGAGATTGTCCATCCAACGCTCTGTTTAGCTGTCAGTGAAGGCAACAAGGAGAGAATATTCATGGCAAAGGACTGCAGGGACTTCAGAGTGTCGTAAAGCTGTGGATCTAACCTCCCCCTCCCTTCCCTCAGTGGCAAAAGTATTACTCTGTGTTTAGTTGTGGTAAATGAAACTATTTTAAATACTGTAATGAAAAAGAAATAATATATATATATATATATGTATTTTAACAGATGTTTTCATCTTTCTCAGTGAGTTTTATGCGTTAAAAATCAATAGAGCACTCTATTTAAAATAAAATAAAGGAAGAAAAAAAACACCCAACCCCTGCAGATGATGTCTAAATGTTTTATAAAAGATAAGTTTAAATTTTGTATGAGATGTGATATATTGTGTGATTTGTCTACATTGTTATAAAATGAGAAATTGAATGTTCTGTGACAGCCAACGGGCAATGAAATTGATTGATCAACTGATTAATTAATGAATAAATAAAGTATAAACACATCCTCCTGTCTGGTTGATTTTTACAGGTTGAGTTTGACAGGATGTGTACGGAAAACAAAGGCAGTAACACAAATGAACAGAAGATGGTGATGTTGAGTTATTATTGGACAGTACCGGATGTCACATCAGCTTTTTTTACAGAGTCAAAAGAACTTATAAAGAAAAAAAAACAAAACATTTTTTAAAACTAAGCATTTTACTCAGATGAGGACAAGAATCCATAAATCTCTTTAATAATCAGCTTCTGCGGGGTTTTTTTTTAGAAGGAAAGCATTACACTGTCTATTTGAATCTAACATAACTGACCTAATAAAGTTCTTTTGAACTGCACACCAAAATACACGTTTATGAAATACAGAAGCAGATGGATTTATTTATTTTTTTATTTCATTTTCATCTCACTACTTCAGTTGACCTACTGCTGCCAAAACCCCCTACCAACTTCACAAAGAAAAGAAATGTTTATCATCTTTATCATCACCAAGGCAAACTATTTGGCTAAGAAGCATGATGATTGATAGTCTACACCTAGAAATAAAGAGATTTCAATACTATACTACTACTATATATAATACTATATTTTAATTCAATGCTATAGGAGGAAGGGTGGAGGGCTCAGCATTTTAACCGTGAATCACTGGGCTGAATGAATGATTATTTGGCTAAATCTGTAGCTATGAAAGTAATAATTTAAAGTAATAATTTAGCCTATATTGTCAAAAACAGATGATCAAACTGAACACAAAGTGATGTGAAAGCAGTCAGAAAGAGGGCGGTGCATCAGCCAATCAGCGTGGCGTCACCAGGATCACCGGTACTTCATTTTAAACCGGCCCGGCTGAGTGTGTCCTGAAGCGGTGTTTGCATTGGTAGTTTAATGTCGCTGGCCTCCACAGTGTCATTGTAAATGAGCAGCTGGCGGAAGCTCCTGTGAAGGACCGACATGAAGATCCCAGACGAGCGGATCTGGTCGCTGTTTAAACGCCAGTGGCATCAAACTCTGACCTACTGGAGTGTGTTTTTCAGCTTCGGTCTATGCATCGCCTTCCTGGGACCCACCATCCTGGACCTGAGGTGTCAGACTCAGTCAACCCTGCAACAGATCACCTGGGTCTTCTTCTCCCAGCAGTTCTTCCTGCTGGTGGGCAGCAGCCTGGGGGGGCTCTTCAAGAAAACGTGAGTCTGGTTACACACATGACACATACCTGAACGTGAAGTATGCAAAGCGTTGGTCTGACAGGGTTCTGTGGTACTTGACAGTAAGTTTTTGACTTTATCATGTCAGAAGTTCCATGTAATATACAGTATAGTAGCAATATCTATATTCCCATATTCCTAGTCCTGTATTCTATGCAATCAGCCTAATATATAATAAATTGTCCTTCTTTAACACACTTAACACTGTTCTATGAGTGTGAAATGACACATTACTTATGTTGCTGTAAAACTTTTTACACAGCACCACCACTCCCAGATTATCAATAAGTCTATTTAGATTTCTGTTATTGGAGTTTTATGAGAGAGGGAATAACCTCTCAGGGATTAACCAGCCACAAAAAAAATGCAATATGACATAACAACAGGACAGTACAAACATTAAATCTAACTATTTATAATAAACATAAGGGAAAGATTACTGCTTCAGTACGTTTCTACATATTAGGATTGAAGTTAGGTCATAAAACTATATCTTTAAAAGAAAAACGGTGTAATTTAATCTGAGTGTGATATTATCCTCACAAAAACTGAAGTCAGTTTATGACATATTCACCATGAGCGTGACCATGTGCTCACTTTGTGTTCAACCTCTAGAACATAATGATAAGGCCATAACTACCATTCAGGAAAACAAGGTCATGTACGCATGAATATTTTCTGGGATTTTTGAAAAACAAAAGGGTGTAGTTGGTATTCTCTAAACATAATTACATCACATACCTGTGCAGTGTAGAAAAGGCTTTATAACAGCATTTAGACAGTAATGTAGGCAGATCAAATTTACAAAAAAAAAATTACTTAACAGTTAAATGAATGAACAAACTGAAGAAATATTAGAAATATGTAATTTAAAAAATAAAAACAAAACTATATAGATAAACTAGACAGTTTTACATTGATTGGTTGGTGGTTGGTTATAAAGTTCCTCAGGTTGTTGTGGTTTCTGTTTGAACTATAAGGTTGAAAAATGAATGTGGTTCATTATTCCTCCTTGTGGTGATGGAATACATCTTACTCCTTTGACAGTTAGACTCAAGCTTACATTTGACTGGCAAATCCGGAACATTCAAATGCTGTTTCAGGAAGTGAATGTTGCTCGTCTCACTGAGCCATAACCTCAAGTGTAAATGTGGGTGTGTCTGAAGCGGATAGAGATACATGTTATTTCAAGCCACATAAGCACTCACGTGACTCTATCAGGTGGTTGGGTTTTTTTTGTTTTTTTGGATACATGATACATGAATTTGATACTTCAAAATACTTCTGTTTCATGCTCAATTAAACAGAATAATCACATATCAACCACACACACACCCATTTCTTAGACGTTAAGAATGTGATGGCTGAACCTAATGAGGCATACACACTCTCTCTCTCTCTCTCTCTCTCTCTCTCTCCCTCCCTTTCTTTCTCTATCTCAAACACGCTGACTGTACACAGCCATCAGTCATTTTCTCAGGAGTTTCTAGGGTGGCTGATTGGAGTGTGGATCTCAAAGTCATGAGGTGTTGATGCAGTGTGTTGCACTTTTGGGACACTTTATACTGCCAGACTATAGGGCTGCAACTATTAATTATTTTCATTATCAAATTAATCTATTATTTTCTTGTTTAACCGATTAGTTGTTTGATCTATAAAATGTCAGGAAGTGGTGAAAAATGTCATCATCCCATTGCCATTTCCCAAAAGTTCAAGACGCAAGATGACCGACCTTCCACAAACCAAAGATATACACATCATAGACGACTAAACGACAGAAAATATTAACATTTAAGCATTTTATTCTTATAAATGTCTCAGAACTCGACTGACCTTTGCAGATTACCCTTAATATCTAACACTGCTTTTAAAATGGGTCTGTTTCACAAAATGATTGATCAATAAATACATTCCCAGCTAAGTACGACTATGTTTTTGTCACATCAAAAGGCTTACAGTTGAAATGAAAAGTACCCAGGACAAGGTTACAAGGACAGAGAGTTGGCAGGAAAGAAGGGAACAGGGTAAAGATAGTGCGGATGTATACTGGTGGCTGAAGCTCTGATAAAACCGACTGTGTCAATAAAAGTTAGTGGAGCAGCAGCCCATCAAGGTGACTTTACTGTGGCAACAACACACTGGAAATTCCCTTTTCAATGTGGCATGGGCTGAGCTACAGCGCGGCAATGGTCAGTTTCATTTTCTCTTAATCTGTAATTTCTCAGTCTTTAATAATGTTGTGGCTGTTCTGTCTTCCTCAGACTCCTGTTCTCCCTGTCGTTCCTCTTCTCCTGCACTCTCATTATCTCCCTCGTGTTTGCCATCATACCGCTATGTTACCATGTGGTACTGTTGTCTGTTGCCATGGCGATTGCTGGCCTAGCCATGGGGGTGATTGACACCATTGCCAACCTGCAGCTGGTGAAAATGTACCAGAAAGACTCCGCCATCTTCCTGCAGGTCAGAGGAGTAGAGGGATGGGAAATGACAATAATAATAATAATAATAATATGGATGTGTATGTGGACACTAATATATACAAACCTATAGATGGTTAAAAGTGTCTTAACCCATATTCTTTTATATAGGGCATTTTAGGATACCATTATAGACATAATAACATATACAGTACATATATTCATGCTGAAGAGGAATAACCTGAATTCCTTTTGAAAAATGTGTTTCGAAATATTACAGCGACACATTATTATTTTTTTTCCTAGTTTAAAAGCAGTAGTTGATTATCAAATACTTAAATCATGAAGGACTGAAAAAAAAAACTCCAGGACAAGATCAATTTAAAAAGTAAACATTTGTTGCCTGTTTATTTGTTTTTTCTTAGAAATCTTATTATCCATATTTAACCATTATCACTTGCCAATTTTGATATTTGATCATGTTCAGCTGACCCGCTGTTGCACTGTACAAAACCATCCTACGTTTCCCTATGATTAGTACCAAATTAAGTTGTTACACAGTTGTGTAACAGTTCCCCTGTTGTTTGGAAAGTAGGTGAAAATAAAACATGACCCGTTGGTAACCAGAATTGATAAAATAATGGTTTCTTGTGAATGTAGCTAATTATGAAAAGAAGCCTCATTATGTAATAATTTCACCTCTCGGGTTCCTTTCTAAACCAGCGATCTGTCTATCTTCATATCTCTCCTCAGGCCTTGCATTTCTTCATAGGACTCGGAGCGCTCGTCAGCCCGCTGGTGGCTGATCCGTTCCTGGCTGACGACAGGTGTGTCTTGGCCGCCAACTTGACTGCCAATTCCTCTGCAGACTTGGAGCACCTCCGCAGCAGCCAGGCCGGGCACGGAGCGGTCCTGCACAACATCTCGCAGTATCCTCTTCATACCGAGGGCACTGTCATCACCAGGGTGTCCTACGCGTTCTGGATCATGGCTTTTATCAATGTGGGTTCATGTCAACACCATGTGTCATATGAAGGCACCTGATTCTATTTTTGACAACTAAATGTGCTCCTCCCAGCTCTGACATGTTGAAAGTGTAGCAGGTTCATCTCAGTTTAGCTTGCAAGTAGCTAACATTATCTTTCCTAAAACCTTTTATTTTTATAATCATCAGCGTTATACAGTCATTCAATGATTCACGTGACATGAGAATAATAATCATAAAGTATTTAAATCATATCAAAGTGTTCAATCGTCAGTCTTTCTGCCGTCTGTTAACATTAGGGATTAATAAACAGATTATAATTCAGACACACAATTTTCATTGCAACATTGACAAATAACAACAACTTCTTTTGGTCCATAACCATGTAATTTAGATATACTTCATGTAGCACTTTTTCACATCAGAATAACCCAAATAGAAGTAAATAAGTAAAGTAAATTAAAACTGTGTTTTTAGTTGTGTTCTTCTCAGAAGTATTTACATTTCTTCACATACGGTAGCTAGCAATGAGCTGCTACTGCAGCGTTTCTCAGTTTGTGCAGTTTGTGCAGGTTCAAGAGGATGACAAGATAAGACAGCGTGGATTCTACTCTCACAAATTGAATCAGCTGACAGGAAGTGTTGACTGCTGACTTGGTAAACAAAAGGCTCTTTATGTGTTCATGTGTTTATGTGTGTGTGTGTGTGTGTGTGTATGTGTCCTGGCAGCTCCCTGTGCCAGCAGCAGTGCTCATATTGATGTACTATGAAAGATTGCTGCCTTGCTCTAGCAACAGTCCACGTTTACTCAACAAAGAATCTCAGTCCAACACAAGTCCTGCTGGGGACAGTGACCAAGGTAAAAGTGTATGTGTGCGTATATATATATATATTTCCCATTTTTGGGATTAATAAAGTATATCTATAAAGAATATCTATATCTATATATAGATATATGTATGTGTGTGTGTCTGTGTATCTGTGTATCTGTTTGTTTGTGACCACTGTATTCACATGAAATGACAAACCTCTCAGTATCCCACCCTCTCCAGGTCATGGGAGTGTGTTTGGTTGCTGTAACCCTGCCAAACTCCAGGGTCGCCCTCCAACTTTCTTCCTACTCCATGCTCTGGGCGGAGCCATTCTCTTCATCACTGATGGAATTATAGTGAGCTGTCCTGCTCCCACACCCATACATACGCACTTGTATTGAAAATTATAATCCTATGCTAATGCCCTGCTTTGTCCCTTATCATGCAGGGCTCCTATGCTGGTTTCGTCTATACCTACGCTGTTTCACCTCCACTGCTGATGGGTCATAAGGCCGCCGGCTGTCTGGACAGTATATTCTGGGCCTCCATCACAGCAGGAAGACTGGCTTTCATTTACTTATCCTACAGATACACAGCACCTAGGCTGCTCACCTTCAGTCTGGTATGAACACACATTTAATACACAAATCCAACCTACAGAATGTAGTACAGTGTAATTATAATAGAGCTCAACTGGTGAACATGAGGGGTTTTTTTTTCTTGATTTGTGTCACACTGTGTAGCTTTTGTATGTCAAGCACAGACAATAGAGTGTATACACAACTGTCGTATGACATTTCTAATCAAATATTTGAATTAGGTGGGAATACACACAAAAGAATTAGTTTGCATCATCAATGTGGTTATTCTCTAAGTAGGAACACAGACAGCAGGATCTATTATTCAAACTGTAAACAGTAAGTTTAAGTTGAGCACCTGGTTGAAGCATTTAAAAAGCTGATGAAAGAATACTCTCATAGGCTGTACTTTTTGTATTTCTTTGTCTTGTCTTCGTTTATTTTGTCTTTCTGTCTGCCTTGTTTCCTTTCACTCTAGATTTGTTTGCTGATGAAACCTGGTTAGTTGGTTAGTTAGTTATACAGTGTGTTAAGCTCAATCTAGTTTTTAAAGCTGCAATAATTGTTTTATTGTTTTGTTTGATTTGTTAAATTTTTTTTTATTGGGGGCAACATATAAGCAACAACTAAAACACATAAAAGATCTTATCATGTTGTGTGAGCAAACATCTGCTGTATAGGTTTTATAAATATATTGGGAGAGTGTGAAGATCCTGGGGTTCATACTGGCAAAAGGTGTTCCTGAAAAGTGACTGTGTTCCATTACATTAGTCCCTACTACGTTAACATACACTCTAATTTTTTCAAAGTAAACGCTTTGGGACACTCAGTTAAGAGCATCGAGACGGCACCGAGACGCAGGGCCTGGAACAGACGGTAGCTCGCCTCGCGGCGGACTGTCAGCTTGATCCCGGGTTCCAACTACAAGCTTTTTAAATGCAGCAACTTTAAGATACGCTATTGGAGCTGGAATAAGTCCTGTTATTTTTTTATTGTTATTTTTCGTTTGTGTCAGTTCGAAACTTTACCAAAGTGATACACACACCAATACAAGGTTTCGCTCCACGAGCATGATGCATGCGTCGACGTTAACGTTATTGAGAAAAAAAGGTGGTAATGTGTCTTAAAAAGCTGTCACGTTTCAGCCTCTCGTACGTCTGCACGTAACGTGCCGAAATAGCTCAGTTGGGAGAGCGTTAGACTGAAGATCTAAAGGTTCCGGGTTTCGGCAGCAATGTCATCTGCATTTATTTCCTTAAATCTTTAGTGCCCTGGTTCAAACCCGGGATTCGCCAGAAAGTCACTGTGTTACATCAAACATTAGTCCAGACTTTGTTAACATACTGTCACTTAACTTTAGGTAAAATGCGTAGTTCGTAATGGTTCAGAGAAAGCTGTTACTGGTTCTTAAAAAGATAGTTCGTACTGGTTCCTAAATAGGTGTCACTTCCTGAAAAGTCACTGTGTTCCATCAAACATTAGTCTGTACTTTGTTATCATACAGTCAGTTAACATTGACAAAGATAGGTGGTGTGTACCTGTTCCGCAAAAGTAGTTAATTCCTGAAAAGGCGCTGTGTTCTATCAAACATTAGTCCCTACTTTGTGAACATTGAGAAAAAAAGGTGGTTCGTATTGTGTCTTAAAAAGGTGTCACGTTTCAGCCTCCCGTACGCCTGCACCTATTGTGCCGAAATAGCTCAGTTGGGAGAGCGTTAGACTGAAGATCTAAAGGTCCCTGGTTCAATCCCGGGTTTCGGCAGCAATGTCATCTGCATTTATTTCCTCAAATCTTTAGTGCCCTGGTTCAATTCCGGGTTTCGGCAGAAAGGATTCCCAACTTGGATAGTTGGTGCCAGTTTCTGAAATGTCACTGTGTTCCATCAAACATTAGTCTGTACTTTGTTATCATCCAGTCAGTTAACATTGAGGAAAAACAGGTAGTTCGTACTCGTTCCTACAAAGTTGTCACTTCAAGAAAAGTCACTGAGTTCCATCAAGCATTATTTTGTACTGTGTTATCATACAGTCAGTTAACATTGACAAAGATAGGTGGTGTGTACTTGTTCCGCAAAAGTAATTAATTCCTGAAAAGTCGCTTTGTTCTAACAAACATTAGTCCCTACTTTGTGAACATTGAGAAAAAAAGGTGGTTCGTATTGTGTCTTAAAAACGTGTCACGTTTCGGCCTCCCGTACGCCTGCACCTAATGTGCCGAAATAGCTCAGTTGGGAGAGCGTTAGACTGAAGATCTAAAGGTCCCTGGTTCGATCCCGGGTTTCGGCAGCAATGTCATCTGCATATATTTCCTCAAATCTTTAGTGCCCTGGTTCAATCCCGGGTTTCGACAGAAAGGCCTCCCAACTTGGATAGTTGGTACCAGTTTCTGAAATGTCACCGTGTTCCATCAAACATTAGTCTGTACCTTGTTATCATACAGTCAGTTAACATTGAGAAAAACAGGTGGTTCGTACTCGTTCCTACAAAGTTGTCACTTCAAGAAAAGTCACTGTGTTCCATCAAACATTAGTCTGTACTTTGTTAACAGACAGTCAGTTAACATTGACAAAGATAGGTGGTGTGTACCTGTTCCGCAAAAGTAGTTAATTCCTGAAAAGTCGCTGGTGGTTCGTACTCATTCCTACAAAGTTGTCACTTCAAGAAAAGTCACTGTGTTCCATCAAACATTAGTTTGTACTGTGTTATCATACAGTCAGTTAACATTGACAAAGATAGGTGGTGTGTACTTGTTCCGCAAAAGTAATTAATTCCTGAAAAGTCGCTTTGTTTTAACAAACATTAGTCCCTACTTTGTGAACATTGAGAAAAAAAGGTGGTTCGTATTGTGTCTTAAAAAGGTGTCACGTTTCAGCCTCCCGTACGCCTGCACCTAACGTGCCGAAATAGCTCAGTTGGGAGAGCGTTAGACTGAAGATCTAAAGGTCCCTGGTTCGATCCCGGGTTTCGGCAGCAATGTCATCTGCATTTATTTCCTCAAATCTTTAGTGCCCTGGTTCAATTCCGGGTTTCGGCAGAAAGGATTCCCAACTTGGATAGTTGGTACCAGTTTCTGAAACGTCACTGTGTTCCATCAAACATTAGTCTGTACTTTGTTATCATCCAGTCAGTTAACATTGAGGAAAAACAGGTAGTTCGTACTCGTTCCTACAAAGTTGTCACTTCAAGAAAAGTCACTGAGTTCCATCAAGCATTATTTTGTACTGTGTTATCATACAGTCAGTTAACATTGACAAAGATAGGTGGTGTGTACTTGTTCCGCAAAAGTAAATAATTCCTGAAAAGTCGCTGTGTTCTATCAAACATTAGTCCCTACTTTGTGAACATTGAGAAAAAAAGGTGGTTCGTATTGTGTCTTAAAAAGGTGTCACGTTTTAGCCTCCCATACGTCTCACGTAACGTGCCGAAATAGCTCAGTTGGGAGAGCGTTAGACTGAAGATCTAAAGGTCTCTAGTTCGATCCCGAGTTTCGGCAGCAATGTCATCTGCGTTTATTTCCTCAAATCTTTAGTGCCCTGGTTCAATTCCGGGTTTCGGCAGAAAGGATTCCCAACTTGGATAGTTGGTACCAGTTTCGGAAACGTCACTGTGTTCCATCAAACATTAGTCTGTACTTTGTTATCATCCAGTCAGTTAACATACTGTCACTTAACTTTAGGTAAAATGCGTAGTTCGTAATGGTTCAGAGAAAGCTGTTACTGGTTCCTAAAAAGGTGTCACTTCCTGAAAAGTCACTGTGTTCCATCAAACATTAGTCTGTACTTTATCATACAGTCAGTTAACATTGAGAAAAACAGGTGGTTCGTACTCGTTCCTACAAAGTTGTCACTTCAAGAAAAGTCACTGTGTTCCATCAAACATTAGTCTGTACTTTGTTAACAGACAGTCAGTTAACATTGACAAAGATAGGTGGTGTGTACCTGTTCCGCAAAAGTAGTTAATTCCTGAAAAGTCGCTGGTGGTTCGTACTCATTCCTACAAAGTTGTCACTTCAAGAAAAGTCACTGTGTTCCATCAAACATTAGTTTGTACTGTGTTATCATACAGTCAGTTAACATTGACAAAGATAGGTGGTGTGTACTTGTTCCGCAAAAGTAATTAATTCCTGAAAAGTCGCTTTGTTTTAACAAACATTAGTCCCTACTTTGTGAACATTGAGAAAAAAAGGTGGTTCGTATTGTGTCTTAAAAAGGTGTCACGTTTCAGCCTCCCGTACGCCTGCACCTAACGTGCCGAAATAGCTCAGTTGGGAGAGCGTTAGACTGAAGATCTAAAGGTCCCTGGTTCGATCCCGGGTTTCGGCAGCAATGTCATCTGCATTTATTTCCTCAAATCTTTAGTGCCCTGGTTCAATTCCGGGTTTCGGCAGAAAGGATTCCCAACTTGGATAGTTGGTACCAGTTTCTGAAACGTCACTGTGTTCCATCAAACATTAGTCTGTACTTTGTTATCATCCAGTCAGTTAACATTGAGAAAAACAGGTGGTTCGTACTCGTTCCTACAAAGTTGTCACTTCAAGAAAAGTCACTGTGTTCCATCAAACATTAGTTTGTACTGTGTTATCATACAGTCAGTTAACATTGACAAAGATAGGTGGTGTGTACTTGTTCCGCAAAAGTAAATAATTCCTGAAAAGTCGCTGTGTTCTAACAAACATTAGTCCCTACTATGTGAACATTGAGAAAAAAAGGTGGTTCGTATTGTGTCTTAAAAAGGTGTCACGTTTTAGCCTCCCATACGTCTCACGTAACGTGCCGAAATAGCTCAGTTGGGAGAGCGTTAGACTGAAGATCTAAAGGTCTCTAGTTCGATCCCGGGTTTCGGCAGCAATGTCATCTGCGTTTATTTCCTCAAATCTTTAGTGCCCTGGTTCAATTCCGGGTTTCGGCAGAAAGGATTCCCAACTTGGATAGTTGGTACCAGTTTCGGAAACGTCACTGTGTTCCATCAAACATTAGTCTGTACTTTGTTATCATCCAGTCAGTTAACATTGAGGAAAAACAGGTAGTTCGTACTCGTTCCTACAAAGTTGTCACTTCAAGAAAAGTCACTGAGTTCCATCAAGCATTATTTTGTACTGTGTTATCATACAGTCAGTTAACATTGACAAAGATAGGTGGTGTGTACTTGTTCCGCAAAAGTAATTAATTCCTGAAAAGTCGCTTTGTTCTAACAAACATTAGTCCCTACTTTGTGAACATTGAGAAAAAAAGGTGGTTCGTATTGTGTCTTAAAAACGTGTCACGTTTCGGCCTCCCGTACGCCTGCACCTAATGTGCCGAAATAGCTCAGTTGGGAGAGCGTTAGACTGAAGATCTAAAGGTCCCTGGTTCGATCCCGGGTTTCGGCAGCAATGTCATCTGCATATATTTCCTCAAATCTTTAGTGCCCTGGTTCAATCCCGGGTTTCGACAGAAAGGCCTCCCAACTTGGATAGTTGGTACCAGTTTCTGAAATGTCACCGTGTTCCATCAAACATTAGTCTGTACCTTGTTATCATACAGTCAGTTAACATTGAGAAAAACAGGTGGTTCGTACTCGTTCCTACAAAGTTGTCACTTCAAGAAAAGTCACTGTGTTCCATCAAACATTAGTCTGTACTTTGTTAACAGACAGTCAGTTAACATTGACAAAGATAGGTGGTGTGTACCTGTTCCGCAAAAGTAGTTAATTCCTGAAAAGTCGCTGGTGGTTCGTACTCATTCCTACAAAGTTGTCACTTCAAGAAAAGTCACTGTGTTCCATCAAACATTAGTTTGTACTGTGTTATCATACAGTCAGTTAACATTGACAAAGATAGGTGGTGTGTACTTGTTCCGCAAAAGTAATTAATTCCTGAAAAGTCGCTTTGTTTTAACAAACATTAGTCCCTACTTTGTGAACATTGAGAAAAAAAGGTGGTTCGTATTGTGTCTTAAAAAGGTGTCACGTTTCAGCCTCCCGTACGCCTGCACCTAACGTGCCGAAATAGCTCAGTTGGGAGAGCGTTAGACTGAAGATCTAAAGGTCCCTGGTTCGATCCCGGGTTTCGGCAGCAATGTCATCTGCATTTATTTCCTCAAATCTTTAGTGCCCTGGTTCAATTCCGGGTTTCGGCAGAAAGGATTCCCAACTTGGATAGTTGGTACCAGTTTCTGAAACGTCACTGTGTTCCATCAAACATTAGTCTGTACTTTGTTATCATCCAGTCAGTTAACATTGAGGAAAAACAGGTAGTTCGTACTCGTTCCTACAAAGTTGTCACTTCAAGAAAAGTCACTGAGTTCCATCAAGCATTATTTTGTACTGTGTTATCATACAGTCAGTTAACATTGACAAAGATAGGTGGTGTGTACTTGTTCCGCAAAAGTAAATAATTCCTGAAAAGTCGCTGTGTTCTATCAAACATTAGTCCCTACTTTGTGAACATTGAGAAAAAAAGGTGGTTCGTATTGTGTCTTAAAAAGGTGTCACGTTTTAGCCTCCCATACGTCTCACGTAACGTGCCGAAATAGCTCAGTTGGGAGAGCGTTAGACTGAAGATCTAAAGGTCTCGAGTTCGATCCCGAGTTTCGGCAGCAATGTCATCTGCGTTTATTTCCTCAAATCTTTAGTGCCCTGGTTCAATTCCGGGTTTCGGCAGAAAGGATTCCCAACTTGGATAGTTGGTACCAGTTTCGGAAACGTCACTGTGTTCCATCAAACATTAGTCTGTACTTTGTTATCATCCAGTCAGTTAACATACTGTCACTTAACTTTAGGTAAAATGCGTAGTTCGTAATGGTTCAGAGAAAGCTGTTACTGGTTCTTAAAAAGATAGTTCGTACTGGTTCCTAAAAAGGTGTCACTTCCTGAAAAGTCACTGTGTTCCATCAAACATTAGTCTGTACTTTATCATACAGTCAGTTAACATTGAGAAAAACAGGTGGTTCGTACTCGTTCCTACAAAGTTGTCACTTCAAGAAAAGTCACTGTGTTCCATCAAACATTAGTCTGTACTTTGTTAACAGACAGTCAGTTAACATTGACAAAGATAGGTGGTGTGTACCTGTTCCGCAAAAGTAGTTAATTCCTGAAAAGTCGCTGGTGGTTCGTACTCATTCCTACAAAGTTGTCACTTCAAGAAAAGTCACTGTGTTCCATCAAACATTAGTTTGTACTGTGTTATCATACAGTCAGTTAACATTGACAAAGATAGGTGGTGTGTACTTGTTCCGCAAAAGTAATTAATTCCTGAAAAGTCGCTTTGTTTTAACAAACATTAGTCCCTACTTTGTGAACATTGAGAAAAAAAGGTGGTTCGTATTGTGTCTTAAAAAGGTGTCACGTTTCAGCCTCCCGTACGCCTGCACCTAACGTGCCGAAATAGCTCAGTTGGGAGAGCGTTAGACTGAAGATCTAAAGGTCCCTGGTTCGATCCCGGGTTTCGGCAGCAATGTCATCTGCATTTATTTCCTCAAATCTTTAGTGCCCTGGTTCAATTCCGGGTTTCGGCAGAAAGGATTCCCAACTTGGATAGTTGGTACCAGTTTCTGAAACGTCACTGTGTTCCATCAAACATTAGTCTGTACTTTGTTATCATCCAGTCAGTTAACATTGAGAAAAACAGGTGGTTCGTACTCGTTCCTACAAAGTTGTCACTTCAAGAAAAGTCACTGTGTTCCATCAAACATTAGTTTGTACTGTGTTATCATACAGTCAGTTAACATTGACAAAGATAGGTGGTGTGTACTTGTTCCGCAAAAGTAAATAATTCCTGAAAAGTCGCTGTGTTCTAACAAACATTAGTCCCTACTATGTGAACATTGAGAAAAAAAGGTGGTTCGTATTGTGTCTTAAAAAGGTGTCACGTTTTAGCCTCCCATACGTCTCACGTAACGTGCCGAAATAGCTCAGTTGGGAGAGCGTTAGACTGAAGATCTAAAGGTCTCTAGTTCGATCCCGGGTTTCGGCAGCAATGTCATCTGCGTTTATTTCCTCAAATCTTTAGTGCCCTGGTTCAATTCCGGGTTTCGGCAGAAAGGATTCCCAACTTGGATAGTTGGTACCAGTTTCGGAAACGTCACTGTGTTCCATCAAACATTAGTCTGTACTTTGTTATCATCCAGTCAGTTAACATACTGTCACTTAACTTTAGGTAAAATGCGTAGTTCGTAATTTTTCAGAGAAAGCTGTTACTGGTTCTTAAAAAGATAGTTCGTACTGGTTCCTAAAAAGGTGTCACTTCCTGAAAAGTCACTGTGTTCCATCAAACATTAGTCTGTACTTTATCATACAGTCAGTTAACATTGAGAAAAACAGGTGGTTCGTACTCGTTCCTACAAAGTTGTCACTTCAAGAAAAGTCACTGTGTTCCATCAAACATTAGTCTGTACTTTGTTAACAAACAGTCAGTTAACATTGACAAAGATAGGTGGTGTGTACTTGTTCCGCAAAAGTAATTAATTCCTGAAAAGTCGCTTTGTTCTAACAAACATTACATTAACATTAACATACAGTCAGTCAACTTTAAGTAAACTAAGGGCTTCAAACATAAGTCTGTACTTTGTTGACAGTCAGTTAACATTAAGAAATATAGGTGGTGTGTACTTGTTCTGCAAAAGTAGTTAATTCCTGAAAAGTCGCTGTGTTCTATCAAACATTAGTCCCTACTTTGTGAACATTGAGAAAAAAAGGTGGTTCGTATTGTGTCTTAAAAAGGTGTCACGTTTCAGCCTCCCGTACGCCTGCACCTAATGTGCCGAAATAGCTCAGTTGGGAGAGCGTTAGACTGAAGATCTAAAGGTCCCTGGTTCGATCCCGGGTTTCGGCAGCAATGTCATCTGCATTTATTTCCTCAAATCTTTAGTGCCCTGGTTCAATTCCGGGTTTCGGCAGAAAGGATTCCCAACTTGGATAGTTGGTACCAGTTTCTGAAACGTCACTGTGTTCCATCAAACATTAGTCCAGACTTTGTTAACATACTGTCACTTAACTTTAGGTAAAATGCGTAGTTCGTAATGGTTCAGAGAAAGCTGTTACTGGTCCTTAAAAAGATAGTTCGTAATAGCTCAGTCGGGAGAGCGTTAGACTGAAGATCTAAATGTCCCTGTTTTGCACCTTTCAGGCCACCTTAGTTTTGCATGCTTTGTGCTGAAATAGTGCAGTTGGGAGAGCGTTCAACTGAAGATCTAAAAGCAGCTGTTGCAATCAACATGATTCAGGGTTGTTTCCTGAAAAGATTAGTTGTGCAAACCTAACATAGACTGTTCGTACTGTTTACTAGACATCTGTTACTAGCTGAAAATCTTACTTCAGTAAGTTCATTAATCAGATGGTTCATACTGGTTCCTAGAAAGTTGTTTCTTTCTGAAGCTTAGTTCCTACTTCATTAATTCGATGGTTTGTACTGGTGCTGTGAGATTTGTGATCTTCTTTGATGGATCAAAATTTATGATGATTTTAAGGAGAGGATGGAAAGATGTTTGGCTCGTTTTGTAGTTTTATTGTCGCTATATATTGATTTTTAATGAGGAAGTTCTGCACAGCAAGTACGATTGTCGTGTTAAATGTTTACCAGCATAACACCCACTTTTGTTAAGCTATGGTCCCCTTCTTACACTCTGGGTGTCTGTCTCTCTCAGGTGGGGGTCATATTAGTGCAGTGTATGTTGTTGATCTTCTACACCAGCCATGTGTTCCTCTTCATCGGTACTTGTGTGTTGGGACTGTGCATCAGTAGTGTGTTCCCCTCCATGCTGGCTTTTACGGAGGACTTACTTGAATACAAAGGTAAACACTTGCTGACACTCACACTGTCAATATTCATCAATAATCAAATAACTATATGTACCATTAAATGTACAAATTACATATCTTTTTTTTTTGTTTTTCTAAAATTCTTCATTAATTCTTTTCTGTATTTCTGTGTCTGTATGACAATGATATCTCACTTTTAAACCATGATTGGTTAGAGGATCATTTCATCACTGTTGCCTTGCTTGTAGTGTATAAATATTTGCACAGTTGACCAGGCAATTATTATGATTGGTTTATATTGTGTGTATATATATATATATAATTAATTTACACATTTGCTAGTATAGATATTTAAGCCTTAATGTCATAACTGTAGATATTTTAGGTCTATCTCTTGCCTGTTAAAGGTTGTGCCACAACTGTCCTGGTTACCAGTGCCAGTACAGGAGAGATGATACTGCAGCTGCTTGTTGGATTGGTAAGAAACCTTTCATAAGAATGTGTGTGTGTGTGTGTGTGTGTGTGTGTGTGTGTGTGTGTGTGTGTGTGTGTGTGTGTGTGTGTGTGTGTGTGTGTGTGTGTGTGTGTATGTGTGTGTGTGTGTGCTCGCATATGTCAATTTATTTACAATATTAATTAAATTCCATTTTCACCAGATTTTTCCAAGGGTATTTCTGCATATTGCGTGTCTCTTTTGATACATTTTTAATATTCTATTTTCTTCACAGTACTGTTTAACTGGTTGTCTCATTACTAATAAGGAATTTATGTCTGTAATGCACATTTGATAATAATAAAAAAAAAAACAAGAATGTTTGGAAACCCTGATCTGAAACTTGAGTCTGTATGTGTGTGTCTTTTCCTGCAGGTGATCCACAGTCAGGGCAGCTATTCCTTCCTGTTGTGTTGCACAATAGTGTCATTCATCGGCTTCTGTCTGTTCCTGCTGCTCCTCTACGTCCAGCACATCCACAGAAACCGCCACACAGGTAAACACACATTGGATAGACACATATAAAGAGAATGAATTAAATTCTGAAACATTAAGAAGTCCTATTAAGGAAAAAAAATATCAATCTTAAAAATATACAGCTTAAAGAAAACGGCTGTCACATAGCAACAGAAGACAGCAATCCATGTGTGACGGCTGACATGATTTGACTTGGAAATTAGGAGCTCCAGGGTGCATACAAACAGAGCAGAAAACCAAAGCAGGTGCAGGCTGAGTTGGAGATGTCAACAGTTAAAACAAACTAAACATGCCAGCTTACACAGAGGGAAAAGGGTTGGAGTGAGAATTCATGCACATGATGCCATTGTGCGATAGGGAAAGTAGGAAGTAGGGTAAGGTGCTCGTCTTTGTTCTGTGTGCCCCTGCAGCCCAGTCAGGCTGTCCTCATCCTACCTCCTGTGTGGGGAAATATTGTTATTTCTTATTTGGATTTGGATTTGTATTTGTATGGGCCACCATACACCCGTGTTTGTCTCAGGAATTGACTGGGATTTGTGTGGATTTTCCTGCCACACTGACACATGCATCCTGGTGACACATTCCTGCCCTTCTTCAGATGATAAAATGAACACATACAATTGTTTCATTCTCTTATTTTATTGTTGATTCATTTCGCTTTGCTGTCGCTGTCCTTCAGGTTTTATTTCCTGAAAGGTCAGTGTTCGAGTTTAATGCAACATAGTGTGAAAGCTTTGTGCCTAAATAGCTCAGTTGGGAGAGCGTTAGACTGAAGATAAAGGTCTAAAGGCAGTTGGCTGTTGGATGGGGTTTGTCTGTGTCTATTTTCCACATTGTGATGATAATGAAAAACATAATTGTTTAATTCTCTTATTTTACTTAATTTGTCATTTATTTTAACTTTTTGTTATCCAAGAGTGCGCCAAGAAAATGTCTACATGCCTAAATGCATTTAGTTGCTGCCATGTGATTGGTTGATTAGAAGTTTGCGTTAACAAGCAGTTGGACAGGTGTACCTAATAAAGTGGCCGGCGAGTGTATGTCTTCAATGTTGAGACATAAATTCTAAACCACTGTGTGTGATTAAGGTAAACCACTGACAGTACATTTATAACAATTCTATTAATTGTTTTTTTGCTTGAGATCTGTGACACTTTTCAACAGAAACTAAATCTTAGCGTTTCTATTATTAAAAAAGAATCTGTCTTATTAAGTGCTTCTAATTTAAGACCTGCTTCATTTCCCGGCAGGTATATGTTTGCACCCAGGTAGCATGATTTCCTTTCATCATCCTTTGATGATATGACAGAATACACTGTATTGTGCCAACAGTTTCAATGACAGATTCGACAGTGGCAACAGGATGACCTGCTTGTGCAAACAATCCTACTGAATGTCAATTCTCTTCTATTTTCTTTGAGGCAAACTAACCAACACTATTTACCTCCTAGATTCCTCTAAAAGCATGAACATGAAAGAGAAGCCAACGCCGGAAGGCTCGTGATCTCAGGATCCCTGAAGAGGCCCAAGGACACAAATGATCAGAGTGCCTCTGCTGAGGATGATGAGGAAGCTCAGGGAAAACATTCCTTCATCAGCCCTCAACGTGACCTAAAGAGAGGTGTAATAAGCCTGATGATCAACAAGTAGCTTAATGAATGTACAATATTTGACTTCATTTAATTCTTTGCACAATCATCTCTTGCTGTAACTTGATTAAAAGACACTAATGATTTAACGTTGTCTTTTCAGTGTGAGCATTGGTACAGTCTAAATGTCTGCAGCATATTAGGCTGCTACTGTGCTACTGCTACTGCTGTGGTGTCTTTATGGTGGAACGGAGCAGTCAGAGACACGGCTAGTTTGAGATCTTTTATTATTGGTCTCGCCTAACTCTTTTCCGATACGAACACTTCCTCTACACCCTCTCACATTGATACGCCACTTAAGACAAGCAGCTTGTAAACATTTGAAAAAGCTTCAAACAAATAGAGACGGAACAAAGCAAGAACTGTCAGTCTTTTTTTTCTTTGTTTTTTTTTTTAAAAAAAAGGAGATTTTACATTTCAAGGTAAGTTCAAGGAGAAACAGTATCAGAACATAGAAATGAAGAAATACACAAACTAACAGGAGGAAACTTTTACATGGGCTTTGGGGTCACTATTCAGCTATTTTATAGTTTTTAATCAAAGTTAATGCAAAAATGAAACCAATTCTATTGGGCTGTACTATAAATTCAAATAAATAAATATTGTGATAGTGCCTAATTACAAATCACTGTAAATCTTTTGAAATATATACTGTAAAAGGTTTAGACTGAACTCTGTTTTGCCGTATAAAATACGAAGTGCATAATTTTATACTCCCTTTGGGAAAATATACATTTCTCAGTAAGCAAACGTCAACAACATGTCATCAAAGAGGAAATCTGAGTCATAGAAAAGCGACAGAATCCAATACTACAGGAACCCCAAAGTTTTTAAGTGCAAACGTTCCATCACAACATCTGCATTTACAATATCAACACTATATCAAAACACTTGACATATAAAACATAGATTTAGATCTCTCCCCATAAGGCTTTGATTCCCAAAAACAGCCGACGCTTCCCAAACACAGAAGAGGAAATCAACATGCACAGATAAATGTTAAATCAGGGAACTCAAAATAGCAGACATCTAAATATCTGGCCGTTACAAAAATAGAAATTAATCTTAAAATTCTATTGGTGTTACAGGAAAATAAAAGGAGATTACACAAAAAAAAAAAAAAAAAGATAAACAAGTTTTATATATCTATATATTTATATACTTTCTGAGTAGATTTCTTATCACAAACATTTATAAGCAGGTTGGAAAGAAACATGGCTGCCAACTGTTAAACGTGGCCTGATTAAATTTACATGCTATGCATATTAACCCATGTTGCTGTCTATATACAACGGTTTCGTCTCAAAGACAACTGCAGCACGTTTCGTGTACTACAAACCACCGGCTGCAGCGTATTCTGACATTTTACTTCCAACTCCCGGGGCTCTGGTTTGGTCAAAGATATGGCAGAAAAATATTAAACAGGTCGTATGTTGTTAAATCTATACCACCTCTTAAATGATACAACTCGTCCACTTTGGAGAGATAAACTTGGGCTCGGCTGTGGTAAGGCACCATATATCAACGTGATGGACTTTAGGCTCAGGGGGGCAAATGTCTGTTAGTTGAGTAAAAATGAGTTCCCATCTAAAAGATTGGCTGGTCATCCATCCCTGGGTTAGAAATTAGACACTTGGGTAAACAAACACTCATTTGGGTTCCATCCAAGTATCGTGTAAACAAGTGCGATGTACATTTTCCACACTTAATAGCATAGAAAGGTGGAATCGACCACTCGAGTCTGTCTCAGACTTATGGCTTCAAAGTTGTTTTTTTTTATAAAGTAAGGTGTAAACCTTTCATGGCTGATAATCTACAAGGGATTTAGGGTAAAGAAGGTGTGTAAATGCTCCTCCAGGATTAAAGGTCGATGTATTTCAGATGGCTAAGGCTAGGCAAAGCTTCAAGCTAGACTGCGAAGAGTCGAGCTACTAAGATTACGAGGTTGAGTCAGAGTTTAAACAGCTGCAAGCAACAAGTCACTGAAGCTCATTGATTTCTGACAAACTGAGCAGCCGTGTGGACGCGCAGCGGTGTTTCCAGATCTGCTGTGATTTGGTATCATGAGGAACAATCCTGTCTGTCTGTAGGTCAAACTGGACTTAAAGGAGTAGTTCAACATTTAGAGAAATACACATATTCGCTTTCTTGCAGAAAGTTAAATGAGAAGGAGAAAACTAAACATTTTAACGGTATATATGAAGCTACAGCCAGCAGCAAGTTATCTCAGATCAGCATAGACGGCCTGGAAACAGCTCGACTGACTGTGCAGGTAATCAGCACGTCAAGAGTTAACTAATTAATATGTTACATCTTGTTAAAACCACCTCGTTTGTACTTTCTTTTTGTGCAGATGTAACATGTTAATTAGCCAGACTCGCTGTTTGCTTGTTTGAGCTGACTAGATATTTACTATACAGATATCTTCTCATCTCATTCTTAGCAAGACAGTAAAAAGGCATCTCCCATGTTGTCAAACTACTCCTTGAAGTTGATTACAGCCCTTGAAAATCCACACTTTGTGTGATGTTGCTTACAGGGTCAATGCACAGAAAGAGTTTATGGCTTCACTTTCTTTCATTCACACCTGAAAGAGCTGGTCTACCGTATTTACATTCAAACTATTACACAGAGGCATGATTCAAGGTTCAGATCAGATTATGGCCATGTGGCTACGGTTAGCCAACTTTTCAGAACAGCAAACAGGGCACACTCAGGCAGGTGAGGTGAGGTACAGAGCTGGGTAGAAGATAAAAGACTTGCAGGTAAACATGCAGGTTATCAGGTTAAAGCACTACCCTTCAATAAGAGTAAAAGGTGAAGTTAAGGAGCAAGCACAAAAAAAGAAAACAGAATCGTCATCAGCTGAAGGGAAAAACAATTAGGAACTGATAACAGAAATTTGTCTTTTTGGCAATAACACTGTTGCACAAGATCAGAAGGAAATTCTATAAAAGGAAAGATTCAGATATCTGCAATCCCACTGGTCTGTGTCCAAATATGAAGCAGATTATGGCTGCTAAGAGTCCAATCCACATGCACCATCAGTTGCCATGGAAATTCCTCTCTCCCCTCTTTGTTGTGTGGAGGATCCAGAAAAGCCAGTTAAAAGTGTGTAAGGACGGATGGCATCAGTGTGTGTGAGTACAGAATAACATCCTCAGGCTGGAAACAAACCTCCTTTAAACCTGGACTGCCAACATCTCTCCACACATCTGACTGTAGTGTGACTTGTGTGACAGAGGACTTTAAAGCACCAGAGTGATGAGGAAATGGCAATGACACAGCTCCCACAGCGTAGTCCTGGATGTGGGGGGCAGAAGGAGCTGGGGCTGAGGGGGGATGGGGGGGAGGTGCAATGTCTGCCTGTCAGGGTCCTAATACAGTGAGGAAGTGGAAGGGATTATTCCTATGTCTTCTGAGGGTCTGGGGAAATGGGGCCCGGTGTGTTGGTCCCATCCATACTGTGTATGGGGATCTGGAACTGTGGGGTGAGGACTGACGGGAACTAGAACAGAGCAGACAGTGTGTTAAGATGGTTTAGAAACAAATAAACTAATTGAGATGAAATGTTACCAGATGTGAGGAGGGAGGTTTCCACTCTCAGGTACTGACTTGGAACAGGTGAGCCCCCTGGCGTCGTGTGGCGGGGCTGAGAGGGGCGACCGGACTGAGCGTGCTCCAGAAGTGGATGTTGGACAGGAGGGGACTGGGAGTCAGCAACAGAGTGGGAGTCTGAGAAGGAAGACATGCGAGGAATGTTAGTGACTGATATTATTGTCTGATGTATCAGTATTGGCAGAAACAGCAGAACAGGAACATTATGTTTGAGTGTAACCTGTCACAGCTCGGTTCATGTCTGTCTTTAATAACTATACTAGCTCTATGCTTTCTGCTAAACTGTGCTAACTGTCTATATACGGCTGCTTATTTAGCCAAATTCATCTCTACTTAAAGAACCCAATAAAGAGGCAACGCTTCTAACAGACTCCTAAATTCTATACAGCAGCCGGGGTCACAGATGAATCCTGCACTGCTGCCACCTGCTGGTCAGGATCAGAGGCTGATGATGATGATGATGATGATGATGCTGAACTTCACTGGGCTCTTTCTGTTAATAAATGATGCTTGACTAGTGTTTTAACTGCTGTTCAGTCAAAGTCTGTGATGCAAACAATAGTTATTTTTTTCTTTCTCGTAAACACAACAAATTAGTTTTACACATGTGTGGATATCCACAACATTAACCCAGGGGTGTCAAACTCATTTTAGCTCAGGGGCCACATGATGGAAAATCTATTACCAGGTGGGCCGGACCATAAAATTATGGCATAATGACTTAAAAATAATTGTTTTACTTTGGTCCAAAATAGTGCAAGCAGATTATGAACACATCACAAATTATGATTGATAGATAGATAGATATAGATAGATATAGATAGATACTTTATTAATCCCAAAAACTGGGAAATTGGTCTTTACAAAACACTTCAAATAAGTTGAAAACAATTGTGCAATTTCAGTGATTGGTTGATTGAGTGATTACACTTTGTCTCAGTGTATATACAAAGACTAGACACAAGATACAAGACTAAAACTTTAAGTCACAGTCTGAGATTGAACAAAATACTCTCAAAGGTATCAAATACCTTATTTGTCATTTCCACGTCTTAATCCTGATTGATGCATTATGGGATCTGTAGTTCTGTGCAATATTGTGTTATCAGTGCTGGGCCATTATTAACGATAATGTAAAATGATCTTGCGGGCCGGATATGATTACAAGGCCGGCTGTGAGTCTTACCTGTAGCATTGCTGGTGTGAGAGAGGCAGTGGGTAGAGAGGGGCTGCAGATGTTCATGGGGGAGAAGTCAGAGGTGGTAACCAGCAGAGTTGGCGGGCTGATCTGCAGGATTTTGGGCGGCTTGCGTGCCTTTCCTGAGCTCTGAGTGCAGACTGTGGTGCTGCTGCTCACCGACGATGAACTGGTTTCACCGTCCACCGGAATGGTTTCATCTCCGGACAAACCGCTCCCACTTTCCACCTGAAGGACGAGAGAGAGATAACGATTTCTACATGTGTCTCATTACGATTACGATTTGAGTTCCAATGATTCTAAAAACAATTCCATATATGAAAGTAGCACAACTCTTACATTTATCAGGTGGCCAGAAACACGTCTCCAAATGAACGATTATGTTGCTCCGTGTCTAATGGATGTGTAAAGTGCCAACTGTTGGCTAATATGTTTGTCATAACAACTTCATAATGAGTCAATGTTGTATTTACAGCTTGTTTTCGCTGCCCCTGAGTTCCAAAAAAATTAGCTTTGGCAGATTTAAAATAATCAAATACACAGCCTCATTAGGGCTTCAACTAACGATTATATTCCTTATCGATTAATCACCCAATTAATCTTTGTTTTTTTTTGCTGTAAAATCTAATAAAATTGTAAAAGTTGCATTTTATTATTTCCCAGAGTCAAAGGTGACATCTTCAAATGTTTTGTTTTGTCTGATCAGCAGTTCACAATCATGTATGACACCAAAAAGCTTAAAATACCTCACATTTGAGAAGCTGCATCTAGCAAATATTTGGCATTCTTCAAATATGACTGAAATAATTATTTGATCACTTGATCAAAATAGTCGATTTTCTGTTGATCGTGTTTAACATTCGGACTGATCCAATCTGTTTTATCAGGACTGTGTGTGTTTTGATCACATTTTATTGACAGTGGCCTTGGAATGCACACAAACAGCTTAACTGTCAGATGCTTTTCTTGATAGGTAAGTATGTGACATAATTTCAAACTGAACCTCCCACTTCAAACTAGTGAGAAGAGCACAGAGAGAAAGACAAATCTCTGCTATCACTGTGTGAGATGTGACTGCTGGTGTGTGTATACTGGCCTTCTCCTGTGCCTGAACGTCTGCGGGCTGAGAGGATCCAGATTCCATGTCGCTGTCAATCACCAGCTCCTGGGAGGAGTCAGGAACTACGCTTGGGGACGGGCTGGCTGAGGTCAGGTCCGGTAGACTGAACTGTGATTCTGATGAGCGGATGTGTTCAAATGAGTAAATGTGCTGGGACGGCATGGTGGAGTGTGTGCTGATGTCTTCCACCCTCGGTTGTGGAGCTTGCACGGGGTCCAAGTGATTGGACATGAGGGTTGTCTCTATGGCAACCTGAGGAGGCGGTGCTGGCTTTGAAGGGGTGTTTCCAAACTTGATGACGGATGGCAACGCAGCTGACTGTGGCGGTTGAGTCTCCTGGCTCTGAGTAGCAGCAGAGAGACCCTTCTTATCAGCCATCTTCTCTGCTGGGTTCTCTATTTTAATGGACTTGAAGAGCTGGCGTCCATTTTGCAGCGAGTTGAGGGTAAAGGAGGTGTACAGGCCAGAGCGGATGTAGTCATTACGGTTCGACTGTTTGGTGCTGGACATGAGAGTGCCTGTACTAGCTCCTGCCTTGCTGCAATCACCAGATTCACCCTCCTGAAGGGTGCTGTCCGCCCTTCTCGTTATGGCAGGGACTCCCCCGGTACCCGCGTCTTCTGTTCGGGTGGCAACATCTCCTTTAAGGATGTCAGGGTATGACACAAAGCGATAGACAAACTTCTGACCATTCACCTTCTTTATGATGTTCTGTAAGATACAAGAAAGGGATTGAAGTGTGCAAAAATGTGTTAGTTTATGCTTTTAGTATAGACTTTCCCCTAACGTAGTATACCTCCACCAAAATGGCAGCAGAGTAAAAAAAATTAAAAAAAAATAAAATAGAAGGGTGAGAAATTGTGCGTGGGGCAGCTCTGTCCTTCCTGTCTGTAACAAACTAGCAGCCACTAATGCTGCAGCCAAACATACCAGAGGAACCCAGCCCAGAACGCCCACAGGGTCAGGTTGTGCTTCTGCCAACCCACAAGCAGAGTGAGAAACAGACAGCACTCCACATTGTGGCCAATCCAGCATTCAGGGTCATGTTTTTCTCAACCATTTTCTGACATTGTATCGTCCACAAATACCCATAAAGATCAGATGTTCAGTAAGAACAGAAAAGGACATTATGCTCTGATAAACTTGTAGCACAATAAGTGGTTATGGTTTGGCTCAGTCATTTGTTTTACAGTAGTTACCTGAAGCCCAAAAGGCTGAGCTTGGGCGTCACATACAGGACAGCTATTTTTAACCAACTACAACCCACCACATGTGAGAAGAGCTGATTATGTGTTTACCTTGTCGTAGTAGTATCTGAGTGCTCTGCTGAGTTTGTCATAGTTCATATTGGGCTTGTTCTTGCGGGCTCCCCACAGCCGGGCCACCTCCTCTGCCTGTAGCAGTTTGAACTCCCCTTCCTCATTGGTCCAGCAGATCAGCTGTTCATTACTGGAATCCAAAAGGAGCTGGAGAAGGAACTGCCACAGGGTGACAGAGTTGTCCATGTCTCTCACTAAGAAGGAACACAATAATGCATTTGGTAAACAATCAGTCAACCACATGAACTACCGTATATGTGCATGAATAGCAGCGCACAGACTGGAGCCCAAACCTCAATCAACCTGTCAGTCTTAACAACACCACACAATGCACATTACAAAACAGTGCTATTTTTATACTGATGGGCACAAAAAAAACAATTAGAGCAGTGGGAGAAAGTATTGATCTAATGAGTCACCCTTAACTGTCAAAGATCACTGCTGTGAAAATGATTATTCAACAGACAAAAGTTAAGATGTTATTTTTAGAGGACCGTCATTACCAGACCTGGAGGTCAGAGTGTAAAGTAAAACTCCACCTTCATTAGTAAACTGGAGTGGACTCCTTTAAGAACAGTGGTCTCTGTACAGTTCAAGACTTTCATCTTTCCACAGACTGAGGCTTAACACACAGCTGGATCTACTGCTGCTGTTGTGTTCTGAGGGAAGAAAATGACACCTAATCATTAATGCCAGATTTTCCTTTAGAAAATGCGGCACTGTGATGCAGCTACTGGCTAGTCCTACACAAGGCCAAACATCTTGTTCACATCTGGTTTTTTTGAAATGGCTGCACAACACCACGGCCATGAGAAGAGGGAGGAAAAAGAAAAGGTGTGTAGGCAATGATGAAAAAAGTAAGGAAATCCATTTACCAAACATCCTGCCGGCATACTAAACTTGACAGATGGAGGAAAATACATCCTATAGTGGAAATAGCAATCACATTTTTTTTTATCAAACACTCTTACTATGATCACTATAATTCTTAATTTTACCAACCAAGCCAATATTGAACAGCATGAAAATTAAAATGGTGGCATGAGATTACAACCTACATTATTGACTATTATATAACTATTCAGTTATACTGAAGACCTCCATTTGGCACGACCCTACTCGTCTTGTCTTTTTACATATTTTTATTCCTGACACCCAACTAAGAGAACTACAAACTCACACCTGGCACTTGCTTTGATATTTTGGAGGGGCTTTGCAGTGGTCTTTATATGTTTTTCAGCATCATATCCTTTGCCGAGATTAAAGGCTGTACACATCGGTGGTGCACCCACACAGGTGTTTTCACTTTGGATGATTAGACCTCTCACGACGGTGTGGGTGTGTACGCAAAGTGCTTGATTGACATCTGCCTCCCCCACATTTTTGTTACACTGGAAGGGGACAACCTTTGATTTGTTTAGATATGCGACACGAGCACTTCACAAAGATAGACAATCTTTTACATTCCAATCTAATCCGCACGTGGAATAAACGGCCCATCACTGGTGCAGCATGGGTAACTGGTGCATCCTACTAGAGTGTCTCAAACAAGTCAACCTTATACGTGCACATATATTACAATCCTGCCTGCGCATCACCTCAGCTGGGTGTATGTCACATAATTACACGTTGTCCAGAGAGAAGTGACAGGTTCCTCTTTTCACCAGGGAAAAGGCTTCCTGCAGATGACAACTGATGATAGATTCAAGTGTTCCTGCAGGGAGTGACAATGAGAGCAAGTCCAGAAGTGAGGACAGGGTTGAGTATAAATGTAAGTAACAGTTTTCTTATAACCACAATATTTTGGCTTAAGTTTAAAAACCAGAAACCTCATCTCCTCGTCTTAAATGAACAGACTTTTAAAAAACAGACAAAAATCACCTTTATTTAAAAAATGCACACAATAACAATACAAAGCTGAGCATGTTGTCAACAGTCTTGCAAGAATGATCATCTACTCTCTGCTCTCTCTTCCCATCAATCCTTGCAGTCACTGATTCCTGTGGTTACGGTGGTGAATCAGGGTCCAGTGTTGTTGCTGCTCTTGACGTTGCTGTGTGGAGCATAGGTGTAGGAGACTTCTGGCAATACTGTGGATTCGCTGAGGTCGGCAAAGTTGTCCGTTTGTAGTATGAAAGAAAAATACATTGTCATAATCACATAACAAATGCATCCTGAATTTTAATTTCAGGTGGTAACCAGACATGAAAACAAGAAAGTCACTGCAATATTGAGCTACTTAACAGCCCACATTCATTAGAAATTATTTTAAATCTTTCAAGATTATAGCTAAAGGAATTGTAGAGTAACCATAACCCACCTTTTTAAAACTGCAGTTCCTTCTGTTCCTCAATGCTTCACAAACATGTTGAGCGAACACTTCACACCGCTCAGATCTCCACTCTGACTCGTGTTCTTCTTTTTCACCTTTACTAAACAGTCTGACCTGTTAGCTGTCATCTGTTGTAAGGCGTCATACGACGTCTGTATTTGTGCATCTCCTCGCAAAGTTGTTCTTCAAAATTGGGCCATTTTACTGCACGTGTTCAATTGTTGTTTTCTTCTTATTATATCCTCTTAAAAAAAAGATTTTAACTACCTCACTGTAGTGTTATACAAGTAGTGTAGTTTATTTAAGGGATAGCCCGGTACGTAGGCTGTGTGCGTAGCGAGTGCTATACTATGTTCCTGTAAGCATACTACTTAGCAGGAGGTTGAAGGAGAGAGCGTTTTGACATTTAATTGCCCAGTCCTGGGTGGCACTGTTATCAGGTATTATTGCACTTACTGTATTGTAGCCAAGTGCACCCAAACGATTACACCTCCCTCACTGGTTTGTGCATTTGTAACCATGAATGATAGGCGCGTCACTTCGTGCACCCCATCCCTGTTGCACAAGATATTTATCTGCCCACTACAGATGCCTTCTGCTCATTGAGGATAATTACCCTCTGTGGTTGTCAGGTGTCACACCACCTACGGGCAAGAGGGCTGCACATTGTCAGCAGCTTGAAGATTACTTGTTATGGCCATATGATTTCACCCACGTTCATCTACACCTCCCACGTGGCAGATGTTCGGATGAGGTGCCTTGTGTTCTGGTCCAGTAATTGTGCACGTTTGAGATAGCTGCTACTAAAAAGCCTGAAAACTCCACTCGTCTTGGTGATGTTAAAAAAAATATCTGCCCTTCTATCATGATCAGTCTTTTTCCATTGTCTATTATCATCATCATCCTTTGAGGTCAATCTCAAAAATCAAGTCACACGCAACCCAAGCATAGAAAAGGAGATGCGCACACATGCAAATATTACGGAGGGCCCACTTCCTCTGCAAGGAACATGTTTCTTAGACTGCAATGCTTATGTACCATTCACACCCCAACTACTGGGCTTTTCCTATATTCCCTTGAAGAACCAAACAGAAAAAGTTACTGTCACATGCTGATACATGTATTAATCCTGATATGACTGGTATGTGTAGCTGGCTTCTCATGTGATGCTTCTGTAATTTTATCCACTTCATGTTTACAGGCTGAATATGACCAGTGCTCTCTCTGTCAGTGTCTAGTCAACATGTGTGTGTGTGTGTGTGTGTTTGTGTAAGCTTCTTAAATGGACGAGTAAATCTGCCCTGACTCATCCAGACCTGATAGATGACCCCCTCACTCTCTCTCACTCTCTCACCCTCTCACTCACACACACACACACAATCTGTCCCAAACTGTCACCGTTAAAGCCGGTGATATCGCGGCAAAAATAAAGAGTGTCAAAGCCGCAGCCTGGATAAAAGATTACCAATGAACGTTATATAACATCTAACATTGGCAGCCAACGTTATCTACAGAGCACCGTGATAACGTAAGTTAACGTTAGGTCAAATCAGTCGTATATCATGGGCTATTCAGGCTATAAACACTCGGACTGGAGTGACTGGTTTCTACTGTCAGAGAGCCAGGCACCCACACGGTGCAACATAAAAGACCACTTGTTGGTGAATAACGTTAACACAGGCTAACAGTTATTTACCAACGGTGCAAAGTCGCAGGGTGGAGCTCAAACACTACTGTGGTGTTTGTCGTGTAAGTGTGTGTGTGTGTGTGTGTGTGTGTAAGCAGGCAGCGAGAGCAACAAATGAAGGCATTTACGTTACTTCGCTAACTGTAAGTTAGCTGCGAGCTAGCTTTGCGTTAGCTTGTCTGCTAACATTACCTCGCTCGTAGAGCCCGCTGTATTTCCGAGTCGTCCAGCCGCGTCGAAATATTTCCAAAACATTGTCGTAATGCTTTCTAGTGTTTCATAGCTCAGGAAACAAGTTTCAAACAGCGTGTCAAGCGAATACCTGAGCAGAAAATACATTAAACAGCCTTTCACTTGTTCTGACGCTATATCCTCTAAACAGGAAATAATGCTGCTTTCAAGGTTCCTTGTACGCCTCAACGTCGCGAACAATTGCGCCTCCAACTGCGTTTGCGCGCAGACGAATAAAGACCTGCAAACTGGTTTATGTTGTAAACATTGTGCAGCAAACAAGCGGTCGCGACCCAAAGGTGAGAACATGCGTTTCACTTTAGTATTATAATATTATTAGTGTGATTATTACTACAATGTCTGAAAACGATGACATCTCAGAGAAAATATAGTATATAAATTAGGATTCTCACGGCATGTCAAAGGTTGTATGTTATATACGTGACCGTCACCGTTTCACTCGTCGGCTGGCGTGTTTTTATATCCTTTAAACATCACATCACAGAAACACCAGTACAGAAATGTTCCACCTGTTTGCGCGATATGTTTCTATATGATGTTGAAAATTCCGATGTTTCTGAAACACAGAGAACGTGTCATTAAACACACGCTGAGATCATTTCCTCACTTGTTTTTTCTGCTTATGTTTTGTTTGTTATTTTGTTTTTACTTTGCCACACAGTTACATATTCCTTCCATAAAAATAGTGAATAAGTTTCTAACTTACACTTACTTGGTTTATCTTTGCTGAGTCAAATATTATTAACGTATTATCAATATAAAGTATTAAAGTTATTTCAGGTGATAAAATATGAATGGATCCACTGTCAAAAAATATAATTTGGTGCCAATAAAGGAGCATCTCAGTTCATTTTGTGCTTTCGAAGCACAATCGCTGTGGGACAATATTGTTGGCAGCTCTCGACAATTAAATTATGAAGATTTATTTTTCTCACTCATTCTATGATTTCCAGCATATCCATCTGACTATTACAGAGCTATTAGACACACAAGGTGCATCATTTATCACATGAGATGTGAAACATTTTGTAGAATCGGGTTGTAATGGCACAGCCATTTCCAAAAGGCTCCCCAGACAAACTGTTATTCACATTTTGCAGGCTGAAGAAAGTCTTACAACCTGATTGTGTGAAACTGGTGCATGCATTACACTACAGTAATGCTCTTTTATGTGGTAAACAATCAACAGGAAGACTCTAGCTCATTCAGAACACATACGTTCTCACCTGATTGGCTCCCAGTGCAGTACAATATAAGTATTTTTAGTTATAGTTTTTAAAGCAATCAAGTAGCTCAAAAAGTATGCATGTATGCATGTTGTTTATGTCTGTGGGATATATGTGTGGTCCATACTGTCTTCAGTTGACTGTGTTTGCATGCATATTTAATGTAAAGCATATTGTTCTTTTTTTTTGTGTGTGGACGAGCAGTCCTTGTCCACTGTGGAATTATAGCACACAAACAAGAATTAGCATCATAAACTAGAAGTCTGATATATATACAGAAATCCTCACAAAGTAGAAATGACATGCATGTTTTCATATTGCCACCAAGGGGCAGCATATTACAGGAGTAACACATAACAATCGAGCAGCTCTCAGCAGGTTAACTGTACTCATTAATTTGTTATCTGATCAGGATACATGTGTAAACCTATAGATACACTAAACAGCATTATGAGAAAACACAGGTACAATACAATACACAGATGTATTGCAGCTTTGATTGAGAAGTGTTGAAGTAGTTAAACTAGAACAGTAGCAGCATAAACCTACAGCACATTACCACCGAATAAAGAAACACTACAACCTCACTATAAGCCAGAGCAAAGTAATTCAGCTATTGATGCATGATACACAATAGAGTGAGTATTTATTGAGTAGTGGTGCTGGACTGACTCGCCGGTTGAGTCATAACTGCCAAGGATGAAATATATGAATTCCCCCTATTTACATCTTCTGCAGGTTTATAATGTGTCTATATTTCATATAGATATGTTTTGCATTTGTTGGAAGCCAGCATCTAACTTGCAGCAGATCTGAGAATTGACAGTATGTTCTTCAGTTAATGGAAATGTAATGCTCATGTAGAAACTTAATTGCGTATCTCTATATTTCAGTTATTGTCTCTGTCTTAATCATAATTCAGCTTATTTTTGTCATTCTGTTTTCCATGTTGTATTTCTGTAATTTGTCTTTCTTGTTCTGTTCTGTTCTCGCACAGCATCTTCTGCATGTCTGTCCATCCTAGTGCACGGATCCTTTGCCTGTTACACTTCCTTAAGGTTTCTAACATTTTATTTTTTCCCCATCAAAGTGTTTTTTTTTAGGGAGTTTTTCCTTATTTGAATCACAGCTCTAAGGACAGAGAACATTGTATTGCTGTACAGATTGTAAAGCCCCCTGAGGAAAATGTGTGATTTGTGACATCAGGCTATACAAATAAAAATTGAGAAAAAGAAAAAAAAATCAACATAACAAAAAAGTAACCGGTATGAAAAATCAAATATTCTTAAAGCAGCATCAACAAATATTTTTTGCACACTTAGGAGCAGCAGAACAAACTGTAAACACAAGGATAACACATTGAACTAACAGTCAGAGCTTCAAACTATTCATTAAAATTGAATAAAAAGATTCCTTTGTGGCAAATGTTCTTTACACACTTACTGATTGGAGTAAATCTATAACCTTTCCAACAAGGCAGTACTGTTCTTCTTTAAAGACAGTACAGTGCTCTGTCCTACAGTAACCTCCGGTCACAACTGTTGTCGGCTACTCCTATTACATTACAGACTGTGGCCACGTCTCATTTCTAAAAGCAAACCACCTTCCTCTTCCCGGTCCTCCTGTTCCGGCCCACTGTCTCCCTCAGACGCCTGCCCCAGCTACAGTTAGTAAATCAAAAACGGCAAGACGTGACATGAATCAGATGATCATCCCAGATTAGCGACAGTGCAAAAGAGCAAGGCAGGAAAAGAGGCAACGCAGACTATTTGCTTTGAAGCCGGCCCCGGTTTCCTCCGAGTGCTCCCTCCCAGACAAACACAACTGAAAAGAACCAACAATCAGACATTCCAGATAGATACGCTCGGAGATATAAAGCTACTGCCTCCTCAGTGCTTTTATTGAACACTGAGACACTGCAGCAGTCAGATCAGTATTAGAAGTAAAGTGGAAATTACAAGCTTGAAACCTGCTTGCAGCATTTATATATATATATATATATATATATATATATATATATACTGTATATACAGAGATACACTGGAGTGGCCTTAATGTGGTTATCCTGCCACCCACTCTGCGCTGTAATCTGTGCTGTCATTCAGCGCTGCAGGAAATTCAGATTGGTGTCATTTCAATGAGACAGTCGCTGGGTAAAATAGAGGAGAGGCGGTGACGACAGAAACACTGACAGGAGAGCAGATTGGTAACTTTGTCCTCCATGACAACAAAGCTAAACGGTGTTCAGAGGTTCTAAAATAGTGAATGCTGCTTGTTTATTTTCTATTTATGTCTTTTTAACAGTATGATCGCCAAATTCATCAAGATCCGAAAAGATATAATGTAAAAAAAAAAACCAGTTGTGCTTGTAACTCATTCTGTCCTCATATGCAATAACAACTCTTCTCAATAAGCCATCAGTCAGTCAGTTTTTACTTTTTATTTTTGCAAATAGGAAAATAGCATTTCTGGTATTCAAAAACAAAATAATAATAATAATAATAACAATACAGCCTGTGTTCAAACAGATACACAAGCAGAGAAACAGCGATAGGGAGACAGAAGTGAACGATGATTAGGGAATACAGGTCTGGATGTAGGTCAGTAGAAGCAGCCTGGGGAGGCTCAGACACAAAGACAGCACTGGTTCAGACAGATAAACACGTCTGTCCGTCTGTCCGTTTTAAATGGGTTCCTACATTATTAAGCGTGGTTGTTGTTTTTTTTTGTTTTTTAATGAAACCTATTATATCCATAAGATAAAGATATGAGGCTATGATTGCTGTGCACAACGTGTACAGCTACATGCTGAAGTGCTCTAGTTTTGAGTTCATCCAAAAAAGCACCAATGTTGCTCGAGCTAAGTTAAGATTGCCAGCAGCCGATGGTTCATAGTAGTCGAGTGTCTGCAGGTTCAACAGAGACGACGACACAGTTATATGAAGCTTTATGCTTTCAGTTATACAGTCTCTTCATGTGAAGCACTGGAAGGTCAACAAGCACCAAAGGATAACATATGATAATAGTGACTGAACTGCGCTGTGCAGTTCCTTCCTTAGAAAATACCCTTTTTTTTTCTTTTTTTTTTGCCATTTTATGGTTCCAATACATTTTTATGGATCTGCCATAAGAGCACAATGACCACTTCAATGTTCCGCTCACGCAAGTGCACTTGAGACCAGGAGACACAGCTTAATGGTTTCTGAATGGGCAGAATGGGACTCCAAATCCCAGGTCATAATCTGACATTCCACAGATTGATCACGCTACAATCAAACTCACGTATCGGACTCAAACACTCTCCAGAAACACAACCGAGTAGCTTAATGCACTGATTGAAAAATCCTCTTTGATAAAAAAAAGAAGAAGAAGAAAAAAAACACATCTATATAAAGGCTATAGACTGTACATGTTATTTTTGTCCTTTATCTTCAGTACACATTATATTGACTATGCTTATACAGATGATTGAATAGGTGTTAGCTGCCTGTCCAGCAGTTTAAACTATTAGCTTTTCTTGCTGCTACAACCAACAGAGAAAGGTAACTGCTTCAGTAAATAAGAACGAGCAGTGTTTCACTTTCGCACCACTGAGCCAAAGTATAGCATAGAGGCCGAGTAGTTTTTCTTTTTAAGCCACATAAGTTGGCTGCACAATGATTTCAGAGAACAAAGAGCTTATAAACGGTCATGCACCGAGGGTGTCGTTTTCATGCTCTCACAGGGAACAGGGATTTCTGGTTTGGCAACCCCCACTTCAGAATCACAGTTAAATAAGAGCAGTAATATGATAACAGTACAACAATATGATCAAGTGAAGTTTTGTAACGCGGACAAAGGCATCGATCGAGATTAGGGCATAAACGGGGCAGAGAAAAGGCAAAACAGGTCGAGACAGGGTGGATTACGATTGGACGAATGCAAATAAAGGCCAGGGTCGGACGCATAAAACGTCGGAAAGTTTAAAAGTTTCCCCCCCGCAGCTTGGACAAATTGTGAGTAAAGCCACAAGTTTGAGTCTGCCGTGCCACTCCTTCATAGTGGACTTTAGAGGAGACTTCATCTTACAAACACGGCCGTCACGCGTGAACATGTCCTTCCCGAGCCTGGCATAAATGTGACCCCGAAATGTACGATAAACAAACGCAGTAAATTCGTACTTAGACCATGTACGAAAACATCGGGAAGCTTTATGCGTGTGGACCCTGAAGTTTGGCTTTGAGGAAGAGGGGAGATTATAATTACAGCAGCTCCCATCACTAGTCACCAGCCTACCTTCAACAGTACCAGCTAGCTGGGGAACAGGAACTCTGTAGGATTGTCTCTTGTTATGTGTTTTGACTGTTGTGTGCGTGCGTGCGTGAAGGCCAGGAAATCCATCTTCAGATTAGTTTTTCCTGAGGTGGCTGGTTAGCTCAGTGTAGCACTAAGAGGAGCTGCTCAGAGGGGAACAGTGGATGGTACACGGCGAAGGGGGGAGAGAAAGGAGAGGATGTTGCGTGGGAGAAAAACAGTATCCGGCTCTCAAGATTCTTCTGCAAAGTTCTGCTCATGAAGCACCAAAAAATCCTGAGGGAGACCCGGATCTAGGGCCGGGTGAAGGTCATCAAACGGTGGATCTGATAATCCTGCTGGGCCTGGAGCTGCGATGGACCTTGGTGTGTTTGGATAAGTGGTCGCTGCGGGCAAACTTCTTCTCGCACAGTGAGCACTCGTACGGCTTGATGCCGGAGTGGGAGCGGCGGTGACGGGACAGTTCGTCGGATCGGGAGAACCTGGTGACACAGGAGCAGGGGCGTGAGGTTAGCAACACAGATACGAAGAGGGATACGCCCAAGTGTTTCACATTAACCTACTTCTTAATCGATCCGCTAAATAATAAATATGTAGAAACCAGAATCATCCGTGTTCCCAAGGGCGTAGCCAGGAGAGAACACTACTCTCTGGACCACTATTTCTAACTACTTCATACATCCTACTCAACTATTTACAGATCATCTTTTTACTCTACTAGTTACAGCTCTACTGGTCAAACTTGCACTAAGATTGTGGCTTTCTCAATCCTGCCTTAAACTATATTTACTTTCTGCCATTTTATTCTTTATGGACTATAAAGTGCCCTTAATTGTTCCTGTGACAGAATGAAAAGAGTACCATTGCAAATTACAGCTATCAGACACTGCACCCGGAAATTTCTGGTTCGCTATAAACTATTGAGACACAGCGTATGTCGAGCGATAGTTAACGTTTTAGTCTCGTGCAGTTTTGCATTTGGGGTTTTGTGTGCAATCGGCACAAAAAGAAGAATAAAATACTTGAAGTAGCATCAAACACTTTGATGTTGTCGTTTTTAGTCATTCAAGATTTGAAGTTTAGATTGGAATGTAATCACTGATAATATTCAGAATCAATTCATATTTTGTGGAAAAAAAGGCCCAAAACTTTATGGTTTTATCTTTTCAAAACTTGCTTTAAACAAACATATATTTTCTATTTCATCTCTTATTCTATCATTTAACATTTCTGTTGTCAAATACGTGACCTCAGTGACTACTGCTATGCATTTCATGGGGACCCATTTTTTGCTCTGATAATATTCAGCCGCTGTTACCTGACTAATGTATATTACTGATCAGGCAATAGCAACACATGTTGAAATCAACAGATGAATCAGTAATAATAAGTCATTTTGTTTTTACTGATACAGTAACACACATTGTTTATCGCATCACATACCTCCAGCCACACTCAGGCCAGCTACATGTGTACGGTTTCTCTCCCGTATGCCGGCGGAAGTGAGCTTTCAGATGGCTGCTTTTGGTGTACATCTTCCCACAACCTGGGTGGGAGCACTTATGGACCCTCTCCGTGGGTGGCACTTTGGTCACCCTGGGGGCCACGGCCTTCAATAGGCCACTGCCCTGGCCCCCAACCCCAGTCATGGCCGTGATCTCTAGAGTCCTCATTGTGATGGGCAGAGGGGCGATCTTCACGTACTTCTGGTCAGATGACTTATCCAAACTGTTCACTGACACCAAGGTGGTGGAAGCGGAGGGCACTTGGGGGGCCAGCAGGGTGAGATTTTGTCCTGTTGTACCCTGGAGTCCCATGACCAGATGAGTGAGCCAAATGCCACTTGGGGCCCCAGGAGGAGACCCTACTGGGGTTTGAGGCTGGGCCAGAGGTAGGGGCTGGAGCTGAAGGACCAGCGGAGCACCTAGGAGCATCGGTGGGGTTAAGGTGGATGGTGAGGGGTTTACGTGGGCAGAAGGGGAAGGTTCAGCTGGGCTGGGACTGTTGTGCTCATTCTGATGGGTGTTTGGGTTCAAAGGGCAATGGGAGGCACTAGTCCCAGAGTCACCGCGAGACTCTAAGGAGGAGGCCGGGGGAGCAGCAGAAGATGAAGAGTCACTCGAGCTACATGGTAGAGAGGAGGCCTCTTCTTTCGGAGTCAGCAGTCCCTCTTTGATCGATTCCATCTTTTCCCTCAAGAATTCCTCAATGTCCTCCAGGGTCGGGGAGAACGGGGAAGAAGGATTGAAGGAGAATTCTGGCAGCGTGGGCTCCTGATTCGCAGGTTCCTCTTCCTCCACTACTCCTAGAAAAATATGTAGAGGCACTCCTTCATCTTCGTCTTCCTCATCTTCCTCCTCTCCAGGGCTGGAGCTTTGCATAGCCCCTAACTCCCCAGCCTCCGGGCTGTCGCAGGAGGCCGAGCTGCCCCCCTCGCTGCAGGCTCCGTCTCCCAGACCGAGGGAGAACAGGATGCTGCTGCTGCTATTGTCCCTGAACAGGTCATTCTCCAAACCCAGCGTTCTGCTACCAAGAGACACCATTGATCCAGGCCAAACGCAGTAGAAGGAGAAACTCAATCCAGAAGACGAATCACAAAAACCTGCAATGGCATCATTGAGATGGTCTATTATTAGAGAGTAGCAGAAAGTAAAAGCGCAACAGAAAACATTAGAGCTACAGGCAACAGACCTGTTAGAGACTCTGTTTTATTGTGTTTGTATTTGATCACTTTAATGAACTGCCAGATGGGCCACAGGGAAATTGATGGCGCTATACTTGAAGTACATAAACAGTGTAGTACACACTATAATCTGGTTATATGCGATTGAAAGTGTTTTAATGTATTTGTCAATAACTATAATTCCTGCTGTGCAAACTATAACTGGATAAACTATACAAACTATAGCTGGTATATAAACAGATAATGAACACACACACACACACATATATATATATATATATATATATATATATATATATAAAAGTTATAATAAGTTATAACTACTGACAAATAATATACATTATATATCTGTTTACAGCTATATTTATTAAATGTTTGTATGTTTGTATTTTATTCCACACTGTAGACTCACAATATTATGAAGACTTTTTTATTTTATTTTTTTGACACAGGGCCCCTCGATAAGACTGATCATGAAGTAATAATGCAGTACCTGTACTTTAGGGGTGCACATGTTCAGGTGGAGACTACAATCTTTACAGTATTTAGGTGCAGTGAATGAGGGAGATTTGGGGCCCCCTATATGCTAGGGCCCTGGTGCTTTTGCACATTTTGTTCTGGTGAAAAAAAAATCTACTATTATTTCGAACATTTGTGTGTTCAGCTTCTCTAATGTGCACAATGTTTTCTTTCTTCTTTTTTTTTTTCTTTAAATCGATAATATAACCATAGTCCTACTCTGGAACTTTCTTTAAACAATATATATATATATATTTTAAATGCACATGTTTACAAAAGTTCCCAGTATTCATCCAAATCATATGACACAGTTTTTAATTAATAGTTTAAATGGATATATACATACATACATACATACATACATATAACCTTTGTATATATAACCCGGGGCACCAACAAAAGCTAAAAAAAAAAAAATCCATGATGGAGAATTATTTGGTTAATCAAATTTCAAATATGTGAAAAGTTCCAACTTGACTCAGCTGTGGGACCCTGGGGGTCTATCTAGGAAAGATGCAGTGTCTTATGTAAAGGATGTGTTGCTGCTGTCAGAGTCGGGCACATGTTGCAGCAGGGCCTGGCTTACTTTAACAGTGCGCTGGTAAACACGGCCCGTACTGACGCGCCCAGTAATCAGAAAACTCACCCGGAGCAAACGTCGCCCTGTAAAGCGGATATTATCACACACGCAAAGTGTTTGTAAAAGAAGGAGCGGTCGACAACATGGCAACCCGCCTGAATACAACTGTGCCTGTATGGGAATCCACGAGTCTCAAGTTCGGCTGGGTCAAAAAAAAAGAAAAAAAACAAAACTGTTCTATTTATACGCCTCCTTCTCTCCGGATAAACCGAGCAGGAGAATCCCGGACATATGCGTTCGACCTACCGCGTGTTGTTCGGAGGAGACTCGGTGCAGACAAGCAGCGCCGTCGACGTCTTTTATTATTTGGTTTCCTTTTATTGTATTTTTTTTTTTTTTTCTTATTTCCTCCGTCGTGTTATTGTCGTCGCACGCTCACATCCCGTCCTTGCCACGGGTCCATGTTGGCATTCCTGCTCCTGGTGTCACGTGACCACATGGCTGCACAACTCGGAGGCACGGGTCCTATTCCGCCGCTCTGATTGGCCGAGTTCTGCGGAGGCTCGCCCTAAGAGGAGCGCTCCGATTGGATGCCGCTCGATAAATTCTGACTGCCATGTGTTGACAGAGGGATCAATATAACGCCACTACACGCCATATAATGTGGCCTATTGATGATGATTGATTGATTGGTTGGTTGGTTGATTGATTGATTGATTGATTTAACAGCTAACTGATAATTAGAAGAAGCTTTTTATACAACCCCACGTGGTCATGTTAGAACACATGGCACACAACACAATCTTTGTGAATCAAAATATCTTTTTAAATATTAAAACTCAGGATTCTTATATTGGAGAGAAAGTGCGGATGGTGTATGGAAGGCACAATCTTCATTTTTGTTTCATTCATCGTGTAAACAGTAATCAGTTTCACTTATGCTGTTTTCTGCCATTGTCGAGTGTACAGCAGCACACAAATCCCTCACATTTCTGCTGTGTATTTGTGTATTTTATCTCCTTACAAACTCATGGAGTTGGATTAGACACGGTCAGGTGACGCGGCTTCAGGTCAGGGTAAAAATGGCACCATATCCCATCATGTTCATCAAGTTATTACTCCTCAGTTTTACAGAGCTTGCTGTAGATCATGGATCAATAATGCAGTCCAGTGAGAAGCAAATTACAGTATATAGGCCCGGCTCATGTGCCACGCGGTGCAGTGTAAACAATTGACCTATTTTATGAGCCGTTTAGTCAGTTTAGCTCAATCGTTCAGACCAGTAACAGCTGCAGCTGTTTGGTTCTTCATCATTTTGACTCACAACACCGGTTCTTCTCTTCAGTTACAGTTATGGATTAGTAAAATAAGAGAGAATTAGCGGTATCAGTCAGTAAATCAGCTGTACAACAGTTATACTGGTTGTCAGTGTTGCTTTATTAGATGCAATATAGTATTAAGACGTTTTCTATTCCTCCTCAATCCCGACTCATTGGATCGTGGACATTATTTCGTCCCAGCGGAGCAGCTCACGTCTGAAATATTTCTTGTAACTGGCTTCTTTTTAACAGTCATTGTCAGACTGAGGCTTGTAATGACTCTACAGACTCAGCCCTGTTTGTCATTGACAATAGGAAGAAGTGACATAACTGATGTCAGGGCAAATTAATCTTGTAAAAGAACAATGTAGCCTGGAAAAGTTCCAACCAAGCTAGTAGGCGTCCTTCTAGAAAAAGGGATTGTTACTGAATTTAATTTAATTTAAGACTCTGGATACACACACAGACACACACACACTATTTGTAAGTAGGATCAGTTCATGGTTGCTTTGGCTCTGCACATCAACCTTAAAGACAGACTCCACGGTGTTAACTTTGTGTTTGAATTGATTGCAGGAAATGCTGGAACATCACAGGGTGGCTGTAGGAAACACTCTGCTAGCACATGAAATGTGTTTTGAGATGAACATGTGGTCTACAGTACCTTAAAACCCCCATCAAAGTTTGACAAGTTGAAATAAAAAGGTGCTGAAACTGCCAGCACCTCCGAATATACACATGGGAATCTATAAAAGATGATCCAAAGGCCTGAAAAGACAGGACTGCATTTTTCTAAATTTCAAAAATTGTTTGAGAGGAGTGAAAGTGTCTTTTGAGCATATGACTCTTCAACCTTTACAATAATTAAAAGGTTATTTGACTATAGATGCAGCGAAGTCCCTTTAACTCGACTTGAAAGCTTCTCTTTACCTACTTCAACATGTAGTCACCAGAATGCTCACATGAAGATGAAGCTCTCCTGCATCTGTTTACTCATCACTGGCCTCCATCTGTACGATGCATTGAAAGAAAGCAGCTAGGGGCAGAACAGTGCCAAATACCTAGAGGTTGCAGGGCAAATCAAATCATCTTCACATGTCTTGTTCTTTTCAATAAACCTAACAAATGTCTGATTGCCTCGACTTCCCGCAATCCGCGATGTCACTGCTGCTTTTTCTTTCGGATATTGCTACGTAAAGTACATTATTAGATAAAGAACTTAGAACGAATAAAGAACAAAGGTGCTTTATAAACTTGACTTGATGTCGAGGTGTTGCCTGTCTGTTGTGCAAAGAGGCCCTCTGGTGGTTCAGCAAGGCCACCAAACGTCAAAAAACTGAATCTTTACATCCATTTGGGATGAGTGAATATATTAATAACGACACATTTATATATATATATATACAATAATCCTTATATACATTAGCTTTTATATTTGATCATTTGAGCTACTTTTAATGTCATAATTGCTATTAATTGTTATCACTTATTGTTAAAATGTTTTAAAAGGTTCTGTAATAAAATGTGGTAAAAACTCATCTCAAAGAATTCCAAGCTTGTATCTGTGTCCAGTGCAATGAGAAGAGTTTGGATACTGAATAACTAAAAAAATAATAATTCCAAAATCAGTGTTTATAACATAACACAATATTATCATTTTTTTCATCTAAATACATTTAGAGATCTAACGTAAAAGCTAAATCATACATGTCTCTTTGTAATTACTTGTGCCACGTTACATAGCTGCATACAGTCTTATGCATATATACAGGCCACACAGGGTTCATATTATACCTATATTATCTGAAATGAGTAAAAAAAAGTCATATCATAGATTTCAAAAACATTGACAATTCTTTCAACATTGGAGAAAGTCATAAACATTAGTTTAGTTACACAGAAGACCCGCCTAATTATATAAAAACAGTATATACAATCACAAAAATATGATATATAATATAAATCATTTTAGCCTGATTGGGCTAACAATCGGTTAATCTGTAGCAATGCGTTTTTTTGTTTTGTTTTTTAATTTCAGTTGACATTTCGATCTGTTGTGATCTGTTTGAATTCAGAGTGTAAAAGCACCACAGACTTATAGCACTCTATGGAGAGCAGTATTTTTAATTATGGCTGCTACTTCTGTACCTCATAAAATGAATGCAAAAGTCGTATGAATTCCATTATGACCGTTTAGACTGAGGTTGCATTGAGACAAAAAAAATCAGACCTGTACCGGATTTAAAACCACATATGAAAGCCCCAAATCAGATTCCATGTGATTTGTGCTGTTCACACTGTTATGTAGCTTATAGTTCTCCAGTCTGTCAGACCTGTCAGTAATAGCTAGGACGAATGAACCATCTCAGAAGTAGTGGAAGGAAGCGTTCTGAATTCAACATCATACAGTAGATGGAAACAATTCAGAAGGCTGTTCACTGACTTAAAGGACCAATCTGCTGATTTTCAACCTCACCTCTATCTAACCAGACATATAGTGTAAAAAAACAGGAACAGTTGTTTTTAATGTTCTCTGCTACTCTCGTGTTGCATCTGGGTTGCAGCTTCCAAACTCTGTTGTTCTTTCCAGGAACCTGTGACATCATTGGTTCTCAGAAGAACTTTGTTTTTGACAGTGATGCCTTCAATGACAGTAAAATGTAGGTCTTCTAATATCATGTAATGCCAAATATCAGCATATTTGGAAAGAATCAGAGGTGTTTTGACCTCTTATTTTTTTCCAAATATGCTGTAGAGAAAAAAAATATAACACACACTGAGGAATGTATTGCTTCAAGTGACTGTATTTACCATCAACATAAAAAGTACATACAATGCAGTTTAGAATTATGAAAGGTGGCCTTCACATTAATTTAATCAAATGATATGTGTGTTTGAATTTGCTGAAGTTGCTGTTAAAAAAAAAAAAAAAGTGTGTCAGCACTAATATCCACTGAAAAGATTGCAGCCGCCCGGGAAGATATACAACAACTACAGCTGCTCACAGAATGTGCGTCATGAATAAAATGTCCCAGGATCCTTCTATTTACAACAAGCGTTTGTACGACCAGATAAGAAAATCTCAAAGACCTGCTGTAAAAGTCAATATTGATACCATCTGGTTCCAGAGGTAGAGCAATAGCAGGGCAGGGTGTGAAGAGATAATGTTAATCATGAATAATAGTACAACCGACTGGAAGATCATTTCATTAGATTTTTATTTTTTTTCTATTGGCTGTAAGCGATCCCCAGTAGAAGCCAAACACAGCATATGGGTGAGAAGACTGCAGCATAATGCAGCACACGAGTGTCAAGACTCCAGCGTGGTTTCTTAGCAACAGTACACAGTAGGATATCACTCCCTGTCTATTCAAGTACATAAAAAAATGTAATGTTTTACTGCACATGAGTGTAGATTTGTGTTTTCAACAAAAAATAAATTGCACTGACTGATCCACATTTCATTACTGGCCTTGAGAACACGTTGTCATAGACAGATGCTATATTTGAACTCACAGTACAATACATAACCCTTAAAAGGATTATTTTATGAATATCACAGTGTTCAAACAGGTCCCTGAACCTCTTTAAACCCTCAAGGAATGCAGCAACTCTGCCACTCACGATGCAGTTCTTCCTCACTGCAGCCACTCCATCACCAGAGGTTATGTGTTAATGTAAGTCTTCGGCTGATGTCGCTGATGGAGAGGCGCTGAGCGTTTGAGGTCAGCGCGGCTGTAGACGACTCTGGTGGAGCAGAGAAAAGCCAGCAGGCTAAAGAAGCAGGCGGAGGCCATGTAAGCCCTCGCATTGTTCGCCAGCTGCACTATCGTGCCGAGGCACATTGCCGGCATCACCTGCAAGGTAAGCAGCGAGAGATAAAGAGTGACATTTGTAAATAAGTGGTCAGTGGTCATTCCTATGTGTTTAAAAGTTCAATCACTAATTTATTCTACTATAAAATATTGATTATTAAGTTTCATTTAATTTGTTTCATTTGCAAGATAATGGCGTGTTTTACCGGACTGAATTGTCATTTAGTCCCACTTGATACTTCAGTCTGGTTGTGTTCATGTTAGCCAACATCCGGATGGTTATTTTAACATCATTCTCAGTCAGCATGGGAGCTGTTGCAGAGGGTGAGTACTTACGAGCACTTCTTCACCTTAGTTTGTGGTGCATAGAGCCCACTTGTGATTTTCTATTGTCTTTGTACACAACTGGACCAGATGTAAAATGCCGTTTCTCTGTTGTGATCTTTCGTGGCGGCTCTTATATGAATTCGTTGAACAAATCGAGATGCGTTTCGAGAACGTTTCAGAGGTCTGGGAGCACGTTACATGTTTTGCATGTTTACAGCATCACAGACATGTGTTAGTTGCTGTGCTTAAACACAACGGCTACACAAGTAGAATCCCATGTTGCTGTTACAGTTACAGGTCATAGCCATGAACAAGGCCCAGACATAGCGGGTATCATTCTACCTCAAACTCCCAAAACAGATATGAATGCAGAACAAACCCAAACACTATTCAGCATTGAATCCTGGCACAGCTTTGGTACAATGGCACTTCAATATGCTGCAGAGTTTTTAAGAGCTTTTGGGCAAGAGGTGACTAACACAATCAAATAAACTGAACATAAACCTTCAGGCATACAGCAGACATCTTTTTTGTGTGTGTGCTGCTGGCAAAGGCTGTAAATGATTAAACTGTTTTGGCAGCAGAGTGGGTTCTGTGAATTACATGATGCTAAAAAACACTGAAAGAGCTGCTGGAACTTTGGTCCAACAGACTGTATGAGTCACATATTTCTAGTGTTTCTTGTCGTAGCTGGCTGATGCATTTGTATGGATTGATTATATATTGGAATCCGCTTCACATGTCATTTCATATTGTGCTCCAGCCATTTGAACAACAAACAAATGTTCCCATCACCCACCTTACCTGTGAAAGTAAGTAAGCGCTTTCTAATATCGCCATGTCAAAACACATCCCTCTTTGGGTGACTGGTGCACAGTCCGCTTCACTTCTGTTATTTCCACCTGCAAACAGTGAAATATGGGGTGACCCAACAGATGGGTCTGCGGCGGGTAAAATCAGCCCTCCTGCAGTGTGATCAGCATAAGGAGAGGCTGGACCACAGGACAGGAAGGGCTTGGCAAGCGGCGAGTCATCACCGTCCCTGAGCTGAGGGCGTCTGGGTTTGGACGAGGTGAAAAAAACCTTAAAGAGAAGAAGATGAAAACTGAGCACAGGGAGACTGGGCCCTAAAAAGTAGATCATGTACTGTCATCAGTCCTTAGATAAATCATGCATATTAAGCACATTGCTTAGTAAAAAAAAATCAAATTAGATAAATCAAATTAGTTTTTATGAATGGTATTTAAAAAAAGATCTACTATCATGTCTGTGTGTTGAGTACAGAGCTGGATTATCTTATCTTAGCATAAAGACTGGAGGCAGAGGGAAACTCTTTCCAAAGTTCAAAAATCCACCTTCTAGTGAACTTTTTAAAACTTTTTAGACAGAGCCAGGCTAAACTAAGATAAGCTAACCAGCTCTAGCTCTGTACTCATCACACAGACAAAGAGCGGTATTGATCTCCTCCTCTCACTCTTGCAAAGAAAAGGAAGATGCATATACCCCAAAATTACTTTGAACATTTTGTTCCTCAAAAATGTATACGTACATTCAAGTGAACGGGAAGGTGTATCTGCCTCTGTGAAAAAAAAAAAATCTATACATGGTGGCTTTAAGATAGTTTGGATTTTCTATATAAGATGAAAAATAGTGAAATGATTAGTCTATTGCTATAGTAGAATTTTTGATATATTTACATCCGGTCTACGTCGTGATCTTTCAGGTAATTTTTTTGTTTCTTGCAATATATATATATCCTGATCTGTCTGTGCTCCAGGACCATTGCCCATGTCTGTTAGACTGCCTGTGTCGCTGAGCAACCACAAAAATATGTAATATCACCAACCTTATCCTTGAAATAATAATATTTATAATAATACATATTTTTTGAAAATAAAAAATGATGGGTTCCTTGGTTCAGTAATGGCAAATTACAAAGAGGGGAAAATGAACTGGTTGAACCCTTAATGGCAAATGTGCAGTTAATATAACAATAAAGGTGCTTTTACTAACTTCAGTAGGCTTTAAAGAGACAAATAATGCATTATATTAGAGAGAGAGAGAGAGAGAGAGAGAGAGAGAGAGAGAGAGAGAGAGAGATTGACTAACCTGTCTGTCAGAGTGATAGAGACACAGTAGTGTGTATGGTAGGATGTGCAAGACGCATATCGTGTATCCCGTCAAGGCTGCCATGACAGTGATTGTTATCACACTGTCTGAGACACTCATGGTCATGGTGGCCAACACCAGCAGAGCTGCACCGCTGATGTACACAACCCTGGGTCCCAGCAGAGCAACCCAGCAGTCCATTACCAGCGAGCACAGCAGCGACACCACACTCTGCAGGAAGAGCCCCAGACTGGCCACACGCACACCTAGAGGCAGAAATGAAGTGCGTGTGAAGTAAAAGAATCTCACTTGTGGTTAACCTGAGAACCACTTACCCTTACCTTCATCATACTGTTTCCTTTCCTGTGTCTCTGGCTCTGCGCTCGGCACCCCCTGGTACAATCCCTCCCCGATAAACTCAACAAAGAAGAGCATGAAACTCATCAGCGCCATCCAGCTGCACATCTCCACCACAAACAGTCTCCATATGACCGCCGGCACATGCACGCATGCTGCATGTATACGAGGTAACACTGCCATGCAGGCTGACGCGCAGTGGCCCAGTGCAACATGGAAACACTGTGGTCTGGGGAGGAAGAGGCGAGGGCAGCATCTCCTGCTCCAGCTTTTCTGACTCCCACAGGTGAGAGTATTTATTTCCCTCTGTCTGGATCCTCTCTCTTCTGGGATGAAGGCAGTGGTGAGGAGGCAGCTGAGGAAAAGGATGGTGAGTAGGGTGTAGACGAAGGCCTCTTGTCCTCCCAGGTATGTCGCTAAGGGCACTTGGCTCCAGTCCACCGCAGAGAGCAGGAACCTGAGTGCAGAGTTGACGTCAAGTAGTTGTAGTCAGTGAGATACTGCAGGTGGACATTCAGATTTGTATTAACTGTGATACACTTTCTTGCAGCGGTGGGATCGGTTTAATTGGTGACTTACCCCAAACATCCCCCAAGACTAGTCATCAGACAGTTAACCGAGAACGCTCTGCGGTTCTCCTCCTCTCCGGGGAACAGGTCTGAAAGCAGGGCCATCAGCAGGGTGAAACAGGCCTGAGGAGCCAAAGTTTGGTTTATTACGTGACAAATGTACGTATTTTGGCTCCCACTGGCACGATGTGGATGAGGCTCAGATTTAATCACATTGGTATGGTAGTTTGCTGCTATAGCCTTACTCGCTCGGGTATGACCAGTGGCTTATGATGGCCACTGTTAGCAAACTTTAGTTAGATATTCCTGTAACTGGTTTACATATGCTTGCTTTAAACTAATTCAAGGATGTTTTGATATTTAATAATATCACTGAAAAAAAGGCAACTATGTCTATAAAATACTATGAAACATTTAGGTGAGAGATACAATATCGTCTTTCAAACTACTCTGTTTTTGTATGTAAAGGTATGGAAATGCTTGCTTTCAGCAGATCTCAGTTTTCCAGTGTTGTTATTGTTGTTATTTACACTGGGGGCGCCAAAGCTGACATTTTTTTTTCAGATTCTACACGTGGCAGCTTTGTAGACAGGATGAAAAGATATCTTCTTTCTTACTCTTTATTCTCCTACCAAAGATTTACAGGAAGCGAATGAGCCGTTTTTAATTGAAGAATTACTAAAACTAGTTTATGCCTAAATGATTTTCCGGTATTACTCCAGTTATTTTTATGAGAACACTGAGTAATCCCCACTGGATGTAGATTACATAATAAAACCAAATCAATGAATGAAGTATTTGTACTAGCGATATTTATTAAGGATGTAATATTACTGCGTATTGGGTCATACTGTTCAATACAAGGTTAGTTTCAATGCATGGTGAGTGTGTCTTAAGTTAACTGGATATTGTTTCAAATCTGCTGACTGTGCTGTAGTAGTAGTAAAGTACATCTGTTCTGCACATTTTAGCACATCCGTGTGTTGTTTGCTACACGAGAAACCAGAAACCACTCACTGTGTTTCTAATATACTTTCATAAAGTAAGCCAAATTCTTAAACACTACTTTTTTGTCTTATGAAAAAAAAATCGTCATGGTGATGGATTTGATTTTATTATTACAGGATTCATTACATGCCCGGCCTGTGAATGCAAAGCAAGCCATTGATCTAAACAGTGACTCTGTACTATACTGATTGATCGGTTGACTTGTGGCAATGTGTGGTTGTGGCAGCTGACTCACTTGTCCACAGAACTCCATCAGACACACAGCCGCAGCCTGCAGGACAAGTTCCAGCGAGCCACGCCACTGAGGGGACATCAGCGCAGCCAGGCGCCAAGCCTGAGGCAGGATTTGCAGGCCAAGCAAAACACCCAGACTTAAGATCCAGATAAAAGGCCGACGTCGACCGAAACAGCCTTGCCATGAATCGCTAGCGGAGCTAATCAAGGGTACGAAGATCAAGGCCAGAACTGGAGCCACCGCTGGCAAAAAGAGAGAGCTAGTTCAGTTGATTTGTGATTAATTTGATTGATTCTGAAGATACACTGCTCACAAAAATTAAAGGAGCACTTTAAAGAAACACATTAGATACATCAGATCTCAATATGAAGTTGGATATCTATACGAATAACAACAGGGCAGTGTCTTAGGAACAAAAGATGCCAAGTCTTTTAATGGAAATAAAGGTTTTCAGCCTACAGAGGGCTCAATTGTGTAGACACCATAAAATCAGAGTGAAATGAAGATGTGGCAGGCTCGTCCATTTTTTCCAAAACTTAATTTCTGCAACTCAAAATGCTTTTCAGTATCTTGTGTGGCCCCCACGAGCTCCTAATGAGACGACGGATGGTGTCTTGTGGCATTTCCTCCCAGATCTGTGTGAGGGCATCCCTGAGCTGTTGTACAGTCTGAGGAGCAACCTGGCGGCGCCTAATGGACTAAAACATAATGTCCCAGAGATGTTCTATTGGGTTTAAGTCAGGGGATCGTGAAGGCCATTCAATTGTTTCAATTCCTTCATCCTCCAGGTACTGCCTGCATACTCTTGCCACGTGAGGCCGGGCATTGTCGTGCATTAGGAGGAAACCAGGACCTACTGCACCAGCGTAGGGTCTGACAATGGGTTCAAGGATTTCATCTCGATACCTTATGGCAGTCAGAGCACCATTTCCTAGGCAGTAGAGGTCTGTGCGTCCCTCCCTGGATATGCCTCCCCAGACCATCACTGACCCACCACCAAACCTGTCATGTTCAATGACGATGCAGGCAGCATAACGTTCTCCTTGTCTTCTCCAGACTCTTTCACGTCTACCACAGGTGCTCAGGGTGAACCTGCTCTCGTCTGTGAAAAGTACACGGCGCCAGTGGCGGACTTGCCAATTCTGGTGTTCTTGAGCAAATGCCAGTCTAGCTCCACGGTGCTGGGCAGTGAGCACAGGGCCCACTACAGGACGTCAGGCCCTCAGGCCACCTTCATGAAGTCTGTTCCTGATTGTTTGGGTAGAGACATTCACACCAGTGGCCCTCTGGAGGTCATTCTGTAGGGCACGAGCAGTGCTCAGCCTGTTCCTCCTTGTACAAAGGAGCAGGTATCGGTCCTGCTGAGGGGTTGAGGACCTTCTATGGCCCTGTCCAGCTCTCCGAGAATAACCACCAGTCTCCTGAATCTCCTCCACGTTCTGGAGATTGTGCTGGGAGACACATTAAACCTTCTTGCTGCAGCACGTGTGGATGTGCCATCCTGGAGAAGTTGGACAACCTGTGCAACTTCTGTAGGGTTAAGGAATCGCCTCATACTGCCGGTTGAGATAATTACGCAAGCCAAAATCAGCACGAGTGGGAAACCAGCTAAAAAAGATCAAGATCAATGTTTTGAGGGTTTTCTAATTGTTGCCACTGAAGTGCACCTGTTGTTAATTCCATGAACACCAATACAGCTGAAATTGATTAACGAGGCCCTCAGCTGCTTAACCAACCAGAAAATTATCAGACAGGTTTAATTCAATTCATGCAGGCCCAATTAAAAAAAAGTGTTCTTTTAATTTTTGTGAGCAGTGTATATTCACAGAACAGTGAGGATCTGGGCAGGTAACAATAGGAAAGTAATAGTCAAACAGTGAGACCTGGCATATTATCAATAGTAGACTTTTCTACAATTTTATTAATGCTGATAGTTTTAGCAAAGCCAGTTAACAATTCACTAAACCTGTTCTCTGAACAGCGATTGTTCAGTTGTAGCCTAGCAACCGCAGCAAGTCACAGCAGGCCTGTTCAGCTTTAGATTTCTCCTCATGTTGAAGTGTACAAGGAATATAAAGAGTCGTCTTTTTTACAGCAAAAACACAAGAGCAAAGACAGCATGGATTAAAATGTGCCGCTAACGCCAGCAGGTCTGGCTAGCCTGTTGTCTGGTTACAGTGATAACTTGGGTTATGTTCTGACACAACCAGCCAGCCTGTGTAACATCTGTGGTCCCAGATGCTAAATCAGTGGAGGGTAACTCATGTGTTGCAATGGAATTAGCTCAGCCAAACTAGTAACAGGTTTGTCCTCATCCTTAAATCAATTTCTCATGTAGAAGCGCAACAGATTGTTTAAAAACTTCACACCGGTGAACATCCAGGGATCGGACGTAGAGGTGGTGCAGAGCCACAGATTCCTGGGTGTTCACCTCAGCAATAAACTGGACTGGACTGATAACACCCATGCTCTCTACAAGAAGGGCCAGAGTCGTCTCCACCTGCTGAGGAGGCTGAGGTCCTTCGGAGTATGCAGGGCTCTCCTCAGGACTTTTTATGACTCTGTGGTGGCCTCAGCCATCCTTTATGCTGTGGTCTGCTGGAGAGGGGGCAGCACGGACAGGGACAGAAGGAGACTGAATAGACTTATTAGAAGAGCGAGCTCTGTCCTGGACTGTCCTCTGGACTCCACAGAGGAGGTGGGTGAGAGGAGGATGTTAGCTAAGCTGACATCCATCATGGACAACTCCTCTCACCCCCTACACGGCACTGTGGGGTCTCTGAGCAGCTCCTTTCAGCAGCAGACTGTTACACCCACGGTGTAAGAAGGAGAGGTTCCTCAGGTCCTTCATCCCTGCTGCTGTGAGACTTTACAACACCTGCACCTGATCATGTTGTAGTCTCCTGTTCATGTCCCATTGCTACTTCAATACTTACTGCACATTCTGCTTTAGTACTTTTTGTAAATATGTACACTTCTAAGTAAATTTCATCAGCTCAGGTGTCTCTTTATACTGCCATGGTTCTTGGATCAGCGTGTCATTGCTACATTACTACATCATCATCATCACTGTGGGAGAAAATGTCATTCGCCCGCCTTTTCGTTCCTGAGCTAAGGCTTTTCTCCATTAACATCAAACCTTTCCACCCGCGGGCACCCAGTGCGTACAGATCATCCACTCACCGAGCACCATGGTCATGTAGCGTTCCTCCATGCCGCCCTGCAGCAGCAGAGATGGGACGTAGACGGTTCCTGCAGCCATGCTCACCTCCAGCCCGCACGATAAAGTATTCACCAGCAACAACTTCCACACCACGCCGCGCACATCATTTTCCACCTGCATCTGTGCATCAACCTTTGGCTGATTGATATGCAACTCTTCAACACAAACAGTTTAATAATAACCTTTCCAGAAAGGTTTTTTTTGGCTTAGGTTCAGTTTAAGAAGCTTTTCATGTCATAATGCCTGGTGTTGATTAAGAGATGGTGTCTTTAGAGAACAAGAAAATATGATAGTCATTTTACTCATTATTTCTGTTGGCAGAAGGTTGTTGGTGAAGACTGAGGGACCCACTGGAGGAGAAATGTTGGACATCTTCTGCCACAGTGGTGTCTTCCTGTGTAGTTCAGACAAAGAAAAGCACTGTCTGGACTGCTGTTAATATACTGAGTCTGGGGGTAGGGAAGAAAAAAAAAGCAGCTTTCAGTTATCTAATCATTCTCAGCATTTACAATTTAAAATGTTGCCTTTATACGATGGCTGAAAGTGCAGAGAATCAGCTAAAGGAGAAGAAGAGGAGTAAAAGATGGAAGAAAACATGAATATTGCGTCCCAAACAGAAGACTACTGAGGCTCTATTTTCACTACTTTTAAAGACCGTGTGAGAAATCTGGATAATGGCCTCAGATCTATAATTCAATTAGCTCATTCAGCTCTGGGTTTTCCTATTCGGTTACGAGCCTGCTCATGTAAAATAGGCGAGGTTGTTAATTATTGTAATAAAGAATGTGCACAAGGTGCGCAGAGTGCAAACGTTGAGGCGTGCCTGGTGAGTCACCCTATATGTACTGTACATGTGCACCTGTTATACTGTTCATTACGACATCAGCAGAACCGTGAATGAAGTACTGATACATGATATGAGATGAAACAACAAAATAATCATACAGCAGAATAAGATGTAAAAACACTAGCAATAATTTTGAAATATTAAAAATTGGCTAAGGCTTAAAAAGAGTGCGTGATATGTATGATTATATATGACTTTAGTATGGAGTGAGTATTTTTGCCTTTTAGTTGGATAATAAACAAACTATTCTAAACATGTATAAGTTACATGAACATCTTTTCTGAACTTCTGATACTGAAAAACCCGAGTTAAGCCCAAAGATAGCCGGCTCACCTACTGATCTCCCTTCATGGTACGAGCCTGCAGTCTTTCCATTAGTAATATGTCCTTCCACTAAGACCTCCAGGTCCAAAATGGGTACATAAAGTCTCCTGGTGGCAGTTGGGATGAAACACCATGTGATCAGGAACTCTCTTCTTCTTAGCCACCGACTTGTCTCAACTTATTGCACACACGCCAACAGCGTTTTGTTTCCTCCAACTTCACAATAGCTTTAAGCTTGAGACAAAATTAGCGAGTATTTTAAGGAGTGTCTACTGTAAATGTTGACTACTAGTTGCTCCATTTACCATTGGCAATACAGCCAATGTTTTTGGGTTTTTTCTGATCAGTTTTCCTTGGTGGTATATATAACTAATAGTAAAGCACACAGACATTTCACAAAATAAAAACACTTTGTTTCAAACAACAAACCCTTACCTCAGTTCCTTGTCACCCAAAGTGTCGTTAAATCTAGGCACTCGTTAACACGAAGCTTCTGTTTCTGTCAAACCTCCATTGTCAGACACACTTTTAGACATTAGGCAATAATCTGTTGCTTCACTTGCCTCATAAAAGCCCTCCGAACACTGGTCAAGGAAGAGTAGTTAGAAACGGTGGAGCCAGCTCAGCCAATGTCATCACAACTTCCCTCTGAAGCTCAGCAGTGGGTGTGTGTGGGTGTGTGTGTGTGTGTGTGTTAGGGTTTAAGTGAAACGATGACAGGACACGCATTGCTGCTGTCAGGTGAGCAGGATTTCACTGACAAAGAAAAAGAGGCTAGAATGAGTGAATGGTTTCATTCAAGACATGCACCTGTAAACCTGTTTATCCTGTTTCTAAACGCAAGATATTCAGGCAACAAATTAAAAAAAAACAGCATATAAGAATGGTAAAGCTGAAGATTGGTAGAAATGTTACTTTCAACGCTCACTATTAGTACAAGTTTAGACATTTAACTGGTGAGTATGACCAAGTAGGTCCCACGAGCGCCACAAGAATACATTTGCCACCTTTCAGGATACATATGTGAGTGCTTGTCCATCATGATATCATGCCAACTACCCGACATTCAATATTTTAGTGAATATGCTTGACCAAAAAAAAAAAATTATATATTTCCAAAAATGTCAAACTGTTCCTTTAAAGACTTACAGTGTCATACATGATAAGTCTCAGATGCTCTTTTATGGCAGCCAAAAATGTTAAAGATCACCTCCAGACATGTATTAAGACATATAAACATATTTATCTTGGAATAATATTTAGTAATATGTTTTTTTTATATATAAAAGTTTTAACTTAAACTCAGATTTGAGGTGAGAGCAACACAGGAAGGCGTTTTTGTGTACAATAACGGTGAAGAATGTTGTTTCTTCATTAATTCGGATCATGTACTGTAGATTCGCATGTACCATCCATGTACCACACATGTACTTGTACCGAGCTTGTATACCTCCTCCATCCTGGAACACAAAAGTCACACTGCAACCATGATGCGATATGTTGTTTTCTGAAGCCGTCATAAACCCTCCAGCCATGTGCTGTTAATAAAAACTGCTGTGAAGGGAAACGATTGTAACCATGTGGGCCGAGATGAAAACTGTGACTTGAGTGAATAGAAAGAAAGAAAGAGAGAAAGAAAGAGCTGTAAAAAGTGTCGACTGTGTTGGGGACTGAAAAGCAGATGGTGATGAATAAAGTAAGAATTACTCACACTGTTGTTCCAGGCATGGTCACTTAGCTTTGTGTGTATGTAAAATGTGCTGAGGAGGCTAGATATACATATGCAAAGTGTAGAAGAGGAAGCTCCAAAAGCAGCCACATTCACACATACTGCGCAGGGTGACTAATATCAGCTACTTATTTCTGCTGCGTACAGAGATGTGTGCCAGTCAGTTGTGTGTGTGAGTTTTCTAAAGGGTCCTCATCTGGTCGTTTAATCATTATTTTCACATATTTGGTATTTTTATGTAGGAATTAAGATTGCAAGAAAAAAAACATGTTTAATGTTGATTTTGGGCTCCTGACTGTTGAAAAAAGCTCCGTTTTGCTCTCCACCAACTCCTGAAGGGGGAAACATCTGGCTTTTTGAACCCATATATCCCATTAATAGTGTCATGTTTTGGGCATTTCATTATTGGATATTGATACGAATGCAGACCCTGTGGTGCTCCCTTTCTGCTTCTTTCCCCCCCCCCATTGAATTTTTTATTGTATCTTTAAAACGTATTTTCTGTGTCTGCTTACTAAACTGATACCAGTTCAGAAGACAGCACATAAAAGTAGACACAACTGCTATTGTACACAGTGCCACTGAGTGGTACACACCGAGTACTGCTGATTATTACATACACCACAACACCTCTGGCACTTCCTTCCCGTTGACACCCGAACAGCACACAGAGCTCAATGTCACAAAACAAGTAGTTAAATCCTTATAAAAAGTAGGTTGCCTTTATTAGAAGCTGGGAAACCAAAACATTATCAACATTGTCGTTGTTAATACTTTTTTTTTTTTTGTAAGACCACAATATTGTCATTACCAGCATCATCATCATCATCGCTTTGCACTTTTTCCACAACATGCAAAAGATTCAAGAGTTCAGCGTTCCTTTTTCCACACTACTGACAAAAGCTTGTCCACTTCGGGCCCCTGTAGGAATCACAACTTGGTTTACATTTACATTGCCAGTACAACTGAAGGCATATAGAAAACAAAAAAACAAAAACAGTATAACAGAGGGAATTGTAGAATGGATGAAAAGAGGAAAAATTCATAGCCTTATGCCATGTGCCTCCTATGGGGTGATGAAGAGGAGCTTCATTCCAGCCCTCAGTGTAGTGAACTAAAAGACAGTGTCTGATCCTACTGCAAACAGCTCTCTCTGAGCATTAGACTGTATAAATGTTTATTTTCAAATTCATTTTTCTCATTTCTATCCAATGGTCTTAAAATGCCAGGCGTTACTAAGGATCGGTTGCCAATTTAGGATCTGAATGTAGAAAAAACACACTAACCTGCTAAATAGGTACAGTCATAAAACAATCCAATGTGCTTCTGAACCAACGACGAGGTTCCAGTGTGTCCTGAACACATCCAGGACTGGTTTCTATTGTGATCTTGGGGATGAACCAGAAAATTAATGTATCCAATTAACCCAAGATCACAATAGCAGCTTTATCTCGCTCGCTCTCTCTCTTTTTTTTTTTTTTTTTTTTTGAAATTTGTTTTTTTTTTTTTTTGCTTTGACATCAAACACTACATATCGCAAAAAAGAGGACAATCTCACAAGTGCTGCACCTGATCTCCGAGTCACTAGTTTTGAGATCGTTTATGGCTTTGGATGGTCTGCTGATCGTACATATAGTTGACTCGTTTTAAGCCTAATTTGCCGCTCAGAGCAAAGACCTAAAACATGAGGACAGATTACATTCTCAGGCCTCCAGTGATGATTTCAGAGCCATCGCTGAAACTCTTAACTCAATGAAAATTAAGGCATTAATAGACAAATGAATGCCTAGAGCTGATCTCTGGATATATAGTGAGCTGCCCACGTCATCACCTCAGTGCCGTTTAAATCTGAATTTTAAAATATTTCCGCTCGTGAAATACACACGTCTGTATGAATTATCTCCAATGTGGGCAACAGAAAGCTCTGAGAAACAAATGAGCATGGATACCTACAGTAACCTTTAAGCTGATGGGACTGGGAGAAGGGGAGGGGGGGTGTATTTGCAAAAAGAGTGAAAGAAAGGACAGGAGTAAATAAAGGTGGGACGGCTGGTCTGTTCTTCACCCCACAGGCCAACCATCAAGAACAGATTGAATAGGGTCAAACTTTTTTTCTTTAAAATCAAGATACATTTTATTTCTTTTCTTAAAAAACAAACATTACAAAAAAAATCTGAATAGAGAATTAGAACAATGAACCAACAGGAGAAAAAAAAAAAACAACATTCATCTTTTGGACTCAAAAAAAAAAAAAAAAAAAAAAAAAAAAAAAAAGAACAAAAACAAAAACAAACATCTCTTCTTACTTAAAAAAAAAAATAATTCAGGGGGTGCCTGGCACAAAGGGCTGACTGTGGAGATGCTGTGGCCATGCAGGGAAGTGGGGGTGGGGTGGGGGTGGGGTAGCTTCATGTAGCATGGTGCATCATTTGAAAGCCAGACATATAATAATAGAAACCATTTCACATGGGCAGACCCTCTCACAGGAACTACCCCACACAAGCTTACAAATTTAAACAAGTACATAAAAACACACACATGCTGACTCGTCACGTGTGATTAGTGGCAGTCCGGCATGTAGCAAACACTCAAGAGGCGACCCACCCCAACCACCAGTCTGCGGAACACGTAACTGATGTACTTATACTTCTCAAAATAACTCGCTTTTACTTCATTCTCTTACGCCGCGCCCACAGATCAGACAAGCAACAGGAGTTTCAGGACATGAACATGAAGTCTTGAAACAAAGCTGGGCGATAAAATTCCAAAAATGCAGCGTTAACTGAATGAACCGTTTCAAAAAGATTTTAAAACAACTGCCTCGCGCTGCCTTGTTAAAACATGCTTCCGTGTTTAAAAGCACAAAGTACCAAAGAGAGGATAAAGGCTTGAGCCCTGTACTCGTTCACTGTGTAAATACAGCGCTTCAGTTAGTGACACAGAGGGGCTCGGAACAATACTCCCAGTAATCACACACATTAGTAAAGTAAACAGCAAGAAATCAAGTCACTGATAATCCAAAAAGGGAAGAAAACACAAGTGAACTAGTTTGTTCACACTCACACAGGACGGATGCTCTTTGAAAGCCAGAAACTAACATCTGTGGACACGTTTCAGAATCGTCACACTGTTGGTGAAACTTAAATGCATGCTGTGGGGTGGGTGAAGCGGAGCGCTGAACATACAATAAAACTCCTTACATACTTTGGATGGTCACGTGAGCGCAATGTGTGGAGCTACTGTGACGGATGAGGGAGGGTCTGGGGGGCGCAGGTAGAACTGGTGGTTGGAGGTGATGGAGGGGGGGAGGGGAGCAAATGAAAGAGAAAGCACATCAAGTCCAAACCATTGAGCCAGGCCACCAGTAGGGGTAAAAAAAAAAAAACAACAACAAAAAAAAGAAAATAAAAACTCTAAACGCAGAGCAACAAAAGAAACAAAAACTTGAGAAGAGACAGAGAGAGACATCGAGGATGGGTGACAACGGGTACCATCTTCTAGTCTTCTCCAGAGGGTGCCTCCTCTTCTGAGCCGTCCTCCTCCTCTTCATCTTCCTCCTCTTCCTCCCCACCTGCGGCCTCCTTTGTCGTCTTGGGGGCGGGGGAGGTATCCTTCTTCTCTGCTTCCTCCTCTTCCTCCTCCAGGGGACTCTCGGGGTCCTCCTCTTCCTCCTCTTTGGGTGAGCTCTTCTCCAGGGCCTTGGCACTGGGGCGCCCTTTCCCCTTGCCTTTCATTGGGCTGGGGGTCACTGAGGGGGAGAACCATAAAGACAGTTATTGACAAACTGGGATCAGGGCTTGAATATGAGACGTGAGTCAACTTAAGAAAATATACGTTCCTAAACTGTTTGGAGCCATAAACAAAATCATAATATGCTTTTTTTTTTCTTACAAGAATTTGTAAATTTACAGAAATGATTTTAAGTTTATTTCGTTTATTACTTTCATAGAAATGGTATGTTATCTGTGACTGGGGTGTGATTCCATACAACATTTGCAGCAGATGTTACCGTGTCGTCCTGACTGGACACCTTACCTGTGGCCTTTAGTCGGGGTTTGGGGGATTTCTTCTCCTTCTTCTCTGGCCGCCCCCGTCGGATCACCTTCTTGCCTCTCTTCTTGGAGTGACCGTAGTCACTGTCATCATCATCCTCCACCATGAAGTCCTCGTCGCTGCCGGACTCGTCAGCTGCACAGAGATTTTTGGGATGCGTAAGAATCAACGAGTTCACGCTACTCTTGACGTGACCTTTACTGTCATGTAGTTTTGGGCTGTACATACGGTCCATGTAGGGCTCCTCTTGGTCTTCGCGCTCCTCGTCCTCGCTGCCCCCGTCGCCCAGCAGGATCTCCCTCTGTTTAGACACAGCCTTGGAGGCCGCCTGGCGCACTGTACGCTTTCGACTCACTTCCCTGTCGTCGTCGCTGTCATCTACACATAGAAACATGTGCAGTGATTAAACACAACCGGAGAGAATGAAGTGGCTCTCTAATTAAATCAGACATACGCCTGTCGTCTTGTTTGACACGGTTCAGCTTCCTGCAACATAAAGTGTCTCAGTGAGGTGTTGGAACGCCACATGCTGCCAGAACAGCTTCAAGGCGCTTTGGCATCGATTCTACAAGACTCTGAACTCTATTCTTCCAAAATATATTCTCTCAGTCAGTTGGTGTTTTGATGATGGTGGTCCCAAATGTTGTTACAAAAAAAGAAAAGTAATCAGAATATTTATACACATGCCACAGAGCGTGATTGGAAGTTAATCGCTTCATTGTACCGTGCTGTGCGCCTGTGTGGAAGCAGCGTTTCTTCACTCGTTTATTCAGGTTTTTCATTTAATTTGTCTACTATTTGTATTTTCTTATTGTCAACAACGAGTCAAAGTGTACTAGAGTACATGCGGCTCACTGATGTGTTGTTGTGGAGACACACAGAAACACACACGTAGCATGTAATCAGATCTAGTCTATCCAAGAAACCACAGCCATCCTGTTGACTAGAAAGCAGAGCGGAAAAAAAAGAAATCTTCTGTTACTTCAGATGTTTTCCACAATTTATCATTTGTATACCTAAATACAGATTGGACAAACATCATTCTACATCAGGTTTCTTATAGTTTACAGTATGAGCAAATAGCAGAGCAGTCATCCTCTTAACCAGCAGTGTATTCTGGGTAACAAAGCCGCAGTTTTACACCACCATAAAGCCTCATGAAAAGCCACAGCGGAGCATTGCAAAGTAGTTTGATGCCGCGTAGGAACATTTGAAGTTCCATAGACGGCACACAAAGTGTAGAGAAAATTATTCGTTTTACCGCTACCTATCTATCCATCTAGTTATTTTAGATATAGACATATATAACCAGTTATTTTAGCTTTAAAATCAACCAAAATGATATATAAATAAATCCTTAGATCTCATCAGGTGGAAAGGGCAGAGACGTATATTTAATGAGGACCGTTGTCTTGTTACTAGACTAATCACAAAAGATGAGACGCCATCATCATCCATCAGTCTCGGCTCAGGAGGTGACAGAAGCCGACTGATCGGGCTTTTCTGTCGTACCTTCCGCTCACAGCGATAAATCACAGCAGCACGTGGAGGCTAACGACTCAATCCGTCACAATCAGCTGGATGTGGGAGGAATAAACCGACATGCGGCGCTGTCCGTCAAACACTGAGCTGCTTTTAGAGTTAATATTCACGTCGAAAAGATTAACGCCAACGGCACCGAGCCCTTTTTTATTATTTTAGATAGTAGCACAGGACAGCAACTGCTTCACTGTCTGGACTTTCAAATCAACCTGGAAACCCACAGTGAAGACGCTGAAGTCTGGCTGCACAGAATAAAGATACCACAAAAAAACAAGACTGTGGTCTCTCTTATTAGATTCTGCATACATTATGTCTAAAGCCTTCATCATTTTCTTCAGTGCACACATTGAACTGATCTTTTTATAATAAAAACAAAGTGCACAACTGTAACGCTTCTTTGCATTCCTTTAAAACCTTCATTTATTAAAGTCAGTGATCCAGACTGCAACCATTTAGTCACATTTTTTTTGTACAGTGCTTCCACATTTTATAAGTGGAAGCACCAGGCGACTTGCATATATTACTAATATATCAACTGGAACGCTGTTAGTTTGTTCAAATGGCATCTGTCCGTCTTTTGCAGATTACATTAATAAATTACTCTCAATGGCTTTTTAGTCACAAAGCTTCTATTGCACTTACAGTCACGTAATGAGTGTAGTTTATCTCAATACGAGTAGACTACTTCACCTGGTTCACTGTTTGTTCTCTAAACACAGACGGCTCGCTCCTCCCTCTCTGAACTAGAGAAACTAGCACAACGGTGAGCATAATTCACACAACAGCAAAACCCAGTAGAGACCATGTTTATTTATGCGCACTGGTGTGTGTGTGTGTGTGTGTGTGCTGCACACACAGTGCAGGCAGTAGGGTAGACCCTGAACCAGGTGAAGTACTTGAGTTGACGACAACTACACTCATTACATTACTGTAACTGCAATAAAAGCTTCACGTGTAAAAAGCCAGCACAAGTAATTTCACGAGAAATTATTGGCCAAGGGGCGGGGTTAAATGGTAAAGACTCAGTGGTCGATAACTGTCAGCTGTAGTGGCCCTCAGGGGGATGTGCTCTGTGCTCTGAAGGGGAAGGAGAGACGTTTGTTGTGGTTGTTGTGTTGATTCATTGTAGCAAGAAGCAGTTATTTTTTTAATACCTTGTATGACTGTCTGAACTGTAAGAGGTTAAGGCGAAGCTAGTATATAACCAGACCTTTAATTTGAAATGTCTGATACAGGAAGTGGCAACCAAGTGTCCGGGAAGTGCACCGGGCTTTGACTGATGCCAGTTGGTGCAGTGTTCAGAATTGCACTGCCGACTACAGAGTCAATCAGTATGTACTGCATGCTGCCTACTAAATGAATGATTCAGTATGCCAATAGCAGCAGACTGTTTGCACCAACATACACAAGCAAGAGAGTCATGTGACTGCATCCCATGACAGTACCGACCATAGCACGCGGTCTCAACTGGCCAGCAGACACTTCACATCCCTGAAAGCAGCAAGTTATGCGGATTAATTGACCACGTATGGGGAATCTAAACGGTTACTTTCTAAATAATATTAAAACTTGATTAGATCTTGATAAACATATCAACAGTCCTACAGCAAAAAAAACAAAACAGCTTAATCTCCGCCACTGCTGCCGGCTGGTGTGAAATGCATTCTGGGATGCTTGGCTGTCCCAAGCTTTGGCAGCCTTCGTCCAATAGTGGAACTTGACTTAACTCTTATCTGCTGTCTGGTCGCCAGTATGCTCGGTGCCTGCATCGTTTAGAAACCTGGTTGGAGTCTTTCTGCGGGTCAGAAACACTGGCAGACTGGTGGGTTTTGCTCTAGATAAAGGATCTAGGTCATTGCTTCGTGACAGGTAGATAGCAGCTAGCTCTGTAAATGACAGACAGCAGTTTCTCCAGTTTCAAGCGCATATAGCATTGAATGCTCCTGCACACCTGTGGTACAGCCACACAGCTGTCATCACTCACTGTGCCTGATTACATCTCTTCTCAGGACTGTACAAGCCATGTTTGACTGACAACTCCCTGACTCGCCTCTTTTTCAACCTGCTGGGGTGGAATAAACTACACTTTTATCATTTAAATTAGTGCTCGTGTCTGTCAAAGAATAAGTGAAAACACCTGCAGGGCCTTTAAATTTATCACATTAAAACCTCTGTTCATCGAGTATGAGATTCCAACTTGGCGTAAATAGCGTTCATGCCACTTTCAACAAATAGGGAGACCTTATGTTAGCCAAAATCTACTGATGATTTGTGTTATTGCGTTATTTTGCACATTATTTTTAACCCCCGCTCAACCAATTCCGCAACCATACAATCATTTTGAGTTGCCTGAAGGAAACATGGGACTCTTTAGCATTATTTTAAACAGAAATCCTGCCAAGTTCTCTGACTGACAGGTTAAAAAAAAAAGAAAAAAAAGAACCCTGCGAGAACTTCAACAACAAGCAACTGCTTTATCTTATTGGATTCTGTTACTGTAGAAGCAACATACATCTGTGATTATGCTTGGTTACAAAAACACCCTAAAACTACACAGGCCACAGATGTAGGCCTGGAGTTAAATATATGAAATTTAACAGAACAATCTAAAACATCACAATTAGATGTTGTCCATGAATTATTCAGCCCTAGTGCTCATGTACTGTTATTCACTTATTTATTTATATAAACCTGCTCTACATGCACTGAACAGCACAGGATAAAAGGAGCATATACTGTATATATTCCACAATCAGAGAAGAAACTGAGTGGTTACCTGCACCCCGTTTTCTCTTCGGCGTCCTCTTGCTGGGCTTCTCCACCTTGGCTTTCTTTCCCTTTTTCCCTCTTTTTTCTTCATAGTCGCTCCCTCCGTCTTCATCCTCCTCCTCTCCAAACTCGTTGTCTTCCTCATCGCTGCCAAAGTCATCTGTAGCAACATGGAAGGGGGAAAAAAAATTGTCAGCGAGGCAGCCCTCCACTCTCCGGTCTAAATCCAGCTGTTTTTATACGTGTCTGAACAAACCTGCCACCGACTTACCTGCTGAATCATTTTTGGATTTTTTGGAGAGCTTTTCATCAGAGTCCTCGCTGGAAAGAAGAATCAGAAAAACAAACAAAGAAAAACAAAGTGTTGTCAAAGAGATCTTGTTCAAGGCTCAGATTTCATCTACTGTTAAATTGGCAAATGAGGCACATTTGTAAACAAAATAATACTAATAACTGAAAACACAATTGCCTAAAAAACATGCATTTCTATTAATAAACATCAGTCTGAGTTTAAATGCATGCTGCTCATTGACTGGTAACATTAGTCACAGAGTAGTGTGAATGCCACACTACTCACTCACTAAGAGTTTTGAGAGGTAGTACATCACAAGCTGCACCCGTGATGAATTGAATAGAGCATGTCTCCATCCCCCACAGGTTTCTCCAGCTGAGAGTCTTTCTCTCGCCGTGCTCTGCCTCACAAACACTGCTTCAGCACACCTGGCTGTCTTCTCCTGATGCTGCATCTGATCCATCACTTGTTTCCTCTCTTCTCTGCTCCATACAGGCAGTTTTTACACATGATGTTTTCCGGTAGTAAAATTTCAGGCCCTTTAGTTTGAACTGAAACGCCCGTATGTATTCATTTATTTAAAGAAACGCTTCACTAACTCAATGAGCTAGTCTTGCTTAATACTGCAGAAGAATATCCCTTTATTAGATGTTTGTGAAACCGTGACATTGTTGTAATGATGTGGCAATGTGTCTCTGATCGCATTTGAAGTTCTCTTTTTTTTTCCTTTTCATGAGTAATAATGGAGTGATGAAAACAGAAAAGTCACAGCAACAAAAACAGTAGAGCAGGAAGCAGGTGGACGCAGCGAGTGTTATTAAGCTCACCTGTCATCCTGTGAGTTCTTTGAGCGCTTGTGCTTCGGCTCACGAGGGGCTGCGCGCACCTTCTTAGGCTTATCGTCACCATACTCCTCATCTACAGAGGACAGACAGACAGTTTTCACTCTCACTCTTTGTATACTTACTGCTCAATCACTATACTGTGACACTGCTAGCCGGACCAAATATAATATCTATGAAATAAATATAGATATATATAGCAATTTTACATGTTTATAGGCTTTAGACTACAAACTGGTGATAGAATTTAGTGGCGTAAATTTGATTTTTGTGTCCCAATTTCATTTAAAATTATTTCTCATTTACATAAATAGAGAGGGGGGGGCGAAGGTTTCCAGCACATAATCTTGTGCAACAGTAGTAGCACCGAAACTCATCATCACTGTCATCCACAACACTCAGCACAGGGCTTATGAAAGAAAACAAACTTGACCGTTATTTTCTTCACAAGAACGGAATCGGCTGCTTTTGAAGGGAGTGATCATAAGTCGGTTTGTTAATCTAAAATGTGGTCAAATTTATGGTCTTTTATTAAAAACCACACATTTATTTAACAATGTACAAAAATTAATTTCTGGCATTTGTGAGTCAATTCAGAACCATCTATCTGTTCGTGACAAAAATTATCTAATACGTACTGATCCGTTCCAGTATTGTGTCAATATGGTTCACACCAGTATCAGTGTATCAACCAGAGTTCACACTGTGAGAAGATATACATTCGTCTATCATCAGAGAATTCGCCAAGTCATTTACACTGTGCTAGAAAGCTGCATGTGTTTTTCAACCAGATTATCTCCTCGCTATTTTTAAACAGGTTCCTAGTAATTGTATTAACACAATATGCATCAATAACATCATGATGTCAAAACAAAGTAATAATTATCTGCATCATAAGGCTGTCTTACCTGCATCGTCAGACTCGTTGAATTGTGAGTAGTTCACCACTTTCCTGTTCCTGTGAAAAAAGGACACACATTGCATCAGATTACGTTTACACAGAACAAAGTGACTTCACTGCCCACACCTGATATTAGACATGTCTATTTGAGCATAGGGGTTAACAACCTATTCTGTGTCATGTCTGGTAAATTCAGCAGCCAGCGACGCGTCGGCTGTGTATGAGTGTCCGGATTGTATTGTTTTGAGATGCCACAAACAGCCTCCAGCTGGGGGACACTGAACTGGACACTACGTCTACAGTTTCCAGGGCTAATTTGGCAAAGTGTAGGAGGGGAGCCTCAGGTGACAGTAGCCAACTATAGTTCAGGTAACACACACACACACGCCTAGAAGCTGTGTAGCAAGGCTGACAGACCAGTGTTGGTGCAGGTTAAAACATACAAAAAAAACAAAAAACATAAGCAATTTAATTTAAGCATACAAATTCTTGGGACTTTGTTTTTGTATATGGTGACTAGATTTTTAGGCCGATACTAACATTGATATTCGAAAGTTACAACACACGGACGATATATTGGCCGATATTCATTTTCATTACACAACCCATAATATCAAATGTTTTGATAAGATTCTCTTAAATTTTACAACTGAAAAAAATGTCACTCTCTGGTGGACGACCTGTAGAATAATGACAGTTTCTAAAGCATCACTTTGACATTTCTGTGCTTTAATTTCTTGTCAGTTGTTGGCTGACATATACGCCAAAACAAATATATTTCCAATGGGAAAATATTTGATTCATTTTCTAAACGTGTATTACCTGTAGAACTAGCTACATGGAGCCGCAGCAGGTTTAGTTATAGCAGCGGGTGATGGTGGTGGGACTGGGGTATGCTAGAAAAGACTGTTCAACGTGTTGTCCGACCACATCGGAAGACAAAAGTATTGCTGCAGAGTGAAAAGTCAGCTGTCACGAGTCATACAATGGTGGAGGGGGGTTGTCCTTAAAATACAACAATTTCTGTTTTCTGAAAAGTGGCAGAAATTGTTGCGCAATGAATAATAATAATTTACAAAAAAAAGTTAAAGAGAGAAGTGCACACCCTGCTACTTTCTGGTAGCAGGGTGTGAGTGAAGGTAGTGAAGGACGGTCGGTTACAGAAATGGTTGGCAGCTCCTCCGATGCCACCGTCACAAAGGTGTGTGATTTTAACAACAGGCACACATGCTGACACTCATCACACTAAACACCTCAGACGAGTGCAACAGGAGCCACGGGCCTGACTGCCAAGCTTACGCAGCTATGATATTTTTCACTAGCCTCAATGGTAACGCGTAACCCTGATTAGACAGTAAAAGCACTAATGTGCATGTAAGATGCCACTGTAGTTCATTAGATTCACTGGTTGATATATCCAACCAGCGAGGGCAATGTCCCTTAATTATTATCTTAATATGCCGACAAGCTCAATGAAGACTCGCCAGAGCCAGAGTCATTGTGTTAGCCAGACTAAATTAAGTATTTGCTTGTTCTTTAATGGTTTTAGCTTGTCGTTACCATTTGCCAGGTTTCTAGAGACTGCATCTTGTGTTTGACACAGATGCACGAGTTCAGAACCAGGAAAATAACAAAAGAGGAGACACTGGATTTAAAAAAGTAACCCTGTAGAAATACCCCTCCTTTGAAAAAATAAAAATAAAAATTGTAAAACATAAATTAGACGCAGATTCAGTTTTAATTTATTGCCTGTTCATTTATTTACATTAAACCCTAACTGGGCTTCTATACAAGTACTAACCTATCATTATGGGACAAAGGATAGTTAAATTTAGACCTGCAGCTAACAATCATCTTCAATATTGACAAACCTAACAATGATTTTTATTAATTTGCTGTTAAATATGCTAAATACGTTATAAAATAATAGAAAAATGTCAAATCAAATGTCTTCTGAACAAAACCCCACAGATATTCATTTAGTATCACGGAAAAGACAAGAAACAGACAAGTAGCGCATCCTTACATTATAGAAGCTGGAATTATGTAATGTTTGTGGTTTCTGAAAAGACAAAATGATTATCCGTCTAAAATGTTGCTGATTGAGTTACCGACTTTGTATTTAATACTCCTCTTTCTCGTTGGTTTCCGGCACTGCTGTAACATGGGAATTTCCCCTCTGGGGATCAATAGTCTTCTCAATTGATTAATTGACCAATCATTTCAGTTCTGGTTAAATAATATTCTGATGCTCTGTTTCATTTTTTCCATGAAACATGAGACTGCTTTATCTAAACACCACTAAAATGGTCTTTAGGTTTTATGTCCACACTGAGGCCATTTAAAGGGACAGTATGAAAATTGCATGTCTGAAGAGAAGGAAGGGTTTGGTTTTTTTCCCCTTTTAGCTTAAGGGAGGTTAGTTGGAATTTTAACAGCACACGGGGAACGCTCGTTTTTCACCCCAGATTTATGGAGGTGTGGAAGGATTTCGCAACCCTTGAAAGTCAGCCATTTTAACTTCTGTCTCCAACCATCACGAGCTAAAAAGCAGAATTTCATCTATTGCATATTCCACCTAAATTGTGCGCTTGCACATATTTGACAGGACAACATGGCGCTGAATATTATTATAGCAAAAAATAAAGACGGATTCCATTTTTTCTCTTGGATCCCAAGAAGAAATTCGTGAGATTACAATCCCCACATGTCATGACGGTCTACACGTCTCCTCTTGGATTATATTGGACCAGCAGCATTTATATTTTTTTGTTAGTGGAGATAATTAAATAACCCCAAAAATCTATTCCATCTGCAGTAAAATAAAAACTGCAACGTGAAGGTTAAAGCAAATAAAGGTTTATCTTGCAACGCCAAGTAAGGGGCTGTGATATTGTGCAATGGGCTTGAAATATGATTCCTAACACTGCCGTTGTGTGTGACCAAGTTTTCTGATGATGCAAGCGGCAGCCATATGTAACATATGACCTGGCTTTAACATCCCAGCGTCGCCCGGGCTGTGCCCATGACCTAAATGTAATCCATTTAAATAAAGACGTGTTTATTAACCACTCAGTGGTTAGAAAAGTAGTTTTCATAATTCAAAAATATTAATATTTAGGGGACCTAGTTTATGCATTTGTTTAAACCTGCGCTCACCCTACATACATTTTCATACAGTCCCTGCAGATGTGAAGCCAAATTATTTCACTCACATAAGGAAGAAATGACCTGACGCAAGATTTAAAAGCATTTAAGTTGAGTTAAAAGGATGTTTTAATGTGTATTTAAATAAAAAAGGGGGGCAGAGACACCGCGTGTGTTACAGTCACAGTGGGGATCTTGCATTGAGGGGGTGTGGTGACTTTTTGTAGTTCTCCGCCTCCCTTTCACATCAGCCAACAGCGTTAATTTACTGCCACAAGTGAATATATGTACAACTGCACCAACGGCTATCTCCACTGAGTAATAATCGATAGTCTGTTGTTCTGTAACTACTAAAACCCTTTGAAATACAACGAAAGGCGACATAATGGGGGACAGAGCTCAGACATGCTCAGTCTGCGCGGTAACAGGATCAAATCTCGAGGCCGACCACCTCCTCTCTCTTTTTTTTTCGGTGGTGGTGGGGGGTTTTAGCGTTTCAGAGCCTCCCCTGGATGAATGGGTGGCCATATTCTCATTCTCAGCCAGAGAGGGGGAAAATTATCAGGCCTGGCACGATTAAGCCGTAAAACGCAGCTGGTTAAATCACACAGACTAATATCCCGCTCGGCCTAACGTTACATATGAGCCAACAATGCTCATCGCGGATCCGTTTAAAAGCGCGAGACACCGCACAGACATGGCGAACAGTCCACACTGCTGGGATCCATGTTAGAGAGAGAGAGAGATAGCTAGAGAGAGGGGGGAGAGAGAGAGAGAGAGGCTGCACACGCAAGAAGGGAAACAGACACACGCGCAGACATTCCCATTATTTTTTCATGAAATACACAAATTCCCAGCTCATAAAAAGCACAACATGGCCAAGACGTGCGTGTAATCTGCGGTGCCTGCCAGCACGGCGTCGTTATTAACTTTACAGCAGAGCAGAGGACAGATTTAGCACACCTACCTCACTGGTCTTGACATTTTGCAGGAATACTGTAGAGGTTAAGGATGTAAGAAAGGGGGGAGAAGAAAAAGCGACGAGGGGAAGGAAAAAAAAAAAGAAATATAGGTTCCCGCTCTGCAAAACACTGAGGAGGAGCGAGGGTGACGCACGACTCCGCCGTCCGAGCTAGCGCGTGGAAATAAAAGTATGGCAGCGAGTTGTCCTCCAAACGCAAATATTCTTATTTTTTTTTTACCTTCAGCTACTCAAAATGGTGAATAAAACAAACTGAAACTGCAGCCTATGTGCAACCAAACCCCGCGGCCTTGAGGGGTGGGTCCTCGGCGGCAGGGACCTCCCCTACAGCGCGCTAAGAGGAGAAGCGCCGCGCCTCGCAGCTCTCATTGGCTCGTTTGAACGACGAGTTTAATTTTCATTGGAGGACTCAGCTGCTCGTCAGAACACTTTTAACATATAGTTCTCCGCCTCCGCTAGCTAGGTTGTGTTAGCACTGTTAAGAAAACAAAAAGAGGCCCTCAGGTTGGATGCAAACATACACTTCAGTGTGGCTCCCAAAAGACCATAAAGCAACATTGCAGTTATAGGTTACATGCATCATGTATATATGATGATACAATATAGTATATTTCAGTAATCACATAGACTGTGGTACTGCAGTTACTGAGACTAGCCTTCAGTTTCACCTGGTAGTCTGCTGCAGCATGAGATGCATGTAGCAAGCAGTTGAATCTATATCATCACAGCTGTATAGACTACAACATTACAGCTACAGGTTATAATGTATATTTCAGTGATAGGTTTCATTCACATAGGCCTGTTTTTATTCTCTTCAGACTGTAAAGATTATTTGTAACAAGCTACACACACTGCAATTTCTTCTCTGATCTCTATGTAAAATTGATTTTATAGCAAAATTGCAGCCACCATATCCTTATATCAGGTTTAGATGTATGCAATGACTCAGGATAAACCTGTGTTTTAATTTGGACTGCAGTGGGTCAACATGTATTCAGGCTGGGGCTTCACAAGCCTGTTCCTGAATGAGGTTTAATGCTGGTCTGCTGATGCTGATCGCTCCACTTTCGTATGTGGATGAACAGCAACTTGTTCAATAACTATAGGATTTATATGCAGTGTTAGAGTATACATAAAAGGCAGCCTTTCATAGGAAAAATATTACAGAAAACATTTTGTATAACCTACAAGTCAACACCTCAGATATCCCAGATCTGGCTTGTGGTAGCAAAGGTGGGTGCTGACTACAGTTAAGACCCTGGTTTTTAAAAAGCGACAACCGGTGATTAACTGTGACAGCAATGAAAACGTCAACATGTCGGTCGTAATTACAACTAAGAATCTGAAACATTCGATGTGGCTGACTTATGTATCTGAAAAGCATGAGAATACAGTTGCCTCATATCAACTACAGTCCCTTATTCAAGGTAGATAGAAGCTAACTGTTTGACAACAATGAGTTTTAAAATGGCCGCCATGTAGTGCCTTTAATTTGTATAGCCTAGCATGGACTCCATTATACGTGAACGAAACAATCATCCCTCACTAAACATACTGTTTGACTAGTTGGACCCGAGCGAGAGTTACACACGTGAATACTTGTAATCTGCGATTTATCACTGATTCTAACATTATTATTATTATTATTATTATTATTATTCTTGCTGCTAGCTTATCACATGTCTGCTACCTGAACGCCGATGAGCAGCACGGTTTGGGTATGTATAGACGTAAGTTATTAGTATTTTATTAACAATGCGACAATAGCATTTTTTACAGTAATGTCCAATATTGCGTATTTCATTACCATTTTATTAACTTGTAAAACGACTGGTGTATTTTACCTTTGCCTTATTGTTGCTTATATGGTTTATGTGTCAACATACGGTTACAGTCAATGTTGCGTAGTTGTGTTTGGTTGCCTCGTGTTGCTTCCATCGATATATGTACCAAACGAGTGGATATTATTGCTGTATTATTATTATTCTGTGTTTTAATGTCTTGATGTTTCCTGTTGCTCTGTGTGTCTTGTTTTTATATTCCTATTGTCGTCTTCAGGGAGTCCTATTTTCTAGAGCTACTCTGGTTTCAGAGCATCTCACCAAGGAATTACAGTCACTGATTGATGCGTGTCATCCTCATAAGCAAATAGATGAAATGAGATGACTGATGAATGAGACTTTATTATGGCATCACCCTCAGAATTTAAAACGTTTTTTTCCCTCACCTGATCGGATCTAACATTAACAAACTTATCAGGTGTTCAATGAGCAGCACAGGCTGGGGCAGAATGACTGTAGACTTTTAGTCTTGTTCCCTTTAGAAATACAGATTATAGATTTCTGTGTTGCTGTTGAACCAATTTTACCCCGGTTGCCATGAGACTATTAACATTTTCTATTACTGAAGCTGATCTCTCGTAATACAAAACTATATAGTAATGTGTCAGTGAGGCACGTGTCAAAACAAATGTAGCCAAAGTTTTACTATAGATGGTTATTGTGAATATTGGAAATAGTATCTTTTTTGAGATTAGATAATTATTGAAATGAATCTAATGTAATTCACTTTAGTCCGTATTGAGTCTATTAACCACACAAATAATCAGTATGTACCGTGCATTCCCTCAGACCTCAGTGTCAGATGTCATCAGTGGAAATTGAATGTGTGGGAAGGAATGTGTCCCACAGTGCTGTCTAAGGTAAACTGTCAATTATAGTATCATTTAATTGTGTATATTTAAACACCAAGAAATCAGTTACCCGTGAAGTGCAGCAATCTTTCCAGGGGAAGTAACCTTATCCGTTGGATTTCAGGTCCACCTACATGTGTGGTGAGTTCGAGTACATTCTGTGCTTCAGTGCTTATATGGAGTTATTCCCATCATGTTCTGTGTGTCTATTTTGAAATTAATGAAAAGTTGGATTTTGGGAAAAAAGGCTGCTGAATCCTGATTGGAATCCTGGATATTGCTCAGTGTTTTGGGAGTTGTATGTAATGTGATGAAAAGCTCTTAAGATGCAAGTCTCGTTTCTCTCTCTCCCTATGTCTCTGTTGGTCTCTCTCTCACTCTCTCTCTCTCTTGCCTCTTCCACATCAGACAGACTTCTGTCTTTGTGTTCAGGGATGATGCTGTAGTCAGGCGCAGGTATGTTCCCATGGCAACGAGGGAAGTGACTCTCTCCACACTCTCATCATGGCTTCACAGTTGCCTCTGGATCATTCTTCAGTCCGAGCGCTGCTTTCTCGAGCCTCGCAGACATGTTCATATCACACTTAATGCACAGTTTCTGCATCACCCCCCACCCCCACACACACACACACCACCCCCACCCCCCACCCAGTAGGTTGGAAACAAAACTGACCTGTAACTAAAAACTCAGATTATAGACAATATAGCATTAAAATTAAAGATCATTTGAATTACATCGTTGTATTCACTCAAATCCTCATCTTTTATCCATCTGTTCAGGTGTAAATACTTCTCATAAAATAACGAATTGCAGCCAGAAGTGACTTAGCAGCCTCACAATTTCCTTATTGTGTAGCACTGACACCTTGTGGCTCATATGTTCAACTGCAATGCAGTAAGAAAAAAATGCCTTCTTTTTTGTTTGCAAGTAACCCTTCTGACTTTAAGTGACAACAAAACATTAAATGCATAACATTAGCTGGCAGCTTTTCAGCCAAACTGAACAGCTGACACACAGATACACTCACCATGTGTCAAGCAGACCAGTACAACACATCTTGTGTCATGTGTGTACTCATCAAACCATTCAGCGGCTCCTCATCCTCCTACAGATAGGAGCATTGCATAAAGGTGATCAGAACAGTTTTGTATTGCTTTGATTGTATTGGTCAAGACGTTTCTGCTCATAATCAGCGGCTCTTAGCATCAAACTGAATCCAGAATCCAGAGAGGTGAGTCCCTGTGTGTGTGTGTGTATGTATTGTGTTTTTCATTATGTTTTTACTTGTAAAATGCTTTTTGGACATATTGATTATGACTAAAAAAGGAAGATAGTAGGACAGAAACTGAAGTTTTCATGTCTGTTGTTTTTGTATTAAGGTTGTCTTTGGAGTTTTGTTGCTTATTTGTTTCAGAGGGTTACTGTCTGTTTTGCTGCATCAGGGACCATGTTGTAAACAGGTGTTCAATTTTACATATTATTCATTGGATTGATTCTATTATCCATAAAGTCAATCAATCAATCAACCAATCAATCAATCAATCAATCAATCAATCTACAACTATTTTTTATTTTGTAATAATCAATCAAATGTTTTGAATCATTTCTGAAGAAAAAATGCTGAACTACTCTGGTTTCATCTTATATGTGAATATTTTCTGGTTAACCAATGAAATGTCAGTAAACTGAGTATCTCTTGGTTGTGAACTCTTGATCAGGAAAAATATCTGATTGATGATTTACTATCATCTAAAATTAAATAGACTAAATGGTTTATTGATATTGAAAATAATTGTTAGTTGCAGCCTTAATCTCAACTTTATATGTCTCTTAACTATTGATGATTTCATCACACACGCTCATAAACAGCATGTATGACAGATAATAAAGGGGGTGGGGGTGGGTGGGGGGATGTCACAGGTAACACAGAGTTGACAAGATCAAGGTGTCCAGCAGCAGGGGGCAGGCTGTTCCCAAGGGTCCAAACCAGTAGGGGTCACTCAATTAGCAAGTGTGTGCTGTCTAAGTGTGCATTATTCATCAATCAACACTTGTTCTTTTTTTAAACCAATACAGTTACATCCATAATCTATATCGATTTCAAATATACTGGTGGAACAGGCAGAGTTGCAGTGGACTACGTGGTATTAGTAGGTTTTCTAGTGTTAAGTGATTCGCATATTTACATAGTTTAGACACCGTCAGGATTCATAAACAAGACCATAATAATAATAATAATAAAAAAAACATGACAACGGTCAGTATTCGATAACACAAAAAAAGAAGAAAAAAACAACAAACAGACAAGAAAGACAACTTCAAAAAATAACCCAATGTCAGCGGTGACGGGGTTATGTAATGTCTTTGCAATATTATTCAAATACCTAGTTCTTTCTTTAATGACAGCATTGTGGTCAGATATAAAAGTTCCTAGTACTGAATGATGTGTTTACTTACTCAGTCAGTGATTTACCTGTAATAACATGGTGACGTGTGCGTTTGTGCTTCCTGATGGGTGTGGACCTCATTGTCATTAGGGTTAGAGGCTACATCATTGTTCAACACACAGTTTGGCTCGTTCTTATTTCAGGCTTTCACCTTTTTGTCTTTCAACAAGCCCTGCAGACTGTGGATGGTATGATGTAATGTAGTCTTTGTTTAATCTCCAGTGACTTACAGACTTCAGTCGTTGTTTGTCCAGTGAAATGACTACCTCTGTCTGAACCGAGGCTGCTGAAACTCTGAGAACATATCTACACATACAAGGATATTGTCCATCAATATTGTCCGCTGTTCTCCGTCATGCAAACACATACTTATTATCTGTATGTATGTACAGACAAAAAAAAAAGCTCTACAGAGGTCAAGTACAGGATATCGACTTGAGTTGGTATTGAAGACAAAAAACAGCGGGAGGATTTGGAAAATGAAAACTGAAAACTGAGAAAGATGATATTGGCAGTTCAATCAAGCCAACATCACTAGAGGAAGAGATCCATACTGACACGATGGTCACCCTGCTGACTGGTTCATTTGGCTGCTTGATTATGGTCTCAACATTTATGGAGCGACTGCAATAAACAAAATAAAAAAAGTCTCTGAGAGTCTGACGTATGGTCTTGTTTGCTTAAGATTTGCTGAGATCCAAGAATATGTCTAATATGTGCACTAAAAAATGATCAATTTACAATTAGTAATCATCCATACATCAGCATTAGTCACCTGAGGACAGTTTTATGACATTTTATAGACTTAATGCTTAATCAATAAAATAAAAATAATGAATAGATCAATCGATAATCAAAACAAGCAACTAGGGTTGCACTTAATCAGTTAGTTGCACCTTTTATTTACATCTTGTAGATCGAGACAAGACAAGTCAGCCTATATTATAGTTTTGAAAGAGACAGCTATATCAGTTAGAGTCTAAAATACTGAAGAACTGTTCAGTAGCTAATTCCTCATCATGTTATAGGAACTGTATGTATATACGGTGTGTCACATCTGCAATAAGATATCCCGTTCACTGTGGTAACTTCAGGTTTAATGTGATGACTATGAAACACAACGTCTCCATTTCATTACAGCAGGAGACATTTGCTGCAACATCTTTTTCATTGTATCATATTTCGACGGCTGACTGATCAAATATATAACAAGGGAATCTTCATCCATTTATGGTTAGTTGTGGAGTTGACAAAAATAATTCATATGCAATGCATATGCATATTTCTGGCTTACACACAGTTTGTGTCTTTTAGCCCATGACACCCTCATGATTACTATTTATATGAAATCAGTGTTTGATATTTCTAGTTTTCATTGAACATTTTTGCGACTCTGCACACAGTTTGCATCAAGCCCTTATATTGTGTTTGTATGACCTTTCATATGAATGTTTTTATGTTTCATGTTGACACTTGTGAAAATGAAAGTAATGTTTGTAGTGTCACTGGTCTTTTTGACTGTATATATATATACATGCCTCATTTCTTTCTTTGAAGTAAAACAGCTCGATTTATCCACAACAATTTGATTAAAATGATTTCCAACACATTCCTTTTATGTGTGTAGAACTCTACTGGAGAGATGAAAGAAGATATGAAGTACCAATCTAAACCAACCAAAAACCAATCTAATTTGATAAAGAAAAAACATTATTAATTTAATTGTAGGTTTGCATCCACCCACTGCTGCGAAGGCCACAGCATATGAGTCACATCAAACCATTCAAGTTTATTCACTCTTTATTCAGATTTTTGCATTCATTTCTCTCCCTTGGTAATATGATAATGAAATAATTTGTGATGCTGAATGCTTTTCAGTATGGTCTCACAGAAAGCCTTGTAAAATAATATATAAAAACCTCTCAAAGGTTGCTTCACACACACTAGAGAGTTCATTCTACTTAAAGAACACTGAACCGATTAAACAGTCTTTACTTTCATCTATGAATTTGTAGAGGTTGTAAAGGCTGTGTATTAAATCTGATACACAATATAACGTTAAATTAGTGATTTACCGGAACTTTTATTGAAACAGCACAGGATCAGAAAGCAGATTTAGCAAAAAAAATAAAAAAATAAAATCCTTAAATAGAAACCAAAAAGAAATCAAATTAAAAATATATATTGGATAGAAACAAAAAATAATTTACAGAATAAGTTGTCATCATTTGTGTTTCCATCTAGTCCAATGAAAACTCTTAGTCTGTTAATGTAACAGTGTGTATATTTGCATGTATTGTAACTATGCTAAACTATGTCTCTGTGTTTTTTTACTATGTCCAGACTTGTCTATTCTACATTGGCGTAATCATTTCCTGTAATATGCTGCCTTCCAAGGAGAGTCAATGCACATGACGTTAATGTGAAATCCTACTGTCAGTCTACACATGTACACAGTTCTCAACTGTCTGAGTTACAGCACATCAATGCACTGATGAGATGAGGACCAGCGTAACCAGCCATTTAGTCTGCAAGTCCATTACACTTCACTGTTCCTCCTAAAGAGGGCAGTGCAGGACTGCATTTGGCCCACAGTGTACCTGGATTACTGCTTGGCAGCTGAGAGTGCATTGCTAATTCTTGTCAGCCACGAGCAGTGGATGCCTGCTGGCCAAATGTTTGACTCAGAACCTCTGTGTGCGTGTGTGTGTGTGTGTGTGTGTGTGATTAAAATGTCTCTTGACCTGGCTGTGAGACCCTCAGTTGGGGAACTTGTTGTTTGACAGTCTGCAAACAACCTGCTGATGCGCTGAGAGAGAGACACACACAGAAAAAGCAACAGGGTTAAGAACCTCCATAAATGAGCCTCCTATTCAAAGGCTTATGGCGCCTCCTGTCACAGTGATTGTTCTTACACATCATCCTCCTCCACTTTGGAGTTTATTCTCTCATTTTCTCTGCTCTGTTTTCAGATGAGTAGCCGCGGGCGACGCTGTGGATAAGTGGAGCATGAGAGAGATGGATGGAGAGGAGGCTGCGCCGCTTAACGCAATTCTTAACTCGGTGATTTATGTAAAGCACGTGCATGTGTAGAAATGGTGCTACACACACACGGACACACACAAATAAAAACAAACTTACAGCCCAGCAACTATATCATACTAACTACACAGTAGTTTGTGCCTGTCTAATCAACATCATCATGATTTAAAGGACCAGTTCACGGAAATTACAAAAAAAAGTTTTTTTTATAAACTGACTTGATGAGCATTGTCTGTTTTTGCTTTTTTATCAGATGTTTGTCCATCTCGTACTTTTACATGTGTTTTTTTTTTTTTTTTTACTCTTAATACATCTTTCAAACCTGGATCCTAATGACCTTGCAAGCAATTACTATGCGTACATGCCTGAAATGGCTTTCATACTTTCTATTTTTTACCTTCCAATATATAAACACACGCAATGCACATAAAGACAGGCGAATAATCCAGCAATATATGAATATTTAAACAAGTAGACTACGGTGTATATATGCACATATATACATATATATACATAAAACATGCTATTTTTTTCCCACCATTTCAACCAAAATCTCAAGATTTTTTTGCCTTGGATTGATGTTTTCTATTTTCGCCTTGTTCTGAATAAATCATATCCAACCATGAAAGTAACCGATGCCTTTGAGTTAACATAAGGTTCTCTTAGTAAGCAGCGGCGGTGCAGATTTTGTCGTAACCATGACATTTAGGAGCCTTAGCTTACCACTCCCTAAAACACAGAGACTGATTCTTTCATCACTTACTCAATTCAATTGGGGAGAGAAAATAGAAAACAAAACATTTTTTGTAATGTTTGTGGATGAACCATCTGACTGGATTAGACTTTTAACATTGACCCTGTTGTGATCAACTGACGTTCATACTTATTTCACAGGCCTGGCCTGATGACTGGCGAGCATCCACTTGTTTTCTGAGTTGATTTTATTTGGGCCGTTGTCAGTAAAGCCTCTCAGCAGAGAGAGAGACCGGTTGAGCTTTTCTTCCAGCTCAAAAAAACAAAGAAAAAAAAAAAAAAACTTCACACAAAGAGACACACCACATCTAAAACTTCTGCTACTTTCTCAGAGGACAGAAGCTGCCGTGAACGCGGGATTTGTAAACACAATGAATAATGAAACAGCACCCCCTCCTGTTTAACTGAAGTTTCATTATCAGCCCTTGATGCATGAGTGTCCTAACATCATGTTGTGGGTTTAAAGGTTGGAATGAAACTAAGAGCAAGGCGAGAACTGTGTGTTCTTGACAATTCCCCAATCTCTCCCCGAACAGAGATGTGCTGACAGTCGTACAGCTTGAAATGTAAATAGGTCCGACATTAGTATTCAACCATCATGCCATACTGTTTTTGTGCATGTGTGTACTTAGGAAAGGGGGGGGGGGGGTAACAGTAGGGAATTACAGTATTTGATGAGACTCCCCTTGGTTTAGAGCGTATCTTAGAACCAGGAGTTCATCTGTGGGACAGTCAGTAACGGCGAGTACATCAGCTTCATTGCAGTGTTTGGGCATCATGCATATCTGTGTGTGTGTGTGTGTGTGTGAGACGGTCGGTGTTTGTTTGCGTGTCACCACGAGCGCTCTGGCATCTGTCTCCTTACATGTAGCGCTCCTCCATCCCACACATTCAATACACGAGATATCAGCGCGACATGCAAACACTAAGCCGCGAAACTCCTACGCACGTATGTGTGTGTGTGTGTATCTTCCCGAGCTCTTTGTCAGCCACATTCACCGGTAAGTGAACCCTTGTCCCTGAAAATTCAAATGACACAGTAAACGCTTCCTGTCAGCCATCCAGGCAATTATCCTGACACACACACACACACACACACACACACACGAGCAGATACTTTGTACGCACCAATGTATGTGTACCACTGTGTTAATCTGGCACCTTTTATGCCAGTTGGCATTAAAAGAGTGCAGAAGAATGAGGAGGAGGAGGAGGAGGCGCCAGACGTGATTTGTAGAAGCTCTGTAAATCCTTTAAAACTCCTTTAAATGAACTTAAATCATGCTAACAGAGGAATTATTAACTGTCCCAACACTAGATTTGAACTTTATTGAGGTCTGCAGTATGTGCTGATGTGTGTGTGTGTGTGTGTGTTAACCACTTTTTACTCCAGTTGCCATATAGGATTCTATCTATCTAAAGGGAAACATGCACACTCAGACTGTTTAATAACACGGATCAGTTGACATCTAAAGGGTTAATTAAAGTAGGGGAGTTCTGTTTAAAGCTGCCCTGGTTGATATTTTTAGACTAACAATGGGTCAAATGAAATATTTGTTTTGTGAAAGGGGTCACTCGTAGTAAAGAGCGTATGGAGAACCGTCCTTGTAGTTCCCCCTCAGCTCTATAGAGCAGTTTATTGTTTTAGTTCACTCATGGAAAAAAACTACCTGCCCAGCACCAGGCAGCAAATGAAATTAGCAACTAGCTCGGGAACATTGTCAAGTATATTGCGGCTAATACAGCAGATATATTCCTGAGTTGGTGAAGACCAAAATAGAGCAAAAACAAGATTCATGGAGCAAACAGATTCTGTTCATGCACGACAAGCTTTTGAGGAGAGATTGACTGACCGTGTGCGCCGTATCCCATTTTTATGACCCATCGCGTTACAACCTGCAGACTTTTCACCCAGACGAGACGTCTTCACATTTGAAACTTCTATAAGCACTTAGATGTGATGAAACTTTATTCAAACTAGGACTTTATTTGGTACTGGTGGGTCTCCACATTAAGACCAGAAAGGAAGAATTAAATGAGTAGACCATGTTCAGGACATTAGTGAATAATGTTAATAAGACATAAAGGGAAGCAGGGATGATTTTGGGTTCTCTTGGGGGAACCTCTGTGTTTATGAGATAAAATTGGGATTATGTGTGATTTGCAATTATGCATTAATGCTGTATTCACGTCACATGAACATCACTTTGGTTTGGAGTAATGTGCGTGTGTTATCATGTGACATTTCTCCCACCAAAAAGGAATGGGCTGAATATGACGAGTTTGAATTCTCATCAGCTTTTCTTACGTTGACTGTATGTCAGAAAATCGGATTCACCTAAAACTGCTGTATTTTTTACTTGCGTTATCTGGGTTCCAAAATGTTGCTTTAACCACACTCTCTGTCTCTATAGCTACAATAATATAAAAAACCCTACACGTCTATTATCAAATAAATTATGTTGATCAATTGAATGTACACGCAACACGCATACGTGTCTTTGAAAGCTAAAATGATTCGTCAATTAGAAGCAAATTCCTTTGCAAGAGGTTTTGCTTTTTTTTGTCCTTGTGGAATAAATAATTTCAGAGTGTGAGTTTTATTAAGTTGACGTTAAAATCAAACAAATGGCATAAAATGTAATAATAATAATAATTGAAAGAAATGTGCAGGTAGAAGGAACAAAAACCCAAAAGGCTTATAAATGTCCTCTTCCCAAAAATATATTCCCTATGACAACAATGTGCTGAATATGTTATACCATTATATGTGAAATTTAAAAAAAAAGAAGTGTTCCAAAATTATAAAACCAAGTCTTCTTTAAATAATATCTTTAAGCAAAATGTAATTTTAACCAATACAAAAAAAAAAAGAGAGTTCCTCAAGTTAAATCCCATATCTTATTAAAAATTAGGGAGATAATGTGTGTCCATATTTCTCTACCAGGGCCAATATACAGTGTAGAGAAATGCAACGTCATTTGAATTTGGAGCAGATGAAAATCTTGATGAAAAAGCACTCGGGGCTGTGCAAAGGAATACTGGAAACTTGGCAGTTCAAGGATAAAGCTGGTGTCATTCTATATATTTTTTTTCTTAAACTCGATAAATCCCTTGAAAAGACCAAAAGCTTTGCGGGGAACAGAGTCCAAAATCAAAGAAGTTATAACCAGTGTTGCACATACACTTTTATTTAAAGGATAGCTTCTCGTTTTTTTCACGTTTGTCTTAAAACAATACTCACCTGATTATATGTACGTTGTAAGAGTTTTTAGTTTCCGTTTCATCCCGTCCATACTGGCTAGAATACATTGTGCTTCCTCAAGCAATTTCAATGTAAGTGATGGGGGACAGACGTCACACTACTAGTTCTGTATAACAAGTTCAACCAAAAGTGAGTATGAGGCTCCAGCGATACAAGTTAGACAAACCAAACCATGTCTCAACTTTATGTGTCTAGCTCAGACTGCTGAAACCTCACATTAGCTTTGACTAAACTCCTGTTTCTAATTATTAAAAGTCATTTTAATCCACTCTGTCGGAGTCTAAACTGCTCCACATAAGAGGAATAGTTTGCATATAACAATGCGACAAATAACGCTCGAGCTAGCTAGCTTTCCATCTGTCATTGAGAGCTTTATGATATCCATTTTAGAAAACAAAATTTTGGGGGCCAGCAAACAGCACAATACACCGTAAAGAAAGTAGCAAGAGAGATTGATTGTGACCAATTGTGACTGACTACTGCTAGCATGTTCCAAATTTACTAGCATGTTAGCTGTTAGCTTGTCAGCTACAGTAGTTTTGCGGCTGTACTTTCCGGTACTGTCCGTCTCTTGAACTAGTCAGACTCCCCAAACCGAGCACATTAATTCCCAAAAGTAAATCTTTAAAATGGGTCACAAATATATATAGTGATATTTTAAAAGGGCTCATTAATTTTACTAAAACAGCTGAGCACTGTAGTTTTTAGAAAATGAAGGAACATGTCAGCCAGTGAACGGTGGCTCACTGAAAGTGTTTTTAATAGTTTTCGGATATATCCTACTCCTCTCAGAGGAGTAGGATATATCCGACTTTGATATGTACACAACACTTCTTAGTAGGATCAATTCACTGTTGCGTTTGGGCCTTTCCATCCTTTGTTGACAATAAGAAAAATACCTACTGCCTATATGCTATTGAGTGCATATTATTCTAGTCTGTGTGAGTGTCTGTGTGTGGTTTTCTATGACTGATTATTTCTGGATGTGATACAAGTCAGCATCTGTATCAACTAGGGCATATGGCAACAGACACTGTCGACAATCCAGACTGAGGGTAAACAAAGGTGGTTATGTGTGTGTGTGTGTGTGCGTGTATGAGTGTGTAAAAACGGGGCATGTGTGTATGCATGTTCATGCTTTTACCCAGTCCCAGCGCCTCTTGATGCTGCGTGTGTCTCCTCCTCCTCCCATGGCGAGAAAGTCATCATCAGAATATCACTTTTCTCTTTTCTCCCTCTCTTCCCCGATGCTTCACACTTGTTGAGGAGCTGTCATCTCTTTCTCTCCTCTCTCCCTCCCTCTACACTCTCTCTCTCTCTCTCTCTCCCCTTCCCCGCTCTGTCATCTTTCCAGCATGGCTGCAGGGGCGGATCAAAGCCGTGTGGAGGCGGAGGGAGGAGAGGGGGGGGGGGGGTTGAGAGAGGAAGAGCAGGATAAAAAAGGGAGTATTTCAGATTTTTCGGGGTGAAAGAGAGGACAGGGTGGCTCTGTGACACACATACAACCCCCCGCCGAAATATACTGCTATAAGGAGTGCTGAGCTTTGAGGATGCTGCTGCTGTTGCAACCCAGCTGAAACTGCACAGACCTGAATAACAAACGCATGTTGATGGTGATCAAATATATATGGCTGCTGCTGCATGTAATCTGACTCAATATATCACAGCCTATTTAACCACTACAACAAAAAGACTGTCTTTGTCACCTTACGAGATTAAATGAACACGGCTGGTGTTCTTTCAAAAGCTGCTATCGTTAAAGATCTGATTTAAACCACATGCTGTTAAACTACAGGATCTCTCACACATTTCACCCAGAAAATCACCTCATGCTACTCAGAGAATTGCTGATCATATATCGGAGGTTTTACATATGTCATGATTAAATATAGCACTGGCTAAATGTCTTATTCTAACAAATGAAACGATCACAGTTCTCATGTTGTCGGTGACCCTCCAGTAACCCCTAAAAGGAGTCCTGTGACGCACGCCAGACCACATGTGAGGAACTGCAGCTGTAGAGGAGAGTTTGGGGAGTCCTCGTTATTAAACTTTATCGACCCAAATTTACCCAGAGACCAGTGAGTCCTACGATGGATGTTCTTTGGACCCAGGAGGTCTGACACACTTGTTCTGGTCATGCCCTAGATTAGATATATTTTAGAAATCATTTCTTAACAGCGTCTGAGGTTTTCAACTCCAATTGCCAATTTTGGCAAATGGCACACGTGGCCATGACCTCAAAAACAGATAATGTAGGAGACTTTTATCAATGTTGAGGTCATCAACTTTTCAACCATAGAGGTCTCGGCGTATACTGTACCCAAGGACCCCATCAGGTCAGGCCCACACCCTAATCCAACATGCTCCAAATTGCCGTGGGTCTCTACACAAACGATTGCAATCAATGAAAACGGATTGAACTGGACAGGCCAAGCAACAGAAGAGTCAGAGGGTTGCAACCCGGCAACTACAAAACAGACGGGAATGCAAATACCGACCTATTGTTGTTGATTGTTTACCTGTTGTGGTTTGACAGGCGAGTCGCACCGCGTTCTCTGTAAAGTTTAAAAACTTTTTTCAACTCTTGCTCCACGACATAAAAAAAAAAAAACACAGCATGTCCTATAGTATGAATCACATCCGTCCATTTAAACACAGTTCAGAGTCATTGCTCTTAGGCTGCTTGATTGCATGATGATTGATGACTCCATGTCAACGAGGGTATTAACAGGTCAACATGATAAATTACAAACTTGAAAAGAGCTTCAGAGAGTTACAGGTTGTTCTCGTTCTTAGATATCTATCTGTGCACTCTTCACGCATATTGCTGTTCTATGATGGAAACACCGTACTCCTCTACGGCTGAGGTGAACCATGTAAATAACAATTTTAACCAAATGGAAAAAAAAAAAAAAAGGGTTCCTTTAGTTAGGACTTGAGGCTGTGCACAGGCAACACTGGCAAATAATAAAAAAAAAAGAGCCAGGAAATTACTTGAAAAGGCTAAATCGACAATATACTAAGGCTCAACCACACAACCATTCAAAACAGTGAAATGAATCAAGCTCAATAGAATTGTCATGATAAATGGAAATAATCTTGATTGATGATTCCATGTCGACCAGGCCTTAATTGGTCAGGTAGAACATGACAAATTGTATACTTACCAAGACCAACCTCTTTATTTATTTTATTTTTTCTCTTTAATGAATTAAGATTATAATTCTTGTCTACGGTATTAACATGTCACCTGCGCTGTAACATGAAAGTAGTGAGAATCGAAGGGTAGTTTGTATATTTGTTGATCAGTTTAAAAAAGGAAAGAATCCATGTAGCCATAATATGTATATTTACAGTACATTAACTGCATAATAAATAATGTTCCATGATCCATTTGTCATATTATTAATTCCTCAAGGCTTTTCTCTCTATTCGTTTGATATGTAACCATTCCAGCAGACACAGATGGAAAAACTCTTTCAGTTTCCTTTTCATCTGACCTTTATGTTTTTAGTCCGTGGGAGAAAACATTCAGGGAAACTCTACAGGTTTGAACCCAGGACCTGAATGCTGCGAGGTAACGGTGTTAACCACAGAGGCACACCAACGCACGCCTGAAAACACCACTAGCATTAGAAAAGGAGCCAAGAGGTGGAGCAGGTGTGAGCTTTTCTTCCTGCGAGTAATACCTGAGAGTCAGACTCATCCACCGAGAGGGAACTGCAAAGTTTTCCAAGACTTGGTTGGAGGAACAAAGTGGTCCATAGTTCCAGTGTCGACTCCTGCTGCTGTTGAGCAATTACCCTGCAGCTCTCTCCAGGCTTTCTGTGGCAACCTGTCTCACTGTTGGTGTCAAGGTATAGAGCTGTCACACTCTGACAGCCGCACACTGCTGAAAGCACACACAGTGTTGCTGTCAGGTGAAAGAATATGCTGTTAAAATGCACTTTGCAATGCAATAATAAACTGTGAGCATAATGGATTGCTTTAAATCAGTTTCGTTTTGAGCTTATTATCTAATATTCAACCTACACTGTCGTACACTGTCCCCCAGTGGGAGATGCATTATTAGAAATGTAATTACTTGATTGCCTTGAATACTGATTGCTATTGTGCATTCAGCATGCTGTATGCTGTGAGTCGTGTGTGGCGGAGCAGGACTACTATCGTGCTGTGTAACTAATTATAAATGACCTCCTCTGCAGAATTCATCTTTTCTGTGTGTGTGTGTGTGTGTGTGTGTGTGTGGCTGCGGTTACCTCAGGAGCACAATAGGTAGGTCAAGGTTAAAAATGAAGCGGTAGACATTAATGTGTCTTTGCAGTCGCTCTCCATCCGTCTCTTGCGTCATCTCCCTATAAAGACCATTAGCATCTAGAACGATAACCATGACGATAACTTGGCAGTAAAAGTCTGTCCCTGCTCCAAAGTAAGGAGTGTTGGGTGAAACTACTCAGCGCAATCTAGATCACTTTTTAGATATGTTACTGTTCGTCATCTTAATGTGTGTACAGCAGGTGTGTGTGTGTGTACTCCAACGCTCTTCAGTCAGCGTGCGACTTCAAGGACACGCAGAGTAATGGATGTGAACATTAAGGCTTGGCGATATTGACAAAGTCAAATATGATATGTAACAAAATTATTTAATATCACTAAGGTGACAATATTTTGAGCATGTTTCAAGCCAAGTTTTGGTCACGCGCTCAATGAGTGTATGCTCACAGCGGTCCAGTGTGGCAGATAAGCCTCTTCTCCAAGCGCCTTCACGTTTTTTAGGTGTGAAGTGACCACTGACCCGTGACAACCTCTTTTAGCCTCCGAGGCCTCCAATGCGTCTCCGGTGCAACCGAGCAGAAGGTTAAAACAAATAGCCTTGAATAGAATTTAAATATGTGGAATTAAATTATGTAAAGTAGTAGGACCCTTAACCTGAAGGGGGTGGAGGGTGGGTGATATCCCCCTTACATTCACACTACTACAGTAATATTTGTAAGTTCTTCAGCGCACCAAGCAGAGAAACGTACCCTGAGCTTCCAAATCCAGACTGCCGCCAATTCAACCTTTAATTTGAGTGAAAAGTGTACCAGTATCGAGCAAAATTGCTGGGGCACCGAGCTGTACCTTTTCAGGTGACTTCATAATTATCATCAAAGCGGGAACACTGGGAACGCTCTGTGTATTTATCGAAAATCATTTCAAGCTTTTTATAGTTACACCTATATTATTGTTCTTGGTGTGATTGAGTTTCTGGTCTTATCCAGCTCATAATTCACCACGTTTCCCATCTCTGTTGCTGCAACGCCACGATTACAGAGGACTTAAAAAAGATTAATACGCACATCATTTGATATCAAAACCTTTTCCTATGTAACCTTTTTATACAAAGATATGGTTGAGAATTTTGAAATGTGTCTGTGAAAAAAAAACATTTTGTCGTATGCAGCTTTGTCTAAGTGTATTTGAATCTAATGCAGGCGTGTGTGTGTGTGCGTGTATAGAGCGGTCATCCGAGGTCGAATGATGTCAGTGTCAGTGCTCTCCCTCCTTGTTGACCCTGTCATGGTGACTGCCATTGAAGTGTCTCTATCCCAGCGATGCTGCTCACACACACACACACACACACACACACACACACACACACACACACATCGCCTTGACATCATCAAGTGCAAGGGCAACAGCACTGTCAACGTCAAGCAAGGCCAACAGAACGGCTTCAAGTGTCTTCCCTAAGTCACGAAACACCCCCACCCATACCCACACCCACACCCAGCTCACACTCTCCACCTCAGCAGGCAGTGCGCTGGAGATTTCTCATTGCTGACCTGTGCATAAAGTTGCAGAGGTATGATACCTATATTTATGATACCACACATCTACTAGGACACTGTGTGAAATTAGTATTTTTAAGTAAATCTCACAGTGAAATTCCAGCATCTGTCATTCAAACATTTTTCTACTTTATGAATGTCTGACCCTATATACTCATTTGGTCGTTGCTGATTTACGGGTTTTTACGTACACAAAACAAGTTTATTATTGGTCATTGAAGGAAACAACTTCATAAGTAGAAACCGAACCCACTGTGGATTTCTTTGACCGCCATAAACAAATCCACCGATTGCATTCAAATCATCTCATATTCATTGGCTTGATGTTTGAAATGTGGAGAGATCTGATTGGTTTAACTCAGAGGAGGTAACTTATGCTAAGCTTCATTAAGCATCTTTACTAAAGATTCAATAGAATCACATTGATGGTATTTGAAAATGACTAATAATAAAGTGCGTGACGCATCTTATTACTATTATAGCAATGGCAGTTTGCTCACCAAATCTACCTCTATGAGCGCTTGCATTGACAGCATCTTTGTTTTTAAATGAACGATCTGTGCATGGACAAAGGAAGAATGAATCTATTATTCCGCAGCGGTGAGACCGACCACCATCCTGATTTCAAAGCTCCGTACTTTGAGAGGTTCATAAGTGACGTTTGAAGCATCAAGCATCAGCGATCACCAATGGACACATCAATCAGAGCAGTTGCCGCCTCCGTTATCTCACTTTGTTACCACCTGCTTATTCTCAACCTTAATGCCCCCCTGCTTTCTTTAGAACAGTTCCATTTAACTGTCGTGTGTGTGTGTGTGTGTGTGTGTCAGAGAGAGGGAGAGCGTGGAATTGTGTGTTCTGGTGGCGCTAATACAGTCCTGGAAAGGATCGCTCCATCCCTTATTTGCAAAGTTCTTATTTTATCTGGCATTTTTTAGCCTACAGGCACAGGTCTGTGTGTGTGTGTGTGTGTGCCCGCGCGCATACGTGCGTGTGTTTTGAGGGTGATGTATTGAGCCAATCACTGAATGACAACTCATACATCACTTTTATTGCAGTGGTCCTAACCCTCTTCCTTTCCTGAGTTGCTCAATCTTTCCTTCTCTCCATTTTTCGGCACAAGCGTTGGAGGAGAAGATAAATAATAAAGTTTTCATGAGACTTTCACAGTCTCAGAGACAAAGAGGGCTTGTCAGCGCGCTGAGGTGTTTATCCCCTTCAACGAGATTTACTGTGTCAAACTATACAACTCTGGCTAACATTAGCCCCCTGACCTCTTGTGCCTGTCTACAGGTGTTGGCAACTACTTTTTTTGGGCAGCATTTTGAGCAGCTGAGGTAAAATACATAAATAAAAATGCCTAGGATCAGTTGCTTTAATTCTCTCTGTAGAATACAAAGCGGGCCTTTTACTTGTCGGAAAATACATTTGAATCTTATAACAATGAAGACATCCTTGTCTGTTTCATTCCCAGCTCTAATGAGATCTGATGGACAGCTTTTGTCTGGCCAGCCCGCATTAGTTGACTCACTCTACACAGCCTTTCTTATGCTAAATAAACAGCCACACGACTTCTTTGTTGTTCGCTAATGTCAGTGAATAAAAGCGCTATTTCAACGCTAATTGTCCCCTTTTTAATCTTCTCGCAGATAATTGTTTTTATCTCAACAAAGTGTTTTTGTTTTGGCTCGCGGTTCATCGGCCACACAGCTCGGTTTTGATTTGAATTCCGATGGATCCTCATTTGCTCCTCTGAGCAGGAGTATATGAAACAACTCGGCTCGGGAACGAGATCTTTCAATAGTTATTCTTCATTGAGGTTTCATTATCCGGTACATGATCCTGCTGAGCTCTTATTAACACAGGGCAATAAAACCTTCTCAATAATTCCTTGTGTTGTATAAATTGTCGTAGTCGATAAATTGTTTGAGTGCCAACAGTAGACATTAAGTCATGATACCTAAAAATATTATATATTTTTAGTGTTTCCCCCAAATACATTTTGAATTGAAGTCTTACCTCTAAATATCGAAAATACGGTATTTGGGCGATTTATCTCTATATGTTTCATTCAAACAAGTCATGATGTCAAAGGCCAACAAGCCAAGACATGTAAGCCAACACGCTGTAAACACAGTTAGTAACTGAACCTTTTATAGACAGTAAGCTTACACGATAAGCAAGAAGAAAATTTACATGTTACGCATTTTTTTTATATCTGTTCTATCTGTCTGCATTGCAATGGCCACCTAAACATTCTACCTAAAGCCATGGTTAGCATTTTATATACCTTTATACACTCACCGGCCACTTTATTAGGTACACCATGCTAGTAACGGGTTGGACCCCCTTTTGCTTTCAGAACTGCCTCAATTCTTCGTGGCATAGATTCAACAAGGTGCTGGAAGCGTTCCTCAGAGAGTTTGGTCCATATTGACATGATAGCATCACACAGTTGCCACAGATTTGTCGGCTGCACATCCATGATGTGAATCTCCCGTTCCACCACATCCCAAAGATGCTCTATTGGATTGAGATCTGGTGACTGTGGAGGCCATTTGAGTACAGTGAACTCATTGTCATGTTCAAGAAACCAGTCTGAGATGATTCCAGCTTTATGACATGGCGCATTATCCTGCTGAACGTAGCCAGCAGAAGTTGGGTACATTGTGGTCATAAAGGGATGGACATGGTCAGCAACAATACTCAGGTAGGCTGTGGCGTTGCAACGATGCTCAATTGGTACCAAGGGGCCCAAAGAGTGCCAAGAAAATATTCCCCACACCATTACACCACCACCACCAGCCTGAACCGTTGATACAAGGCATGATGGATCCATGCTTTCATGTTGTTGACACCAAATTCTGACCCTACCATCCGAATGTTGCAGCAGAAATCGAGACTCATCAGACCAGGCAACATTTTTTTTTTGTTCTTAGCTGAAAGGAGTGGCACCCGGTATGGTCTTTTGCTGCTGTAGCCCATCTGCCTCAAAGTTTGACGTACTGTGCGTTCAGAGATGCTCTTCTGCCTACCTTGGTTGTAACGGGTGATTATTTCTATCAGCTCGAACCAGTCTGGCCATTCTCCTCTGACCTCTGGCATCAACAAGGCATTTCCGCCCACAGAACTGCCGCTCATTCTCTGTAAACCCTAGAGATGGTTGTGCGTGAAAATCCCAGTAGATCAGCAGTTTCTGAAATACTCAGACCAGCCCTTCTGGCACCAACAACCATGCCACGTTCAATGTCACTCAAATCACCTTTCTTCCCCATACTGATGCTCGGTTTGAACTGCAGGAGATTGTCTTGACCATGTCTACATGCCTAAATGCACTGAGTTGCCGCCATGTGATTGGCTGATTAGAAATTAAGTGTTAACGAGCAGTTGGACAGGTGTACCCAAGAAAGTGGCCGGTGAGTGTATAATTTGGTATTTGAACATACGGGTGGGTAACAAATTAGAGGAAAATCCTGGATGAGTGAGTGCAGAAGATTGCATACAGGTGTATTGCAGTTTAACATCTTATACCTCGATTTAGCATTTAGATCTGTGGTACGGTTGACGTGAACAAAATGAACATATTTAGAGATTTTGGATTTTTCCACAAGGAGATTTTGTTTAAAGGATTTTTTTTAACAAGGTAACTGAACTTTATCGACAAACCACATCAGACAAAAAGTATTATTCAAATCTGAGTACTTCTTGAAAGATGTCCGGAGAGGTCCTTTGAGACAGGTTTTTTTTAATTAGCTTTTTTTCTACGACTGGTTTTGGTTGACTTTAGTTTAATATGTAATTAAAGATAAACTTTAGCAAGCCTTAGATCTGCTTAAATCTTTGTAGGTTTGTTCATCAAGAGGGCTGCTAGTTTTACATCCTGTTTGTATCTAATTGGCAACAAGAAACAAGACGTGCCAAACTTAAAAAGATGCTCAGCAGCACTTATGGTAACATGCATCTTGTCAAACTACCAACCAGCAACACACACACACACACACACACACACACACAGTCAAAAACACTTACCTGGCATGTTTAGTCATCTCTTCACAGTTAGTTTGACTTCATTTTAGTGCTACGCCAGCATGAACACACACACACACACACACACCCTTAAATAAGCCAAACTGGCAAGCCTCACTGGAGATAGACAGCAACGTCGGTTGTTAAACAGGCACAGAGAACACGCATGCATGACAGAGTTCCCAATGCAGCAAATCCAAAGCCTCATTTCTTATTACAGTATGTGATTTGATCAAACTGCTCACAGCACAGGAGGCTGGAGCTGATCGAAGCTGATGTAGGAGTGCGCTGTTGCGATTGGATTCAGACACTGTAAGAGTTATTTGTTGTATGTTGTTGTAATAGATGGGAAATAGATGAGAAAAATAACAGGAACAACAGTCATAATTCAAAACTATTGCATTGCCAGTATGCTAATTTCTTTTGAATGAAACAACAAATTACTATTATAGTTTTATAGCGGTAAAAGTGCCAGAAAAACAAAACTTTCCATTGTCTTTCCCTTTGAGGGAAAGTGTCTGGAAGAAGAGAGAAATGGGTAAGGAGACGAGGAAAGGAACGTTAGGACAGAGCAAACGTTAGGTGGAGAAATAAGAGGAAAGAACTATAAAGAAAAGAAAGATGAGGAACAAAAGCCAACAGAGATGTAAGATGCCGTTTAACCAACTAAACCTATGGGATGTCCAATAGGTTTAGATCTTTTTTTATTTTGATTTGATCCATGACAGCAGGACAGATCAGTACAAAAGCAGCTGCATTGCACTGTTGGGTGCTTACTGTGGAAGTAGGCGCTCACCTTCACATGCCTGGAAAATCAATCACCGCTCTTACATTGCATAGAGCTCACCTGTGCACAAGCCTTTCAGATCAGAGAAATATCAAAACTCTTCTGTTGTGTTAGTAGAGGATTTCAAACAAGCTTTGTCTTTTAGAGAAAAGATTGCGGACACATACAGTAGTTCGTGTCAAGTGGAGTGTTCCAGCATAAAGCCTGTGAATATTCTCATTCATCCAGGTCATGGTTATCTCAAGGAAATTAAACGCAACTGGACTTGGTTATTTGTCTTTGAAGAAGTTTCACCTCTCTTACAAGAGGCTTCATCAGTTCATGCTGGCTTGACTAGGCTGGGACTAGTCCAACTAGCTGGTGTAGAAACCCAGGTATTTAACCTCTGTGGAGGCATTCACATGGCCAGTGATGTCATTGGCTCATTAATGCTCCATGTGCCCAACAAAACATGTGTCAGATGAGTTGCGTTCGATTTAATTTCCTTGAGATTCCAGCATAAACATTTGAATGTAAACGCAGTTGAACGCAATCTAATTTCACTGCAACACATGAAATGTGCAAGTGCACGTTCCTGTTAGATTACAGTGAGACATACCTTATTTTTTGGACTATAAGGTAAGGTAAAATTATTAAATTTTTCTTAAAAATCAACAGTGCGCCTTATGTATGACCTTTGGTTGTGTTTACTAACCTCGAACCGATTTTATGTCGTACACATTACGGCTAATAACGTATTCCTCCGCGAGTCAGGAGCCTCGCAGACGCCGGAATCATCACTGAACAGCCCGGTGACAGCAACGAGACTGACTCGGATAATAACGAGAAGGATCCGGACTGCTGGATTCTAAAATCACCCAACTGTTAAACTCTGAACAACGGTTTTGTATTTGTGTGTTAAAACTGAACAATGTTGAGAGGGATGTTGGATGCGGAAAATCGTCCACCTAAACTTGTATTTAAATTGTTATTTAAACATTTTATTTTGCCCAGCCCTACTTCCATTACTATAAATGCTATCACCAGAGTAGTGTAGTAGAGTAGTGGGAGAGACTATATTGAGCAGCCAGAGTTAATATAACCTCATTCCTCATTAATGGACACTGGGAGGTTAATGGTAGCGGAAGGAATTCAGGCTTGGATAAACCCTCCTGCTTGAAACAAACAATGTTGTAAAAAATGGATGAAAGGTCTAAAATACAACAGAGTGTACAGGAAGGAGGTCAACCATGAGTCTTACAAAAGCATTGTGGTACAAAAATACCCAATCATTGATCTTAAAATTCTGTTAGAACAACTCCCAGCCTATCCTCACTAGAAAAACGACCAATTTATATTACTTCGCTACCAAATGTTGCATGTGCTATAGGTTATATACAAATCTTTTGTTTGACTTTGTTTTTAAGAATAAATCTACCATATTTTTTCGGGCTATAAAACCGCAGTGACATAATTATTATGGCCACTAGATGGTGAAAATGTTAACTATTCAGTAGATTGTTCTAGAGTGCAGGTACAATCAAACTATGCAGTTGTTTAATTACGAGGATGTGTTGGCTAGTAATACTAATTCTACCAATGTACCTCTGTGACTACCTGTTAATCATACCACTTTACTGATACTACTACTAGCAATGTACTACTTTTTAACATGGTTAAATCCTATACAAGAAACAAAACCAGTTGCCAGTCTGCTAGCTATGCTAGTTAAACATCATCAATATGAAGATTGTATACGTTCAGGTTTCTTAAGAGTTTCGGAATAATAGATTCAAAGGCCTGAAAAACAAAATCAGAATCTCTGGGCTGCAGCAGACCAGGTTCATTCCATTCTGTTCACGGGCAGAGTTGTGCTTGTTAGCCCAAAGACAGTGGACACCTGCCAAGCAAAGTTGGAATATAGGACAAGTCCCTGGCCCAAATGCTACTGGGAGGTATGTGTGAAGAAGAATTCAATCTGCTGAGTTCACACTAGGCTTACTTGGAATAAGGTTTGTAGGGAAAGTGTTGGACCAAAAACTTGATGCCACGGAGCCATCCAGACACCTGCAGAGCTAGACATCACCTAATTAGAGAACGCTCCCTTCATTTGCATTTTAGGCATTTAGCCCACCTTATCTGGAACAAGTTAGAAAGTGTGAGAAACAAGGGATCCGGAGTTTTAATGGGAACTGTATGCTATGTGTGTAACATTAGCATACAGACACACACAATTGAGGAAAAATACATCTAAAGTCACTTATTACCGCAAATGAGCTTCACGTCTTTTAAAAAAATGTCTTTGTCTCATGACCACATTTTGATCTAAAGGTTTGAACCAGTGTGCAGAAAACCCTATTCGGAAGAATTACCTTTAAATGATAAGGCAGTCAATTTTCTATATTTTTCTCATTATTAACAAATCTCACGTGCAGAGCCAAATTAACAATTAATTGATCCTACTATTGTACTATTGCATCTAAAGCCTAATATAGCTTATTCCTCTGTGCCATAAACTCTGTTGTTGTCCCAAAAAATTAAAAAACATGTCAAGTGAGCCACGCTGCTGCACTGGGTGACATGTTCCTTAATTACGAAGATTACTGTCACAGTACTTTGTTTAAAAATGGCTCTAAAGACTAATAACAGCAATCACGTTTACAGTCTCCAGAGAGTAGTTCTGTGTAAGGCAGACAACTGTACATGCACATATAATGGGGTTACATTTACAAAGATTCACTAGCTTGTTGTGCTACATATCACCATAAATTTAGTAATGCACATTCGGGATGGTATGTCAAAATTTTTTAATTGGTTTTGAAAACTTGATTTTACAATTTGCGAACAAAAAAAAAAAGTAAATACGGCTGAAACAATACAGCAGAGATACATTCTTCTGTTGGTAGATGAGGTACGTCAGAGAAATCATATATTATAGAGAATTTAGATCCACACTGACAACTGCATACAATGAAGATAAGTTAGAAAGTAACTTATTTATTTTTGTTGTTTGTTGTTTACTCCTCTGACAAAGAAAAGGAAAAAAGAAAAAGTAGTCCTATCAGAAGTTTAAATTATAATAATAATAAAAGGTTAAAGCTAATTTTACTTCTTCATGTATTATTAATACATTTGTGGGTTTGAGTAAGAGTAGATTTGTGGGTAGGAGTACATTTTTTACTCCTATTAACTCCTATTTTTTTAAAGGATTTTTTTACTTTTGTCTTTTGCATAAGTCTGAAATTTAACTTTTTTGATAAATACAAGCACAGATAGGAGAAAAAAAAATAAAAAATAAATAATTTGCAGTCCCTTACCCTCGCTGTTACGGTTTGGACACACACTGGCTAGCACACCAGACCATAACAGTACAAGACAAGTAAGTGCAAGAAAACAAATATGACACAGCAATGGACGAAACAAAGGCACAGTAGCAACCCAATAACCATTCTGCCCTGAAAAAAGTGCAAGAGATGGTTTTTAAACACTTAAAGCAATTAGTGCAGAGGACAGAGCCAGCTGAGCCATTGATTACTGCTATTTATAAACCTGACAGCACCCTGACGGGCAGACAAAATCTACACTCTCCATCTTTTCTCTGCTCCTCATCCCCTCGCCACCGCTGCTCACTCCTCCTTCCTCAGTCTCCTTTTGCTTTTCTCCTCCCCCAATTCATTTCAGTGGCCGTCATATTTACTACCCCCTTCTCTCCCTACACTCCTTTCCTGCTGGATCACTCTCACACACATTTCGGAGGAAGAGGTAAGTTGAGCAGGTGAATTCCCCCTCAAAAACAAAAAAAAAATGTATTTCTGCTTTTGTGTTCAACAAGCCAATACTCCCAGTGGTCTGGCCTTGGGCCTCGCAGCAGTCTGGGAATGGCTTAAGACAAAGCACCAAGCACCAACCTCAGACAAGCTTGGACATTCTTACGAGATTGTCTTGCATGCAGGTATGCCTGGATGAGTGTCACCGAATGGGAATGGAGGCATCTAATCTATTCCCAGGCTCTGGAGCCGGCATGCCTGCAACAACAGGGGCATTATGACCAGGTCCTGGCTTGCTTTTTGAGCCCCAGAGGGTCTAAGTTTGGAGGCAGAGTAGAAAAGTGCAGGTGTGTTGGGAAGTGCAGCTGGAGATAGAGATATGTCAGGAGGTGTGTGTGTGTGTGTGGAGGGCTGAGAGAGAGCAAGAGAAGGATCAAGGGAACCTGAACCGAATTTTGAAACAGGATATAAATATACTGCATGGAAAGAGTTGTGGTTCACTGCTCAGAAAAAAAATGGATGATAGCAGCAAAAGAAACAACACTTGAAATTGTTACACACAAATTAAGTAACACCAACCAACCGACCAACAATATGTCCAGAATCCTGAATCTTGATCCGTATCTGATCACCACTGCCTAGTTTGACAGTTTGTGTGGAGTTTCATGAGCTGTGTGTTCAGATGCTGCTTTTTGTGGATGAAATGTGGCTGGATGTCATATATAGAACCTTTAAACAAGGCGGCACTGCAGTTTTTTGTTTTTTACAAACACTACTCAAACAAGAATAAATAGTGCATTTGTTGGGGACTGTTTTCAGCAGTGGATTAGTCTAATGAGTATTTCTGACAGCAGGACGGTATGTGTTGGAGTGGGTCAAAATAAACAACAGGAACATGTCACCCAGTGCAACAGAATGGAGGTTCGGAGACCAAAGACAGTCTCTGACAAAGTCCTGGCAGCCAATGAAAATATAACATGAAATGACCCAAAATACACTGGCATGATGTGCCTCTATTCTCATATGCTTCTTCCCATTTACCTCGTAACGCACATCTAACATTACCCCACATTGATATTGTACAGTGTGATTTCATTAGAGATAGATAGATAGATAGATAGATAGATAGATAGATAGATATATAGATATATAGATAGATAGATAATTCAAAGTGGAGGAAATATAGAGAGGAAAGAAAATTCACAGTTGCTGTAATTACGAGTAACTGTGAGAAACACTAATTGGTGACAAGGTGCAGCATTAATTACTAGACATCCATCTATTAGAAAGGTTTTGTTCTTAAAATAGATCAACAGATCAGGAAAGCTGCCATGTAGTTAAGGTCTGGTTACACACACACACACACATAAGAGTGAAAAGATGTAAAACACAGTGAGTCATGTTCATTAGTTGCAGAGAGAGAGAGAGAGAGAGAGAGAGAGAGAGAGAGAGAGAGAGAGAGAGAGAGATCAAAGGTCACAATGACAGATCTTACATTTCCCCAGTTCTTTCCTCCCTGTACCATCTCCTCTTCATAGTCTCCTCTCAAAGTAAAGTTCCTGTGTGTGTGTGTGTGAGTGAGTGAGTGAGAGAGAGAGAAAAAGAGAGCGAGACAAAAAGGAACAAGGGGAAAGAAGAAGTTTCAAACTTTACTGTGCATGTGTGTGTTGAGATGAGAGGGAAACTGAGATGAGTGTGTGTGTGTGTCAGAGCGAGAGCAATACAGGGAGATGAGAGGGGAGTGTCTGCTGTCATATTTGAGGTGAGATGTGGGTTCACGCAGAGGTTAGACGTTTCTCAGGGGTCTGGTGAACCTGCTGAACAAGAGATCAGAAGAACAAAAAGAGAGGAGAAGATGGATAGATTAACACTGTCCACACACTGGAAACCTACCAAGTAACCCTCCCTGCAGGCTCTGTGTATGGCTGCATCCATGCATGTGACTGTGCATGCTCAATGCCCAACAGTAAAAGTAAGTAATAACATAACACGTTCCTAAATGTAATGTTTGCTTTTATTTTATTCTGTTTTGGTGTAGCACAGCTTCAGTCAAACACCATTTCAATTAGACTCTACAAAAAACGTGATTGACATTTTAGTCATCTAGACATAAACTCTTCCTTCAAGCTGCACAGCCACGCTTAGTTTTACGTCTACAACACCGAGTTTCTTCTGGACTGCAACTCCAGGGATCCGAATAACAGATGAAGGAAAGAGTTCAGTATTTGCAGGCATCTCAATACCAAAAGATAGCTGCTAGCCTGCTCCTAATGCTCAATTGTAACAAAAGGAATTGAAGCAATAGGTTTAATTAATGCACCAGGGGTGTTAGCACCAGCCTAGTAGCTGTGTTTTGGTATTGAAATGTCTTTAATTTCAGTTTAATTATACAGCCAAGTTAAACTGGCACTAAAATTTGTAAAAAAAAAAAAAAAAAAAATCATCCAATATGTCTCGGATAACAAGATTTATTGTTTATTGAATATTTATAAGACAGAATGTGGCCAGTCCATGGTCAAGATGTTTTAAAAGACAGCAGATTATGGCTAAACATTTGGAAACAGGGCATCAGAAGAGTGTGTTGACGGATATATGGATATGTAGGAAGTTATGATGACACAAGTACGTAGGCTGCCATGCTGGTGTGTTTTCCTGGGAGGTTTCACTCTTACCCTGTAGATGATGTCCCAGGAGCATGTGGTACATTTTCAGAGAAGCTGATGAAAGGCTCAATGAGAGATTGCAAATAACTGGATGATCCTCATGAACACCTAAGTTGTCTGTGTTTTTAAGGACATACTCATGAAAACTTTACTTTTATTAGAAAGTACACTGTGTCTCATATGTGGCACAGGCACAAACATTTCAGCAGCAAAGTAAAAAAACTAAAAAAAAAAAACTAACAAGCACAATGTCCACAACCAATCTGGTGGCTTTGTCTGTTTGTGACAGAGAAAATATTCAGTGCATGTATGGCAGATGTGATGCCTGCAGAGGACCTTATGTTCCCTGTGGTCATGAATCCTACCACAAACAATAGCATTGTGTCATGGAGTGAACTACAGGATGGCAATACCACTGAATCGAGAGAGATAAAAATACAGCAAGCCTGGAAAAGAAAGTTGCAACCATCAAGAAACTTCTTAATCTAATAAACCTGACCTGTTTCCGTACTCATTTGCACAAAACACACAGAGATAACTACACTAATATGTTTTGGTGGATCCCATCAGCAAGTCATGCTGCACACAGGGGTTAGGTACTTCAGTGGCAGATAAGATTAATCATTTGCAACTGTATCCAGTTGGATCCATTAGATTAAAGCCAGTCATCCCCAGTCAAAAAACATCCACTTACTGCCAGATGGGCAGAATCTGTCAATAACATGGGACTTCACTGGGGGCTCCAATGGGAAACCCTGATGGAGTAGGAGGTGCCCTTAAAAACCTGGTGGACTGTTTGGTAGCCTATGACACAGACATCAAAGCAATCACATGTGAGACTTTTTGAAGTAACAGGAGAACATTGAGAAATGTGGGGAAATGGTTGCTACTTCCTTTAACTCAGGCCCAGTGACTATGAAAGGAGTTATAGAGGAAGAGACAAGGTCGGAACATGGGGCGAAAACAGAGTAGGGTATTCAAGTGGGGAAATATTCTGTTGCAATTTCAGATGCAGGTCCACATATGGATGTGATCTCAAAGGTGGGTGTAATCGCTAATCACATAATACTTAAAGCAAAGTATGCTGACAAGGTTTTACACTTAATGCCTGCGGTCGGGGAGGCCGAGTCCAGGTTTTGGGAACCCGTCTTCAATACAGTACTTTATTGGCAGGCAGCTGCTGTCCCATTTTGCTGGTACCAGCGCTGAATGTTGAAGCAGAGATAGTACCGAACCAACCCTGTAGTTAAGGTCTGGTTAGATTCAAGCACAGAAAACACTTAAAAAAATATGCAACAACAACAGCAGGGTGGCTGTAGTCACCGCAGGCATCACCTGTACAATATATACTAAAAGATCTGGTAATAAATTCCAGAAAACCCATTCCGTACCATTAGAGCAAAATACTATCGGCACGGAAAACAAGTCCAGACCAACAGCCTGCGGACTACTGACGTGACAATAGTCTGTTAACCATTGCACTGGTTCTATAGCTGCAGCCGGTGCCTTTGTAAGTTGTCTGGCAAGGGACAATTTCATCCAAATTAACTGCTTGGAGTTACAGCAACATCATGTCTGGCAGAGCAGTAGCGAGTGCTCCGTCTGTGTGTCTATGTTGGAGGTGTAAAATTTAGAAAGTCTAAAAATACGAATGTGGAATGTGATGGGATCAGATGTGCTTCACAGACAACTGAAAAACATAGTTTATGTACACCTTGTGGTGCTGCAGCTTGAACTCAACGAAAATGTCAAAATTAGAGTGGCTGTCTAATAAATAAAAAAATGTACTGGAGGGAAGTCAATAGATCCTCTGTTACCGTCTCCACGAAACAGCTATTATATCCATCACAGCTTCCTGAAAAGGCCCAGGCTGTCTGTTGACTGCCAAATAAATTCCCCAAACCCTGATGTTTGGTACTAAATAGCATTTCGGCATTTTGCTGCTCCTCCAGAGTGTTAAATGGGTGGGTGCCAATTATTGACAACCATGTCAATCTGGACCCTTTCTCTTAGTGGTGTAGACCTCCGCAGCCTCTGTTGGTCCTGGCAGAAGTTTTACATTTGGAATCCCTTTAACTTCGAAACACACCATTTTAAACATTAACACGAGTCATTTATTTAACAGAAAATCATTGAAAATAGATATTAAACAGAGAATCACAAAACATAGAGTGTGGATGTTAGTAAGATAAGCACGAGGTGCAGCAAACAGGCAGCTACATCATTAACAGGATGCCTGCAGACAGAGGGAGGGAGAGCAAGAATAATTGACAGGTCGACATTTTATAGGTTGGTGGACACAGGGCCCAGGTGTCACCTGGAGGCGCTGATGATCATGCTGCGTCATGGACTTGTGGGTTTGTGGCTTGTGTTACTATTTATGGACTCCATTTGTGGGTTTCTTTGTGTTCTAAGTACAGGGTCTATTGTGGTATTTTGGTTTCTTGGATCTTTTTTTGTGTTTTGGGGTTTTTGGTTGTTTTCTTCTGTGGCACCACCTGCTTTCTCCTCCTCACCTGCCCTACATCACCCTCGTCAGAGCTGCCCTGATCCCTGCATTTCCCCCAACCTATCAGCTCCCTGCTTTTGTTTTACCACCCTCACCTGTGACCCATCGCTTGATTAGCTCCGTTTGTATTTGAGGCTGGGTTTTCTGTTCATCTTTGGGTCAGTTTGAGTCTGATCTGTTTTGGCCTGTTTGTTTTAAGTCAGTCAGTCCTCACCACCCATAGAGCTACAGAGGAAGAGACCTCTGTCTACCGAGTTCTGTTTTGTTTGTTGCTGCTGCCTACGTTCTGTCCGGATCAGAGTTACCTGCACTCATGAATCAATTTTGATTAAATTTATTCTTCAGTTAAAGCTTCCTCTGTTCTCTGCATTTTGATCCAACTTTCTGTTGAAGCTTGTGACAGGAGGACACCAGGAAATCATGCCAACGAAAAGATGTGCAATGACTGAGTATGAATACTGACGATTCAGCTAGTTATCAGTTAATATAGTCTACACTTACAAACCTGTATAACCAACTGAGTTATCACGGGAAAGCTGAACCTTATGAAGCAATATCCTAGCTTCTGGCACTGTGTGTAATTAAGACTCACCTGTCCAGAGTGAAACTCTCCTGTACTAACAAAGAGAAGAGCAAACATAAATGAAAACTACTTCAACAATTAACGGCGATATGTTAAACGATAACCCATATCTTTAAGCGTGCTTGACTAGCCTTATGCTTTCCACTGCGTCTATGTATTGCTTGACAATACACAAATGTTGCTGAATAACTACATCACTTGTAGAAGGATGATTTTTTTTTTAATCAATAATGACTGCACAGTTTGTTGCAGTTTATTTTGAAACCTTGCAGCTATGTAATAACCATTTTATTAAAGCAATAAGCCACTCGAGGCCGTGATTTACACTGATTGTGACTAACAAAGCCCCTCAGTTGTTGTAAAATCACTTTAAACCACAGCCTCTTGTGGCTTATTGCTTTATTAGCATTTAGCTCAGAACACTGCTGTGCCTAATGTACGTTCTCACAGACCTGCTCGCATGGCTGTACACTCTTAGTGTTGACAACATAGAAGATCCTAATTTTACATTTAGTGCAAGGTTATGTCAATATGCTTAAATTTAGAGTTACTGTGAAGGTAAAATCATATTGACTGTAACCCAACTAAACAGAGTCCAGTTTAATTTCAGGAACGTGTAAAAGCGAATAGTCAAAACATACCCTATGTCCCCAATGTAATATGAATATATCATGAGAAAAAGTCTGTTCTGGATTAAAAAAAGAATTTTGTAAAGCAATACAGTGTCTTTGTAAGGGAATATGTGAAGGACTAGTACTTGCTTTAATAGCCCGTCTGCCTCTCCATCCCCATACGCGTTTCTCAGATGTTTTTTAAAGAACCCTTTAACTCTCGCCATTCTCTATTATTTCAAAGTGTGCCAATTTCTCTGTTTCTCCCAGAGTGATGAAACATATCGAAGTGGCATGCTGGGAGATCTGTGAGACGTGAAGGCTTGAGTAAATATAAAGAAATGATTAATGACAACAGCCGGTGCAGCAGTGCATCCCGCCACTTGTGAGTGGATTCTTATAAGGAGAACAGAGGCTCTCCCTCAGCACACCACCTAATGAAGAACTCTTCCTGTCTCACAAAAGGCCTTAATACAGATTTGCACATGAGAATAAAATAATAAAAATCCTCAGCTTGTTATTCCCCAACAACATGGGATGCCACTCCAAAGTGTGTTGGGGGGGGGGTTTTGGATTTTCTATCCTAGAATTTGATCATTGCATGGTATATACACCAATCTCATTATTGACAGTGTTACACTTGAGGGAAAAGTCACTGAAATAGCATTTAAAGCTGCACTAATCTTATATTTACGATGGTTCAAACAAAACTGTAATCAGCAGTTCCTCTCAGCTTTTTGGCGCTTTTAACCTATTTTAGCTCATTTTTGGTTTTCCCGGCTCACAAAATAAGTTTGTTATAGCCTCGGTGTTGCCATCAAACCAGTTTCCTGCAAAAAAAAAATAAAAAAAAATAAAAGGCAAATTTTGTTTGCCTTCTTACAGAGAGCTAAATAGTGTTTGCACAGACTGTCCATCACTTTACAGGTGCAGAGGTTTCACTAAGCCAATTTATATAACACCACAGGAAAAAAAACTCCAAAGGAGGGGGAAAAAAGAAGCTCACTTTAACTATGCTATGAAAGTAACAACAGAAAATCTCTCTCTTGAAGCATGACAAAAAAAAAAAACTTACAAAACACACTGTGGCTATGACGAAGAAACGGCTTTGGTGATCGATCAGGAGACGAAACACTTCAGCACAGGACAAAAGGGAACACAGAACTTACATAAACTCATAGATTGGTTAATGGGGAACAGGTGGAGACAATCACGGATCACAGAGACAGGTGAGACACACGGGAAGAGCACGTGACCTGAAACGAGAGGAAATGTAAATTTCAAAATAAAACAGGAAGACAAGACACATAAAACACAAGAACTCCCAACATCTCACTATGTTGTGACAAAAAATTGTAAATTAGATAAAACATATGAATACGGTGTCATAAAATCTGATCTGAATGTCTCTAAAGCGACAACTCATGTAATGCTGCGATACATTTCACAATAAATATGGTCTAACCCTACTTTGAACTTTTACCTAAACATTCCACAGAGTTCCACCTGTTATCCGAACCCATCATCCTGGGGGCCAGGTGGGAGGGAGGGGTCCCGTTCAAACGCTTCCGGCTTTTGGACCTTCCTCATCTCATATTGTTGCCATCAATAATCATGTCTGTGTGGTATTATGGTATTTGCACAGAAAAAAGAACTCCTGTGAGCAACCAATTAGCAACCAACACAACCTGTCACAGTGGATTATCCCAAACCCTCACATCCCTCCCCCACCAACACCCCCCCCCCCCTCCCTATCCCACATCATATGCTGGTTTGCACCACCACCCTATTTACATTTTTATTGGCCAATTATCTCCCGCTCTCCCCATTCTGTCTGGGAGCAGTAGTAATAGGGGGAATCTCAGCCATTCTCTAATTGAAAGACTTTCTGGGGATTATGGAGAGGTCAGAAATAAAGTTGTTTTGAGAAATCATAAACATAAGCCTTTTCACTCACTCTGTTGAGGAATATTATTTTTTTTTTCTCCAGCAGCTGTTTATCATTGCAGGATTTATTTTTATTTTTATTTTTTCTCTCAAGAAAAGGGGCTTATCTCTCCTCCGTGAATACGTCTGGAGCTCTTATTCCCAACCCGGGGACGGACAGAGAGATGATGGGACTTTTAGACGGGTTGAATTAGCCTTGCATGTGCCGTTAACTTTTTTTTTTTTTTCTTCAATCATTCATGCCTCTGATGTGTCATGATGTTGTAGTGTAATGTTGACAACCCGGAGACACGGAAGCCACATGCAAACACGCACACTTAGAGGGATGAGCCTAACACACGGAGTATGGTTCTTAAAAGGAAACATAATAATATAATGTATGATGGCTGATATGATTTTAAATTGGTTAGTTTTAGTTTTTTATAGATGCTTTTCACACCAGGAGGAGAAAGTTCAAGCAGGTTTGCAGTCAGCTGGCTCCCTTGGTTTTTTTGTTTTTTTGGGTATAAATGCTAACAACACTAACCAGATGTTATTTAGGAGCACCTAGGGGACAAACTTAGAGTCTTTGGCACCATATTGTGTCTGCTGGGGGAAAAAAATAGTCTGGTAAAGTTCAGGATTTCAAGCAAACCCTGTAACATACTGTACTCAGGTGAGCCACAGATTTGGAAACAGATATGTGTTGCTCTATAAATAAATGACTTCAGGCTGTTTTTGGTGTGTGTCTGTGTGTATGTTTGTCAGGGGTAATTCCTAGGCAATAGAGAGTATGTTAAAAGGTTTAGTGTTTTTGCACTAAATTACCTGTAAGCATCTCTGTAAGCAGCAGTTCTTTTCTTTTTATTTCTGTTCCATTAGACACTACAGATTAGAGAGAGACATGAGGGACGGGGGACACATGTGAGAAAGGTCATGGAACAGAATTAAATCCATTATGTAACAGGACAGCCAGGCTTAGGTTAGAGCCAATCTCACCAGTCTCACTCTATAGAAGTATCTAACTGGCTTGGTTTTTATTAAGGTGAGTGCAACTTGTGTTGCTCTGTAAAAATCTTTAAAAAAAAAAAAAGACAGAAGAATAAGATAACAGCAAACAAACAAAACGAGGCTAAGAGTCGATAACCATGACCATCTCTATAAACAGATATCTCCATAGGAATGTAGAATCTGTAGGCAACAGGACCAGACTCTGGTTTCTGTTTGTAGTCTGAGTAGTACTGACTGACTGACTGACTGACTGAGTGACTGAGTGACTGAGTGAGTGACTGAGTGACTGAGTGAGTGGGCTTCGGTCGCATGGAGGTAAACAGTCTGTGTGGCGGGCAAAAGAGGCAGAATGCATTGTCTGGAATGCAATCTCAAAAGCCATCCACTATTGTCTGATGACCATTTATCTTTTTATTAGCTTTTAAAAATCCAGATAGGAAATAATACGCAGCATGGTTGTTGTCTTAAGGATGATATAGATCTGGGAATTTAGTAGCAGGTAGAGTTACTGCCAGTGTCGTGTCTTGGTAACGAACCTACCAGGACGTATCACTCCGCCTCAAGGGAAACACAAAGAGAGAATTTCACTTTTTTTGAGACCTTCATTTTAATTGTATTTGAGTCATGTGCCGTCACTTTGGATAGGGTTCACTTCAAGGCTGGTTTGGAAAGGAGGAGTGAATACAGCCACCAGCATACATAATGAACACGGGGAATGTGAGACTTAAAAAAAAAACCTTGAAGAAGGTTCATTTGTTGCCTCTAATGAAATCAGGATAAAAATTAAAATAAAATGAGCTTTTGATATATTAATACAGAATGTGAGAGGTGAAAATGAAGATGATGATGATGATGATGTCAATTTTTTTTTTTTTTTTGTATAGTGCAAAATGCTTAGTGTTGCTCCCTGATGAATGTGCATGTTTGAGAAAGAAGCAGGGAGGCGGGAGTGAGGAGGTACGAGTAAGAAAGGAGAACCAGGCAAGATAGAGGAGAGGAAGAGAACATGTAAGTCAGTGATAAAGAGTGTGTGTGTTTAAGGTTGTAGTAGATTGCTGGCTGAGAAGATAAGTGGACGAAGTTTGCAGCCCAACAAACAGCAACCATGAGAGAAGCGGAGAGGAGAGGCTCTCGGGTAAAGACGCGTGCAGCACTTAAGAGCCAATTACCCACCATGTACACATCTCCTCCTCCTCCTCCCTTTTTCCTCCACTATCTCTCCCTCTCTGCTATCCAACATGGCACTCATCTTAGTTTAATGGCCCACAGGGACTCCAACACACACATTCCTTCACACACACACACACACACACACACACACATATGCGAGAATGTTTGCATGTATGTGTGTCTACACACATACAAGATCTGCCTCATGGTATGTGTGTATATGTGTGTGTGTGTGTGTTTGCAACCCTTTAATCTTTTCTTTAACTCTCTCCGTTCTTTTACTGTCTCCTTTCTTCTCTGCTTCACACACATACACACACACACACACACACACACACACTCATCTTATTTTAATGCGTCTGAAGGGGAGGCACTCAGCAGCACAGCAGGGGGGCTTCCTGGCAAGTCACGGAAGCACTGAAAACATACACTTCTGCTCACGCTAACACCATACACAGAAACACACACACACACAGATGTAGAAACTGAGTACATGCAAGCACATAGCATAGCACACAAATAACACACAACACCTCAATGCAGTAAGACACACACGCCGACTGTTGTGTTGTGCTCCATCACAGGATTGCGGTAGAAAGTAAAAAGTCCTTCAAATCACTTCAAATCTACCTGATGAAACTCTGTGTGTAACTTCGACATTTCTTTTTACTCCGTCCGCCTGTTGTGACTTCATTAACAACCAACCTTTTTATAAAATCTACCTGCTGGATGTATGTATCCCTTGCCGGTGTATTGGCTTTTTTAATTTGATCGATAATTGTAACTCCTAGAGAACACGGAGGGCATAAAAAAAAAAGCTCGGTCAGTTTTTAGAAGTATAATTTTCAGGCTACAGAAGAACAATAATGATTGTTCAAGTGCCAAAAATAGCAGGGCGGCCAGTGTTAGGCGGTTGGATTCCCAAGACGTTGCATGAAACGGAAGGGAAGTTGAAAAATGTTTTCTATAAAAGAAACTACAGACGAGTAAAACATGGAGGACATCTGGTGGCTCTGGGGGGCATTTTGCTGGCACGGTTTGGGTCCACTTGTCACTGCAAATCAATACAAAGCTGTTCTGAGTGATCACCTTTATCCTATGATGAAACATTTCTCTCCTGACGGTAGTGGTCTCTTTTCCCCGGATGACAATCTATGGGGGCACGAGGGCTCACTGAATAGTTTGATGAGTGTAAAAGTCACGTGAATCATATGCTGTGGCCTTCACAGTCACCACATCTCAACCCAACTGAACACCTGTGGGAGATTTTTGGATTGATGTGTTAGACGGCGTTCACCACCACCACCATCATCAAAACACCAAAACGATGGAAAAATTCTGTTCATCCCTCCAGTAGAGATCAGAGACTTGTAGAATCAGTGCCAAGGCGCATTGAAGCTGTTCTGGCTGTACGTGGTGGCCCACTGCTTACTTTATTAGTTATTTTATGTGGGTTTTTCCTTTAATTTGTCACCCATCTGTATCTCCACAAAGCTTCCAACGTTCAATTTTGTCCGAGAAGACTTTGATGGTGGTTTTCATCGCGTCTTATTTCCTGATGGTGTCAATTCCTAAAACTGCTGCTGGTTCCAGCCATTAGTGCCTTTTAATAGATTGTTAGAAGCACATTTCTCTCAAAATGTAATACATGACTGACGTGACTGCTGTATGAATTGTTTTGGTTTCACTTGGTGCTCAGGCCAACCACGGTGCTTATAAAGCTGCCCAATCATATGTGTTTACAGTTGTTCCGTTGCTACAAAGCAGCTAAAAATATGACTTATTGATGCTTTACATCTGACATTTAGGTCTCATTTGCGATTGTACTCTGTGCTCCCATCCAATCTTATTTGCTTTAAAATGAATAGTCAACTCAAACATGACCAACTAACACAAAAGACAAAAAAAAAAGTTGCAAAACCTGTCATAACACTGGCCTTTTGTATTAAGGAGAGGAACTTCTTGCAGTGTGTGTGTGTGTGTGTGTGTGTGACGCTGCTAAGCCTCGCTGCTGTTGTTTTTTGATGTTTCTCGCAGTGGCCAAAGGGGGTAAAGCACGGTTCAAATTGCATGTCTGGGACAAAGCCTGTTTTTGTTCAGTCATGAATGCGGACGGAGTCACAGTGAGGCCACTGTGCCGAAAAAGTCTCATGGTCCATAATCCTGATTTTACACTGTAAACAAACCAGCTGCATTCTGCTAAGATGTATACCCGATACTGAAATATCAAGCTTATCAGCCATCAGCGTGAATATGTTTCCATATACACATTCTGATTGTTGAGTCCCTCCTTCAACATCCCCGTCCAGCAGACATTAAAGATGAGTATGGCTCCTGTCATGCTATGTATTATGCAAAATCCTGCAGTTTCCTGAAAATAGTTGTGTGAGGTTTTTTAGAGCAGAACTGACAGAACAGCAGAGCGGGACGTTGAGTTTGTAGCGCTGATGGTGGTGGTGGTGGTGTGTGTGGCTTTGAGCTACAGTAACAGATGTTTTACCAAGAACACCCTGGGCGCCTGATGGGATGTTTTAAAGGTCACAGTTATTCTGTAATAAGAGGCAGTTCCCCAGAGCTGCACCATACTGTACCTGTCAGCAAATAACAGGCCTGCAGTGTTTAGCTGCGACTACTTTTCACCGAACAAAAGCCAGGTGCTATTTGGATATTTTTAACATTTAAATATGCCAGGGCCTTCAGAGCAGATATATATTAGATTTAAAGGGGAAATACTTGGGGTTTCAATTTATTTTCATAATTCTGGCCATTCTGAATAAGGAGATTCAGGAAACATGACTCTAGCAAAAAGAAAAAATAAACGGAAAGGAAATAAACCTTCCAAATAAAACTCTGATGTTACAGAAATTATTCCTTAAAGGAAAAAAAAAGATCTGGATTTGGACAGATGTTAGCAGGCTGCTCTGGAAGTAAATCCTTATACATTTAGCTACAGTGGCTATTCAATGCAGTTGATTGTTTTAATGTGAAATTGTCTCTGTTAAACTGAAGTTTCTTCTTCGTTGCTACTTGTTTCACCAGATTTGGATTTTCTGAATCGCAATAAAAGCCCCGATCCACTATTTTGATAATTTATGGTGGTCAGAGAATATGTTAAAAAAAAAATCCAGTTGTTTTCCTTTAATTAGATCAAGAATAGCTGCCAGCCAATGATTAATTGACTATTTTGGCTTAACAACAATCAGCTGATGAGCTGACCCTGTTAGCCTGAAGCAACCTGTTCAGCTGTAGCTGCACCATCTGTGACTCTACAAGATTAGAATCAAGATGCACATTTACTGACTTGTTTTGGAGCTATAAGCGTACTTGTTTTGGTGGGTTTTGCAGGCTATGTGAATGGTGTCGAGCTGGAAGTTGCCCTGTGGAGCATGGAGAAACGTTTTTTAAAAGTCCTATGAGCAACTTCCAGTCAGTTTTTATCCCTAAACAGTTGTGTGTATGTAAAGTATATGTTGTTATGGCATGTCCTATGCTATATGCACAGTATTGCACTTCCTGTTTATGATTTTTTTTCATGTGTTTTTTTTGTAGCTGTCATTACACCCGTCTGAGGAAATTAGCCAAGACGACTAAACTGGCACATTTAGAGAAATGTCTTTTAATGTGCACGTGTCCCAGTAACTTTAAACCGCATAAATAAATAAGTACGCATTCATACAGCCTCTAAAATTCACTTGGCATTGTATAATGCATTGGACGGGCAGGTTTTTTACCACGTTTGCAACAGGAACATAACTGCTCCTGAAAACAGGAGAGCAGGGAGCAGCAAATAGAAAGTAACTGCCGTGCTGACACACATTCATCCCGGTGGGTATGAAATGCTGATTTTACCTTTTACCCTTTCTTACAAGCTACATGTTATATGAAAAATGTAATTTGTAGCAATGGATTCACATGCTATTATTACTCAATAACGCCCCACGTCCCATATGTGACCACCATATTTTTTAAAATCCTACTCTGTGATCTGTGCAGACCCGATAGGAAAAGTCAACTAAAGATTACATGTAATTACGTTGCTTGTCCTGGTTCCCTGTTCTGTTTGTGTTGAGTATAACCCTACAGGTCGACTACGATGCTGCGGCTTTGCTCTGTGCTTGACTGGAAACGTGTGACGACGTGTGGCATCATAACAGCTAATTACTTTCTCAGCTGCAGGGGAAGTTTCTGATGAAACTGAAGCAACATTGTATAGACCTGGGTCTATATAGACCAGGTCAAGACACAAAAGGTAGCAACTCTTCGCAGGACGCTGAATAAACCAGCCTGGTTTTTAGACCTGCATGCAAAGAAATGGATAGCTCTGATTCACAGTGTGCTCTCCTTCACGTTCATTGATACACTGGAATGAAAACAAATGCCAGACTCAATTTTTCAGGAGGGAGCACATGAGATACCCTGAAAAGACACACTCACACATGAGTGTACGCATGCACACATTCCCCCCCACCCCCTACACACACACACACACACACATATATCCCAAGGCATTTATCTCACACACAGAAAGAAATAATTCAGCTTTGCACTCAGAATCACCTCTGATAGTTCCCAGCCATGAAATTTCAGCTTTGGCAAAGAAGCAGACACATAAAAAGAGAAGACAAAGACAAATCACACAAACACACTCACGCACACACACACAGGCCTGCCAAATTCGGATTTGGCCACGGATCTGTCTCTCTCTCACCGTCTTTCTGTCTGTGTTGGTGATCGGTGCTTGGTGGGCTGAATGCCACAAAGGGGCAGATGTTAAACTCTGGTCCTCTCCTCTCTTACATAACTCCTGTTTTATCGAGGCCAATTCCCTGCGGTGTAATGAGGCCAATAAAATCAGTGCCTCGTTAGCATACTTATGTAAGCTGAACTAATCAACTGGGCCCAATCCCTCAGCCAGGATGAGAACCAGGGTATATTTAGGGAGTGTATATTTATATGTGTATGAGTATTTAATCAATACTGGCTGAATTAGTGATGAGGTTTTCATGTTTCGTTTTTTCAGCCTTTTTAGTCAGAAGTCAGCTCCACTTTGTGATCAAGAGCCATGGTAATGGTTTATGGCGGCAGTCGACGCATTCTCCCTATAATCCGCTGAATACTTGCATTAGTGAATGAAGAGGCAGCATAGCAAAAGCCATCCTGAATGCTTTTCAGAGGGACAGGGGGTGGGGTGGGGGGTCAACTGGAGAGGGTGAGGGATGGGTCGAATAGTGGATGAAGAGGGTGGGGGCTGGAGAGGAAGACAGGGTTAAGCTGGGTGAGGTTAGGCATGTCAGAGAGAGGAGAAGAGAGCAAGAGGAGGGCGAAAGGCAGAGACAGGAGGGGAGATGGGGAGTCAACGGGGGAGAGCAGGGAGTCAGGGATTCTCCATGGGGGTATGACTTCACCCACACTGCTCCCTTTACTTATGTCTGGAATCTCACTCACTGTTCTTTCATGACATCTTCGCCTGACGTTGTCCATGCATCGATGCCCTGCCCTCCTTCCACTGTCTGCTCCTTCCTCTGGCTTTGTGGAGGCATGGTGGGAACTCTAGGTGTGTGTGTGTGTGTGTGTGTGTGTGTGTGTGTTATCTAAGCTGGAGTTTTAGATAAGCTTCTCCTAAATAGTGGGGGATCGACAGAACTGCAGGCCGCCAGCCAAGATTGGGAACACCCACCCTCTGAGCAAACCATACCCTCTGGAAGCCACACACACACACACACACACACGCACGCACACACACATGCATGTATACATGTACATATAAGCAGTAGATGAAAGCAACTAAGTACATTTATATTTATTATGTGCTCTCGTTGTATGCCAATGTTTACATCTCTCTCTCTACATTTCAAATATTGTACTTCTTACTTTATTTATACTCAATATTGAAATGTATCATAAATTACATAAATATTTCTGTTGAGTTAACTGAGCACTTGCTTGTTCAGGGGGAGGAACTTAGTGAACTGCCAAATGCTGGTGCTTGACACTAAGTGCTTGCACTCTTTGTTTTTATAACCGAATTGATTTTCTATAATAACACCAATGTATGAAATGTCAATGTCTAATGTGTTGGCAGCTTGTAGTGATGAACACACAGAGGATTATCAGTGACTCTCTTCAGTTTCACAAAGCTTTATAGTGAGTTTCAGCTCATTCTTTAGCTCTGTAGCTGGCTGCAACTTTAGTGTTTTGGTTTGCGATTGCCATGCGATTGGTTAGAAATAGTTTTGCTTCTGTAATGTGTTTATCATATATCATCATATATATATTTACAATGTGATATCTAATTTTACTAAGTATGAGGCTATTTCTATTTGCTCCAAATTTGACGCTCACCTTCTCAGTCTCTTTTTTTATTCAGTGTTTCCATTTGGGAAAGTAGCAGTGCCCAAGACTGCAGTCAGCAGGGACCCGACTTTATCTCTCTTTCAAGGGAAAGTGGGGAAGGGAGAGGGGGGAAGGGAGAGGGGGGTGGACTGGTGATGAGGAGGAGAAGCGGCTAATAATTGTAGCTGGCTTGTTTTAATTGTGCCCGGAGTCCCTGGTGTTTGCAAGGGCCACTAGTGGGACTGAATCACTGTTGTGTTCATCAGCGCACTCTTTTCTGCTTCACACAATAACACCACAATGGCTCAGACACACACACACACACACACACACACACATAGAGTGCTTTCAACGGACACCAAGCTGTCAACAATCACAACAACAGCGGCCGTTGTGTGCAGCCATACCGCTGCAACCCCCCGTCCTACCCATCCCACCCCTCCCGCATGGCTCATTCCCATAGTACGTTTATGTGTGTGTGTGTGTGTGTGTGTATGTGTGTGTACAGGATGTTTGGGAGCGTGTGCGACTGTGTTCTTTGAATCTTCAGAACACGCTGTCCAAAGGCGCCTTTGCCAAGAGAGAAAGTCAGTGTTTGGCCAGCGGTGACATGCTGGCCAAACACTGACTGACTCGCAGAGTGGCACCAAAGCATTCAACGAAATTATAAAAAAAAGAAAGAAAGAAACAAAAATCCTCCTTGATTGAGCTCATTTGCATGCAGGCATTTGCTGAGTTTTAGAGAGAAGCATGTCAAGGAAAAACCTGACTATCAACCTAGTCTCGCTGCACTTTTTTCTCGCCCGTATTTTGTTTGATGTGCTCACGAGAGAGACAACTGATAGAGTAAGTGTGTGTGTGTGTGTGTGTGTGTGTGTGTGCGTGCGGGAGAGATTCGTTATATTCGGATAATGAGTCCATCTGGGACAATATGAGACAGTTCACTTCCCCTGTGGTCATCTCCAGCATTCAGGGAGAGCTGGACACTTTTCCAGCTTGGCCGCATCCTCGTTAGCATGCCTGGCGACGGCGCCGTCGAGTGCGTATCCACGTGGGCTGTGTTGTTTCTGTCCTCGGGTTCAGCTGTGCTCGGTGAATTTCAGGGGGTTTTAATGCTAGCATGGCCCGAAGTAAAAACAGGAAGTGACCAAAAGTGCAGCTTGACAAAAAGTTGCCCTTTTCGGCTGTTTACTGTGCAGCATGTAAACATTATCCGGTTGTTTAGCGTGCATGAGGATATTTCCATGGCTTTTTGTCAGATCGGTAAAGTTTTGACCCTCATTTCCACTGTAATAAAGCACTGTGAAGTTCAGTAATCACATTGCAGGTATTAATCTCACTATTGCTCCATTACTTTCTCTTTTATTTGCTGCTTTACTGGGAGGTTGATACCAATTTCATCTGGCTGCGTTCAGTAGACAGACCGGTTCAGCTCGTGTTAGTTTGGCACAGGGACAGGAGAAGTTTCCATACGAGAAATTCGAGAAAAAAATAAAATAAATAATAATAAAAAAAAAAGTTTGTGTTGTCTTGTCTGAGGTGGAAAAGTGACAAATACAAAATGTGACACGAAGTGAACTTTCAATTTAAGATACATACATACAAGAGTTCACACAGCTGGGACATTTTATCCTTCCTTTGTCTTCTTAGCCTCACGTGGTGCGCTGCTGTGAGGTGCATCCCAAATCGCTGGAATAAAAACATAAAAGTATGGATTTTTCCATAGAGCTAAACCGTCAATTCAGCACCCATAGCTGATGTGATTTTTTACCCCGGCTGGGATTGGTGCTTGCTTCCCGATGGGAGAATCAGAAACGTTAATCGATAGACTTCTTTCTTTCTCCCTCCCTGACTCCTTCTTGTCTCGCTCACCTCAAAGAAAAGCAAACAAAAGCCGACAGTATGGCAGCCATGGAAACAACTTTATGGCAAGAAGTCAGAGCCGTGTAGTCTCTGAAGTACCTCAGTGAACATGTCGTGTTGTGACAATATATTCTGGCTCCACCTTTTGTCTCTTCTTTAGTCGTGGCACTGTGTCCTCCTCCTGTTACTCATAAACTCCTTTTCTCCCCTGAGCCACAAAAAAACAAACAAAGAAATTTTGGGCTTGGTGGGCAAGCCCTGCAGGAGAGAAGAAAAGCCGGTAGCAGTGTGCAAGGTCGGAGATAAGTGGAGGTATTAACTTGTGGAATGAGACAAAAAAAGAGACCAACAGAGATGCACATGCACGCCTGCCCACCAGTGCACACGGCTGCATTCAGAGCTGCTGCTACAGTAGCACACAGGAAGCACACAGGGACACTTCCCTTGTCATTAATCACACTGACAGGCCTTTTGTTGTCACTTAGCTCAGCTGTGTGCTGGGGAACATTACTCGACTGTTCCTGATTACACACACACACACACACACACACACAGAGACATATACACGGTTGCATGCTCATGTGGGTGTAGGACACGTGTAGGTGCTGGTATTGTTATCTTTCTGCAATAGTTGGCTGTCTCTTACTATACAATGGAAGACCAAGACAACTAAAATATGGGGTTTTGATAAAGTCTCAAGGCAAAGACAAAGAGAAAAACACATGATTTTAACAAAAGATTTAATACAGAAAAGATAACCAAGGATAATACAGTATACTGTAAAGTAGGTAAATCAGTTATATGGGCGCATTATTTAGTGGAGAGCTTAATATAAAAAAGGGAATAAACTCAAGACTAAAACCCCACACACCCCTATTACATACCAAAACTCGTGTTTGTTTTTTAAATGATCACACCTTCATCATATGGTTTATTATAACAAGGATGATGAAGATCTCCGAACCAAAGTACCAAAATTAGTAATTTGAAGCCAGTAAACATCTACGAAAACCAGTTTTGGAAGAAATCTTTGAATCCTTCACTTAAATAAAAGTAGAAATAACAGTCTAAAAATAAGTAAAAGTCCTGAATTCAAAGTGTTTATTTAAGTTAAAGTACTTCAGTATTATTGGCAGCATTTACATGTAAAGTATTCATTATGAAGACTGACTGATTTTAGAATGTTATATAATATTTGTTTGCATTACTAATACATGTAAGAACATTTTTAACGATGTAGTTCTAAAATGTGAAGCCTATTTTAGATACTTTACTACTAGTAGTACTGCACCATATAAGTGTGTTTTTTATTAATAATTTAAATAATAACGTTACACTTTATTCATATAGCACCTTTTCACGCAAAGTGCATATGTATAATCTTGAAAATTTCAGGCGGCTGTGTATTGGAGGGATTTTTATTCTAAAGGCTCATTAGGAATTAGGTATAAATATTTATTTGAATTCACAACACAACCTGCTCCCACCGTACCAAAATGATGATCCAATGTGAATACACTTAGAAGTACTCTCATGACATAATAAATCACAACTTTATACAGAATGCAGTTTAAAAAAAAAAGGAAAAATATGACAGGTGGAATTTATATTATATATTTTTAATATTATATACTATAATTGATTGGATATATGGTAATTGACAAACTGCAAGAAAATGACTGAATCTGTACTTTTTTGGTCCCTATGAATAAAACACGTCATCTGAAGCAAACAGCAGTCTGTAACAACTATTTGCATTACATGTGGATGTTTTCGTTCTCATTAACATTTGAGACAGTCTCACACCAAAACAATCAGTAGAAAACTGTGCATAATGACCATATAACATGGCCATTACTTATGAGTATCCATTATCATGGTTATGCATAACTTGACCTTTGAAGAGTTAGACAATATGCAATTTGGAATTTCTCTCCTGATACACTAAACTATCTCTCAAAGCCATACGCACTCTGAGAGGTGATTATGGATGCAGCCGCATGCTCTGTAGCAGTGCTTGTGGTTGCTTTGTTTGTTAAAGTTTAATGAAGGTAAAGCCTGTTTTAACAAGACAATTCTCCATGCGGTGGGTTTAATTCAAGTGCGGCTGCCGGATAGAAAATAAAGAAATATGGTTGAAATAAACACCGTCCTTCACTCTCTGCAGACCTGGGACCCAGCACACCCAACACATCCATCCAGAGAACTGAGAAATTCATGCAAGAAAAGTTTTGTATTCTTATTTTAAATATTATTGTTATCATTAGCATTATCGATGCACCCAACTTGCTATACAAGGCTATCTGTCCCCTCTGTTCGCGTGTGAGTCCCATTCACAAAAATAGCAGCAGAAAACAAATAGAAAAACATCAGAGCTCGAAGATCCAGCGTGGCTTTGCAACATTGGCAGTTGTAGGATTTCCTCTCCCCTTGAGCGATATGGGAATCTGCGGCCTTTCCCCTTTCCCTCAGTTTTTTTTTTGTAGTCATAGAGGCACCGGTTTTTAAAATAATTGCACATTTGCACTATATAGGTGACCTAGTTTTAAGAAATCATCCCATTTACAGCAGTGAATGGGGACCTTCCATCAGTTCAGACATTACAGTTATTAGAAGTATCGTTCATAGTGAAGTGGAAGCTTTCTGTTGGCATCATTAAATGGAACATCAGGGGATCAAATTAGTGTTAGATTGTTCCTCGTGGGACACTGAATGTCCTAAAAATTAAATAAAAAAAATAAAACAACTAAATATTGAAGAAACTGTTACTTTATTTATTTATTTCTTTTTGGAAAATCATCATTTATTCATCCAGCGTCTCCGGCTGCAGTCTGCTTGAGGTGAGGAACATTGGCCGCCTTGCATGTTTGCATATACGCATGTTGCGCTTGTTCTGAGACATGTGCAAGCTGTAAGCTGATAAACGGTGAAACAAGTCGTCCAATAAGAAATTTTTTTTGTTTTTTTCAGTCACGCTTGGCCTTTTCATTAGACCTGATTCAGTTTGCTTGCCGCATCCACATTAACGAGCTGATCAAGAAAACCCGATCAGTGATTCCACGGAAAGTGTTGACATTGAACAGAGAGCTGTAGAATGACTGTCAGCTGAACCAGTGGATAACTTCACCATGCAGATGGACAGTAGCCAATTACACACACACACACACACACGCGCACATGAGCACATGAATGGATTTACAGTGTCTGGTGTTCATTGTCCCTCTGCTTTATCTCCACTCTTGGCAAACAAATAAATAGCCTACATTCAGACGAGATAAGCTCGTCAAATGTATGTTTGTGTGTAGCGGATGTGTCTGTGTGTGTGTGTGTGTGTGTTTGTATTTAAAGGCTTTAAACACTGCATTAAGGCACCACGGGCATTATGCCCCGAAGATGCAAAATTTTGGACTCAGTCATTATCCTGTGTGCATGCGTCTCGGCGCATTTTATCCTGACAATACTTCTGGGTCAACTCGGCATTGAACTCTATTTGACCCCACCTCCCATGGTGCAACACTCTAAATAACCTCCACAAATACTACCGTCCCGTTTCAGTCACAGGCACAGAGATTCAGATCGACACACTTAATGCAGAGACGCCGACACAAACACACGTTCGTCCTCTCTGCCGGAGATGTTTGCTCTCTTTCTCAAAGTGACAAAGACGCTCTGAGGCTGTTTGGTGACGGTCCTTGTTTACCTCCCTGTGTCCTCCCCTCCTCTCTACTGCTTGTTTTTTTAATAAACCACCACTCTGAGAGAGTCTGTCATGGATAAAGAGATCCTAAAACAACAGACTCGGATTGAAAGAGGACAACCCTGTTGTCTCTGCAGTGAGTTGCGCAATAGACGGATCTATTTATGTGTTTGTGTGTGTGTGTTTCCTTGCCACGCACACAGAGAGACAGACAGCTTATCAGCTGCAAAAATTTGTCCCATATCGATTCTCCGCCTTAAATGAAAATTGTCGCTGGGAGAATCATAAAACACTGCGAAATTAATTGACATCACTGTTTCCAGCTCGTAAAAAAAAAACGGCAAGGGTGCAAAGACAGATAGCTTCCTTTAATTATCCTTGCACATACACACCGACAAGCATGCCTATATGAACCCACCACACACACACACACACACACATACACACACACACACACATACACACACAAGGCATTTCCTTCCTTTAGAAGTGTAAATGATCAAGGAGCTTTGTTTGGAGATGACAGAGGGGGGAGACTGGAGGAGGTGTCTGCAGTCGGATCAGATGGTCTCATCTTTAAAATTGACACATAGTTACTATATGAAGTTGGAAATATTTCATCTTGAGCATAAACAACTCCTCATATTCCGAAGCCTTTATGAATAGAGAAATAGTAAAAGGAGAGCAGAGTTAGTGCGGAGTTCTGTGTTCATTCAGAGGCTGAGCTGTAACACATCAACACACGCAGACACACTCCCCCCACCCCCCCACCTCCCCCCACACACACACACACACACTCTGCAAGCTTACAGCTAATGCCCATACAAAAAACATCCAGTCCAGCAGTAAAATTTGCTTCTTATGTCAACACACCTTAGCTGTTTTGGTCTCTTTTGAATTTTGAACCCGCTGACATTGATGACGTTGGAGGGATGATCAACATTAAGTGATTGTCCTGCCTTCAGCCCATAATACAGATGTGATATCATGGTTATGAAGCATCTGGATTCAGGTTTAGGCATATATCAATAAATGTATATTTTAGACTTCCAACAGTTGCTCTGATCCTCTTGTCTAGATGTGTTGTTTCTCTTCTTCGCACTGTTGTATATGATCCTCTATATGCATAGGTCAATTTTATTCAAAGAGCTCTTTGAATTAACAAGTCAAAAATGTGATTTACAGAGAACACGGGCACAAAAACAGATATAACAGATATATATTCTTAGTACAGGGTCAGACAAAAATAAATAAAAATGAACATGATGTACGATATAGTCTATACAGATATACCTATGAGATGACAGCTATGAGTTATATATTTTAGCTATTAAATGTAATTGAGTTTGTCCTAAAGATGCAGATGGCTTTTAAAAAAAAAAATATAATAATGATTTACAGATTTCATTTAGCTGGTTTAACTGTATGTACAGGTATTGTACTTATTTTGCATAATTATTCATAACCATTGCAAGCAGCAACATTATTATTCCTGCTGGCCTCAGTTTATACCTGCCAGTTAAACTTGATATTTAGAGAGCCTCTGCCAGAGAACAAACAAGGAGGGGCAGTGTCTGACTGTGAAAGGTCATGTGTTTTAGGTCAAAACTGTTAATTCATCGCTGGAAACTAAAACAGAAATTAATGTTGTCAGAGTTAAACGTTAGCGTGGCAGTGAAAATATATAATCTTTTTTAATTTTTATTTTACAGAAAAGAGTGCATGCTCTGAAGGAGAAAATACACTAATGTGTAAAAGTAATAATTAGTAATAATCAGTGGTGGAGGAGGTTTATGGAAAAGTCTGCTAGATAATTGCAAGTGCAACCATCTGTAGGCCTACTAGAGTCCAAATTAGTTTGAGTGTCTGATATCTTCCCAGGTACTATTTAAATAAATCCTCACCAAAGAAGATTGAATTAAACATTTTAAACAGTCATAACTCTTTTTGAGTTTGTTTGTAACAATTTGTAATTAGACTGTGGACGGATTAAAATATTGCTTTAATACATGTTTATGCTTGTTGAACATGTGTATTGATGAAGTATCGGCTTCTTACTCATGAAGGTTTATTGCAGTTATGAGTTACGAGAGTCTTCACTTCACTTCACTGTGTGTGTGTGTGTGTGTGTGTGTGTGTGTGGATAAAAAGAAACGGTAATGTAGTAGTGTATCAATAATTTGCCCCAGAACCCTTTTAATACGGGGTTTGTGTAGCCATCCCTATAGCAGGGACATAAATGCCATGATGGCTGTAGGGTGTACAATGATTTTCAGGGAATCACAGTCAGAGGGGCAAAGATGGGCAAAGAGAGCCACGGCTGTCTTAAGGCTGATGAGGTGATAGAGAACATCTGTGCAGAGAACAGAGACACACTGAGGACCCTGCTAGACAGGTAAGGCATGACTGCATCTGAAAACGAAAGCACTCAAGGGAAGATGGAGAGAAAGAGATGTCACTGAAACGTTTAAGATAACTGGTCTTGATGTCTGATGAAAAATTTTTTTAAAAAGTACCTGCAAAAAGTGTAAGAGTACACAGATTTTGTATTTTAAAAAGCTAACTGCAATCATTTTGAAACACCTCTGAAAAATGACATGAAAGTGTAATTTAATTATGATATTGCCCAATTTATTTGCCCAATCAGTGACGTACACTTAACGGCTGCTGTCAGCAAGTTTACGTAACTGGAAACAACTGACAGTTGAAAGTTTTTTACATATATGTATGTATGTGTATATACGGTACTGTGCAAAGGTTTTAGGCGCTGTACATGTTCTCAATTCTTATCCATAATTCCATAATTACAAACCATCAGAAAGGCATCTGATCAGTCCATTATGTATTCTGCAGCATGCAGCAATTACCTCAAATCTATCCATCCATCCATCCATCCATCCATCCATCCATCCATCCATCTATCTATCTGTTTTCACCTGGTCTGGCTCTGGATAAGCCTGTTATTGGCTGACTATTGCAGTCAGAATTCTCCTCCCCTTTTGTTACCTGCTCGACACCGTATTGCAACGGCACCGTCGCTGGACTTAGTGCTGAAGAGACAATTCATGTGTCACACAGGCAGTCTCTGACCCTCAGTACTGCTACATGCACACATACAGAGGGACACACACACACACACACACACACAGAGTGTCTGACAGGGTCTCGGTGGAGCAGTCTCTGTCAGTCCGTTAACTCTCGGGGTTTCCAAATAAGTCAAAACAAGCTTTCATGGAGACAAGATACTAGACAACTCATCACTTTTGGCTATTCGTCTTTTGGGATGTCAGTCTTGTGCTGAAATGTCATGTTCATTGGAGAACAAAAAACAACCAACATAGAACAACCATAAAGACTTTGGATCACAATGTTGTTTTCATGTAAATTGATTGTTAGGGAATGGTGTGTATTATGAGAGGACACTTGAGGCTTAGAGGCAGCCAGCTAATTAGGTCTAAACAGTATTAGCACAACAACAACACTGACCCCTTCAAGCACCCCCCCCCCCCGCCACACACACACACACACGCACACACACTTTCTGTTTTTCTCATGCACACACACAAAGAAACGTCCTTGTGTACACACTCCTACATAAAGTGTGGCCTCATTATTGATTTTTATACCTGGTTAAGACCCTCTCACGGTCCCTGCTGCTCATGGCTACTCTGAAAACAAACAAAAAAAAACAAAAAAAAACTTAAAACTTAAATTTGAGGGCCTGTGCAATCATGCATCATCTTCATCTGATTTTAGTTTATTGACATATAATCAATATTGTATCAATATAAAATGTAGGAAATTGGTCTAAAAACCTCCAAGACAATCTTCACAGTTCAAGACCAACAGTCTGCGTACCAGATAAAGCTTGAAATTCTGTAAATTAAAATCAAGTAGTGGCCAGCCATTTATTTAAATCAGCGGCAGAAAGAACCAGGTCTTCATTACAAGCGACGATTTTTATTCATGAAAATAAATCACGTAAATCACACAGGTGGCCTGTTGCATATTTCTTGCAGCTGCTACAGTAAAATGCATATGTGTAGGACAATAAAAACAATGTTGGACCTTGAACGTAACCACTGCATTTTGCAGAAATATTTTAATCCATTCTTTAAAACTGAATTCAACATGTATCCCAGTATTCTCACACTCATGCCTTTCCTTATGTGGACACAGTGGATGCTGATTTAAAAATGCCAGAATGAAATTCCCCGTTCAGTACCACGGATAGCGCCCCTTTGTCAGGCACGCCAAAACACTTATTTATAAACTTCAATATTTAATAGAAAATGAACTCAATTGTGTGGTTACTGGGGCAGGTTTCACCTTTCCAAACTGGAAAGAAAAATCTGGAACTCTGCATAATATTCAGCAGGAAAGAAGTCCACTTCTGGGCCCATTGACAGAGATGAAGAGATGGCTGCTCAGTGTGTACCATGATCGTATTCCTCCTGTCTGTCAGGATAGTATTCAAAAATGTGAAAAATTTTACATAACAAGATATAACAAGATCACTCAACATGGAAATGCATCAGCAGAAAATATAATGAAAGTGTGTGAAAGGGGGAGGAAGATGTTTTCTAATGGATCATAGTCAGTGGCGCGGCACTGTGGAGGAAAGCCAATGAGAGCCAATAAGACTGAAGGTAACTGAGAGCTGCTTGCAACACTGCCTACAACCATCTGTAACAATGACTTGTCATTAAAAATCCAACCAGCCAGACAAAACCTGCTGAAACATGCTAATGTTCATAGGAGAGAAAATGTCAGCGCAGCCAGCGGAGTGTCAAATCCCCGGATAAGTTCAGCATCCTGATCGATGAGAGCACGACAATCAACAAAACCTGCCTCTGTTTAAAGGCGCATTCCGTTCTAAAATTAGGATTGTATTTTTTATTTTATTTTATTTTTTTACAAACTTATTGAGGTAGAAGCTTGAACCAGAGAGATGATCTGTAACGCAGGGAACTGATAAGAAATATTCTGCAGGCTCGGCTGCTCGGATTCGCTACGGATGTGTCCGCTGTCATGATGGGGAGATTAAAGGGGAGTACCAACACTGACCCAGTGATGATGCATTGCATTAACCACAAGCTGGAACTTCCCGTCCATGACGCAGTCGAGAAAATTACTCAAGCAAGTCACTTCCAGATGTTTATTGACTCGTATGCTTTCTTTTCTCAAAGTCCCAAACACATGTAAGAACTAGAAACGGTGGCTACAGAGCAGAGTCAAGACAAGAAGAGTCATGAACGTGTTAGACGTCCTGATGCATGACTGACTGGGTAAAAAAAACAACACACAGAAACCCTTTAGTACAGAGCTAAGCTTTTTCTAATGGCTCTATCAACTCAAACCTGCCTGCATGGATTATATTTCATCGTATCACCATCATCACAGCCTTCTGCATTGTTTTAATTGGTCTGATTGCCTGCTTCGTGCTGTGAAAACGTACCTAATGTTGAGTTTACCTTATGTGCATTATAATTACATATAGTCATTCCATCTCCGTCCTCAATTGTTTTTACATTGGCTTCTTTGTAGCGATCAACATTTTTGCTTGTGTCGGACTGTTGAATGTTTGGCAATGTATTGAAGACTTGGTGATAATTCAACACTGGCTTTTATCCATAAACTCACAGCGTGAAAATAAAGCCTCAGCTTCCATATCTTTGAACATGCACAGAGTGGTTTATCATGCGTCCGTGTTGTTCAAAGGGATTTCCATTACTGTTAGTATCAACAGTATAAACAACATTTGCAGTTGTCTGTGAAGCTACTCAGTTATAATGACAGTATTAAATTATTGATATGTTTGGCTGCATGCTCAAGTAAGACAAAATGTCACATTTTTTAAACTGCAGGACAAGAAAGCCCGGGAGAAAAACTGAACGAGGCAGAAATCAGTAACACACACACATGTAAAGTAGATCGAATAATCGATGCTCGTTACTTGAAGCATAACATACTGATCAGGCTGCGAGCAGTCTGTAGTCTTGTCCGAGGGTCAACACAGATTACATCGCTGTGTGTGTGTGTGTGTGTGTGTGCGTGTGCGTGTGCGTGTGTGTACTTTAGCAGTGCATCAAAGTTGGCTTGACAACTTACGACTGAATTCAGTTTTGGTTCTGGCTGCTCGCTCAAAAGCAGCCGTGTTCAAAGCTGCGATGTAGGCTCATTAAAACCAGCAGGGTTACACAGTCACATTAAAGAAGCCGAGAGAGAGAAACAGTTTTGAAGAGTTGATATACAACCTGCAATGAATATAATGATTAGCAGTAATATTAAAGAAAGCTGGTAAAAACAGACAAAATAGGCACTTTGTTGGCCCACACGGTTCGGAGCCTCAGTAAAGACTTCGGTAAAGTTTGTTGGGAGTGCAGTTTTGATTACTTATGGTCCAACATTCACTAACATTGAATGGTCGGGACTTGATTTCCACTGAGATTGCTTGTAATGCAACATACACATGATCACATTACAGTATGGGAATAAAGTATCACCATTGCAAACCAATGCAAACGGTATTTTCTTAAGATTGATCATTACACACTTTGGTTTATCACAGCAGATCTTTAATTATTCAGCCCAGCATCCCTAAACGTTACATCCATATTAACAACTCTATATCTCCATAACATTCAGTGGTGTGGCATTTATGTAGCGAGACAGAAAGTAAGGGCGGTTGATGGATGTTTCATTTGTGACGTTATGTCAAATTAGTGTCAAGCCACTAGCATGTTGGTTTCATAGCATTATCTCAAGCTACAGCTATGAGTAGAATATGCTGTTATGAGAAGGAATGTTGGATATCTGGGACGTGTTGACCTGTTGGTGGAGCTAAATAAAACTCGTTCCTGTCATTTTTCATCTGCCTTTTGATTGGGCTATTTTTGTGATCAAGTCCTATATGTTGCTAATTGAATATTTTACCCTCATTGTATGTAGCCTGTTATGACTCAACTGCCTGCCTGTTAAGTGTAACAGCTCTGACCCGTGAACTGAACTGAACTGATGAGAATTGGGGAATGATAAGCAAAACAGATGAAGAGATGCAAGAAGGTCTTTGCAGGAGATGTGAATAGTTTCAGATACGGTTGATGCTGTTGCCAGAAGGGGGAGAGAAAGGTTAGAATTGATTATGTAAAAAAAAAAAAAAAGGTGAATGTGTCAGGACATTGGAGTGGATAGTAAGGTTGTAGAGTCTCACTGGTACTGCATTTTATCAAACAAGCCATCCAGATGAGAATAATATATATATATATGTGTGTATACAATATAGATGAAATGAGAGTCCTGGTTGATTTGTCTGGTTGACCTAATGATACAAACATACAGAAGTTGCCTTCATCCAGGGATGTAGCAGCAAGGGGAAAAAAATCGAAATATCAATTTTAGTTTCAGATTTGTATGAACTTAAATCAGACAAGTCATGCTATAAATCTGGTTCTAATATTACATCAACAACAACGTAAACTTTTTGCAGACACTGTGTGTGTGTGTGTGTGTGTATGTATGTATGTATGTATGTGCACACATGTGTGCATGTGAACAAGCATGTGCACATACACAGCTGTTTATTTTGGCCATGTCAAAAAATAAAAAGGTCCAACTAAAGATAAAACCAAATCTACGCCTGTGAAAGAATAAAGTAAGTATAAAGGACTGCTACTTTGTAACAAATAGTACTTTGTACATTAGTTTTATTAAATTATATTAAACATTTATAAAGTGACTAAAGGGGCATATTCTCGGGGGGGAAATGCTTTTATGATAAACGTAATTATTATGTTAATTGGTGATGATAACAGTTGTCAGGTAAAATTACAGCTTTCAGTGTCATTCTATGGTTGGTTAGTTCGTATTTGAAATTAATTTACCTGAAATGAATTTACTTGCTTTGAAGTGTCTCGATTACATTGAAGTGAAATGAACGGAGCCGAAGTGATCAAAGAATTAAAGTGAGAGCGGCGACAGAGTCAGTAACTGTGTTCTGAGCAGCTCTGTCACCAGCGTGCTATATTTAGCCAACACACACCAACAAGCCCCACAACAGTAGGCACGCACTGACCCCCACCATCTGCTCTCTTATACACACACACACACACACACACACACAGACATATACACACACACAGTGACGTATACTGTACAGGCACACACCTTAAGGTTTTAATGCCAACTGCTGCCCACAGGCACTCCAGGTGAACCCAGGAGGAGTTATTTAGATTTCCGTCACATGGTGGTCTTACACACACACACACACACACACACGCATATACATATATATATATATATGCAGGGGACTCCCCACTTTGTTGCTGCAGAGACAATCGTTAATAAATTTTCTCATTATGGAGGATGCATATACTCTGAGTATATAACAACAAGGTTCCTCAGACTTCCTGTGAGAGCAGAGAGCTATGGGGAGCCATTTTAATGAGCTTTCTTATTTGTGTGTGTGTGTGTGTGTGTGTGTGTGTGCTCAGTCTATGTATATATACCGCCACATCTTTCACATAGTTCTCTCCCTCACACCACTTTAATTACGGATAAAATGACCAAATTGTTAGTAGTATTTGTCTTTGTGGCCACATTTACTCTATATTCATATTCCTGCATTATTCTTCTACTATCTGCCCCTCAGAGCACTGTCACTAACACACTCTTGAACATTTTATTTGGAAGTTTTCTACCACCTCCGTTAACCAGGTACAGCAGTAAACTGAGATGACACACTGATGTGTCCATGCATAGAAAATCAATCAATCAAAAGGTGACTATTTTTCTGGATCAATACAATGTAGTAAAAGAGATCAAGCAAACATTTTGCATCTACATTTCAGTGAGTTGCTCCAGATTGTATATCTTAACAGAAGGTCACTGTACTGTTTTTTTTTTTTTTTTGTCAGCCTGCCCCTTTACAAACTATCTTTTTCTTCTACAAATCCCTCTGGTCATGTGTTTACACTCTGACAGAAATCAGTGGGTTTTTGTTTTTGTCTGGTAAAGATTGTGTTTAAGGGTTCAGAGAGCGTCCTCTCTTCTGCTCTTGAAAGATTGGAGCGTCGGAGTGAAGATGACAGTGTTGTTGTCTTCACAGGCGTGCAGCCTATTAGACAGGCAGACTGACAGTGCAGCCTAGTGGTAAAGCAACGAAGCCTCACACATGAACACACACACTCACACACACTGCAGATCAGGGACAAGCTACAGCTATAATAACGATGTCTATGCCTGTGTATGATGCATATCTCTCTGCATCTGAGTGTGTTTGCATCTTACTTGCTCCACCCTTTACTGAGACATTGCACATAGACACAAGGCTCCCCTGTACACGTGCTGTGGAGGAACCTTTTATAAACTCACACAGAAACCCCTGTGTCTCCAGGCTTGAGGGGAGGTGGAGGAAGGAGTTTGGCAGGCACGGTGCTGACTGAATTTGGCCTGGACACTCATCTCAACTAACCCTCCATCTCCTTCACTTAAGCAGGCCAGCTGCATGGATGT